>CM068367.1:1109145123-1109485123 GCA_034769895.1 Magicicada septendecula | reverse complement strand
TTGTCTGTTGCTACCTACTTACTGCATTTTTTACAACCGTCGCCTCTGTAATTTTCTTAAGGCAGTTGTACCCACTTATTTTCCGGGACATCAGCTCACGTCATATGTCAGTAATATTTTTTTCATAGTAATGTACTAGATTTACCCGTTCTTCTAATGTCTGCCTAAAATATACCCAGTCTGCTGTACGATTGTGGACAAGCAAATGGTAAACAATTGTTTCACTTGATACATTCAATACTCTTATTATTGTTAATACTGTTACTGTTACTGTTAGCACTTAAGTCTCGACTTTAATTAATTAATTTTGAAGTTATCAGTAGAAATGTTTCTTACAATATAGAAATCGATTTTTAGATATCAGATAGTTTTCCTGAATCAATGTGGCAATTCAGTGCTCTCGTTTTCAACACAAAGTGCTTCATGTCTATATTCTTCTACTAGAGTTAAAAGTTGCCTTCTTGTGTTTATCCTGCATCCCCCAAAAGTAGCTATTCTTCGAATTGAATCATCTGTCAATACGAATCTACTTCCTAGTAGCTGAAAAATTCAATAGTTAATTTTTTCAATTCAATAGTGACTAAAAAATTTGTAAATGAATGTTTAGAGGGACAGTATAACCCAACTCTAGCAGATAGTACTACAATTGAAAACCTTTAGTTGTAAGTCATGTGGCTGCAACTTGTATGTGGCGCAAGCTGTAGATCTTCACATTTTGATTTTTAGTAGTGAATACTTACCACACGTCCATCCGTGTTTTAATTTTCTCATTGAACATAAAAGAAGACGTGATACGTCTTATGTCCTCTGAAGCCGATATGGCATCGCCAAATCAAATGCAATTCACAGACACAACACATTGTATATAATTTGAATAGCTGAAGTACCCGTTCTAAGCCCGGGTGGCGAGCATTTTTATTGGCATATATTGATAAATAAAGCAGCATGGGAAAGCACTCCCCAGATCAACAGAAAACTGAAACAGAGAATAATCTGCCCTCCTCCAGAGGTGAATGAACTTGTCAGGAAAAAGAGGAAGGCCAGGAAAGCCTGGCAGCGAGTTCGCACACCAGAAAATAAAAGAGCCTTGAACTTGCTCTGTAATGAGCTGAAGGAACTGATAAAAAAGGTTAAAAATGAGGGGATTGGAAAATATTTAAGCAAGCTAACAGCTCAGAAGGATACAGACTATTCACTTTGGAAGAGTACTAAAGGACTGAAAAGGCCGAAAACCCACCAGTCGCCCATCAGCCGGGAAGACGGGACATGGGCGAAAAGTGCGGCGGAGAAAGCCGTTCTCTTTGCCAGACACCTTGAGGAAATCTTTCAGCCGTTACCTAGACAAACAGCAGAGGAAAACACTAACTTTGAGCCGAAAGTAGATAGGAAAAACATACAGAAAGTAACGTTACAGGAATTGAGAGAAGAAATTAAGAGCAATCTAAGCGCAAAAAAATCCCCGGGTTTTGACCTGATAACAGGCCAAATACTAAAGGAACTGCCTGGAAAAGCCATGAGAAAACTACTCCATTTGATCAACGCTGCCTTCAGGCTGAAGTATGTGCCTAGTCTGTGGAAGGTGGCTGAGGTTATCATGATTCTAAAACCTGACAAAGCACCAACAGATAAAAAGTCCTACAGGCCAATCTCCCTGCTACCGGTGATCTCAAAACTATTTGAAAAACTGTTTTTGAAGAGATTAAAGCTTTTGTTAGAGGAAAGAACCCTGTTGCCGGATCACCAATTCGGATTCAGAGAAAAGCACTCCACTATTGACCAGGTACAAAGAATCACCCATGTTATTGAAAAGGCTCTTGAAGGGAAGAACATTTGCTCAGCCGTCTTCCTGGATGTAGCGCAAGCTTTTGATAAGGTCTGGCATCATGGGCTTGAGTACAAGTTACATAGGGATCTCCCAGAGGAATTCTATCTGATACTAAAGTCTTACATCTCAGAAAGATACTTTAGGGTGAAGCATGAGGATGAATATTCAACTTTAAAGAAAATATCCGCGGGAGTTCCCCAAGGGAGCGTATTGGGTCCAATTTTGTATTTGTTATACACGAGAGATTTACCAAACAGTGAGGAAACAACCGTTGCGACTTTTGCGGATGATACTGCTGTTCTGGCGGTAGGTAATGATGCCGAGACAGCGGCCAATAAACTGCAAACTTCAATCGCAGAGGTATGGGATTGGACTCGACGCTGGAGGATCAAACTCAATGAAACGAAATCAATACACACCAATTTTACCAACAGAAAAATAGAAATACAAAGGATCTACATCAATGAACAAGAAGTGCCATACTCTAACACTGCTAAGTATTTGGGTATGACTCTGGACGCAAAACTTAAATGGAGGGAGCATGTAAAAAAAAAAGAAAGAGGAACTCAACATAAAATTCAGGAAATTGTACTGGCTGTTAGGTAGGAATTCACAACTAACAGTTGAAAACAAATTGCTGTTGTATAAACAAGTGCTGAGACCTGTGTGGACTTATGGTGTACAACTCTGGGGATGCACCAAGAAATCTAACATTCAAATGATACAAACTTTTCAAAACAAAGTACTTAGGAGTATCGTTGATGCCCCCTGGTATATTAGGAATGACAATCTGCACAAAGATCTCAAAGTAGAATATGTCAGTGAAATCGTAACAAAATATGCAGTTAACCATGACATGAGAATTCAGACTCATATAAATCCTGAAATGCTTTGCGTGGTGGAAGAAGCTCCGCACACGCTAAGAAGGCTTAAAAGATTGAAGCCCCAAGATTTGGTGACACATTAGTGCATTTAAATCTGTAAAACTCTAAAAGAGAGAAAGACAATAATCTCAACCCGGGGAACAGCCAGTGGGCTTCTACCCCATAAACCGTGACGTAATATTAAAGAAAAGCAACTTGTTGGGCTCGCTCAGTTGTTGCAAAGGGAGGTGTTTTTAGTGGGTTAGAGTCCCACACTACCTGGAGCTACGGGGCTCCAGTGTGTCTATAGAGATTTTCACCTGCCCTGCCGGAAAAAAAAAAAAAAAAAAAATATATATTGATAAAGCCACGGCTGGCTATGAAGTTTAATTATTGGGCGAAAACTTCTTTGTAGACCACATTTTTGGTGTAAACTCTGTGGTCTTTCTTTGAGTTGCCTTGTTGGTCAGTTCCTAAGACTTTTACCTTGACTTGCTGAAAGGACTTTGTTCTTGAAAATGCAACATAAAATTGTCCATGACTGAATACTGGAGATGGCAAATAAATACCAACTGAATCCAGTGTTTGTCCTTGGCTTTTGTTGATGGTCATAGCAAAAGAAAGTCTAAATGGAAACTGTTTTCGTCTTAATGTAAAGGGAAGGTCAGGGTCACTGGGTCCAAGAATAACTCTTGGAATAAATACCCTGGTACCTTTAAAAGATCCGGTCAGGATTTCACAGTCAATGACTTTTGACATCATTTGCTTGACGACCATTCTGGTGTCATTGCAAAGACCTCTTGTTGAGTCAAGGTTTCGTAGCAAAATTACTACTGCACCAACTTTCAAGTTAAGTCTATGAGGAGGCATACCTCCAGGTGTTAAGCTGTTCAAAAACTCCATTGGATAGTTTGCTGCCTCCTCGGCACTTGCACTGTCTTGCTGAATAGAATCTATGCTGGTATAGCATTTCAATTCAGATTGAATTCGTCTAAGGACATGTTCATTAAGTTCAAGTGACTCGTGGTTTTTTGGAGTCAGGATTGCACGGTTAGCAATGCTGCCATCTCCTGATTGGATGACCTCAGGAAAGACAGCATCAACAATACATCCATTTTCAGTGCAGACTGGAGGAATTTCGAAGATGCCTTCCTCTAATCTAGGCTCTTGGAGTTTTCCATTCCCAAGTTTTAAAAGCCAATCGGAAAAGCCTCGGTGTTCTGATGGGACATTGTCCTCATTGGCACGCATGTTTTGGTCTAACTTTAGGACCTGAATTTTTTTTCCAACACTTACTATTCTTCATGCATGAAGAAAGTATTTCGGTTCTGCTGCCATGTGGAACAACAGGGAGAATTTGTCTAAAATCTCCACCGAAAAGAAAGACCGCACCTCCAAATGGTTTTTTAGAAGGAACTTTTGGATCTTCAGCTAAGAGTTCTTTATACAGTGTGTCAACTGCATTTACTCCATGTCCTGGGGCCATTGAAGCTTCATCCCAGATTATCACTTTGGCCTTTTCCAGTTCATTTGCCGTATTAGTCCAATGTCGAACATTACAGGTTGATGTTTCATTTATTGGAATAGGCAGCTTGAAACGACTGTGGGAAGTTCTGCCTCTCTCAAGCAAAGTTGCTGCTATGCCTGTAAATGCACATGGCAAGACTAATTCATTTTTGCTACGCACATAGTGCATGATTGTGTTGTAAAGGAAGGTTTACCATTTCCGCCAGGTCCATCAATAAAGAATAGACGTTTGGGTAAGTTAGGGTTTTCAATTGCTTCCCTGATTTTGTCGAAAGCCCTTCTTTGCCCTGGGTTGAGCATTTGAAACTTTTCTTCGAACATGTTTTTTTCGGCAATTGGATCGTAATATTTTTCAGAATGGATTGGCTCGTCATAGCTGCCGACTGGAAGTTCTAGGCCAAACTCTACCAAAGACTTTCCATATGTTCGAAGGACAGATTCAGTTTCTTTAAGTGTCAAATAGAGAGCTTTTTCTCCATCAGGAAAGCATCTATTATAGTCTTCCATAAGATTGTCCTTATGTCTGTCGAATAATGCTGCTGCATCCGACGGCTCACACATGATACAAATATATGCAAATAACTGCCTAAGTTGTACTGGCATTTGATGGGTTGCAGCTTCTGTTAGGCAAGTATCCCATTCTGAGTCATCATCAGTTAATCCCCTAGCAATGCATGCTTCTTGGAAAGTTGCAAAGGGGATAGGATTTCCTTCGACCGTTCTTAGGTCCTCGAAAGATGCTGCTCCTCTAACATTGAGAAGGAGAATTTGGAGGAACCATTTTTCTCTATCCGTGGGACTTACGGCAAACATTCTGCCAATTGTAGTTTCATGTCCTCTAAGACGTGGTTTCCATTTAGAATTTTTGTCATCCCAGGTATAGTGTTCGGGAATTTTAATATATAAATACTCTCGAGCATTAGGGTCTTCCTGATTAAGTTTAAACCAAGCCAGAAATTTGGACTTGGTGGCTTTTTGCTGTACAGCTTCAGCTTCCTTGCCTGGTATAAAACATATTGTATGCTTGTCCTCAAGGTGGACATTTAATCTTTCCACATGATCAGTTTGGTGGTGCATTTTGTATTCCCTGAGCCTCCAGCATGCTTCAGGTGCACTTACATACCGGGTCTCCAAGTAATTTTTTACTTCGTCCCATTCAATAGTAGCTTCCTGTTCTGTGGGAACAGTAACGAATTGAATATTTGCACAGTCATGCCCCTTGTAAACGTTTTTGAAGAGGTATTTAACGCTTTGAATTGAGCTACAAATCTCTACGTTAATGTGGGCGTTGTATTTCAGAGACAGGTATGGGTTCTATGGCACCACCCATCTGTTATCCACTTTGTTTCCCCCAAGTTCAACAAAGTTACCATCATCTCGGCGTTGATATTTTGGGTAACCATTGACATTGCTGTTGGTCTCGGCACAGAAATCTTTTGCGAATTCTTTTGTGCATTTGCCGTTTTCCATACACGGTGCGTTTGGATTTAATGGACCACATGGGCCGTGTATCATACAGGATTTTACAATTTCATGTAGCCTCGGGTGGACATCTTTATCAGGGAGTTCTGCACAGCCCATTTTGTCAATTCTTTCATTCTCCCAAGCTTTGTCTTCCGAGGCCATGAACAGCAATATGTGCCCATGTGGTAGACCACGTTTTTGGAACTCGATCACGTGGAGCATAGCCCTAACACGTCCAAATCTATGGTGTTTGGTTAAGTCTTCAAGTAGCAATTTCAGTTTCAACTCAAACACTCTTGCTACTAAATCAGGCCGGTCGCATGGTTGTTGACCGGGAAGTAAGTTTTCCCTGATTTCCCTCCATTTAGGATTGCACATGAATGTTACAAATAAGTCAGGTTTGCCATATTTCCTGACCATGGCCATAGCATCTTGGTAATTTTGAGCCATATTTCTTGGACTCCCTTGGAAGGTTGAAGGCAATATAACTTTCTTTCCAGGCAATATGTTAACGTCCTCAAAATTGTGGTTGTTCACAAATCGGTTAAGGACATCATAGTCTTCAGCTCTTACTGTGTTTTGTTGTTTTCGAAACCAATTCAAACGGTTTGCCTCGGTCTTGCAATAGGTATCAACCATGTATTGGTGAGTCAGCTTTCCTGCGTTGATGAACTCGTTAAAGTTTCCATCACGAATGGCAAAATGGTATGAATACCATTGAAGCTGGGACACATTTCCTTGACCAACAGCTTTCTTCAGATCTGTGGTCCACCCTGAATCCCCATATGGGAAAAGCAAAGGGTAGCACATTGGGTAACAGAGTCTACTCAGGATGGATATATTTTGTAAAATTCCGCTTTTCGGATAAATTGTAATATCCCGATTTTCTGGGGGTGCACCATCTGGAATGTGAAAAACGGCAGCAATTTCTCCTCTGGCAGTGGGAGCGTTGGTTCTGCCGGGGTGCACATTATTTACTCTTTCTCTCAAGAAAGTCATGATATATTCAATTGGCCTTCGATTTTCCTGATTTGCCTTTAGCATTTCGTCTTGTTCAAATTTGAGCATGTTCTTGTATTCTCTAGAGAAGGGATTGATATCTCCAAGACGTTTTTGGAGGTACGACACGAATGCATCCATTGTTTGCTTGATTGTTCATTCTTTCTGTCAAGGCTTGGGCCGAATCCAAAATGTACAGTTGAGCATACTTTGGTAAATCACCTTGATTTGGGTGTAATGCAGATGTAGCGTGATAAATTTGCCCATGGATTCTGTAACAAAAAGGACCTGAACGTCTGGTCACTGATTGGTCAACTTGTGCTCCCATTGAGGCAAAGGCCATTGCACTGTTGTAGGATCTTATGTTTTCCATGAAATTTTTGGAATTTGGATCAGATCCATTCATGTAATTTGTAATGAAGGGATGCATTCGTATTTCATCTAATGCAATGGCCCCTTTATGGCAGCAATTTGACATTAATTCATTTTTGAAATGCGTGGCATTGCAAAATGGACATTTAGCGTCCATTGGGCCAAGATAACTTTCTTCAATTTCGTCTTCATTGAAGTATTCGGGAAGCAAAGCGTGTTGCGGGATCGGACATATCTACTTAGACGTCCTCTTTGATGTTGGCGTGCAACCCTTTGTCTTTCAGCGTTTGCCTCGCGCTCTTGTTAAAGTTGATTTTGTGGCATGTTTTCTCTGTGTTGCCGGTGACTTACAGCATTAGCTTCACATTCTGCTTGAAGCTGCTCTTCTGACATGGCCGCTCTACGGCGTCTTTGAGCTTCAGCATTACGTGCTTTTTTTGCTGCAATTTCTTCAGCAGTTGGTGGTTGCTGGCGTTTAGGAGGCATATTTGATCGTATTTCATTACTTATTCATTGGATCATCAGAAATACGTATAAACATAAATTTCACAATTAAAAGATATACAGAAATATAGGACAATTACAAAATATACAGACGTACCTGTATACAAAATTACAAAAAATATCAACACAATCGCATAGTAAAAACATTAAAAACTATAGGAACGGATAAATGTATACATTCGATGCCGGTAAATATCATTTGTTTATTTACTGGTTACTATGGTAACATACCGATGACTGACACACTACCTAACGCGTTATATTATAGATATCTGAGACAATTTTTAAGTCTTGCAGGTGCTTGCAGATGCATCCGTGCCGTACTTGTAAGCGTGCTTCCTTCTTTATCCGTTTTGTTTTGGGTCCGCCTTTAATAGTATAATCAAAATACTTTACTCAGTTTCTCAAGTTTTGTTGCCATGAGCTGCACTGTCTTGCTTACACCATCTTTTCATCTTTATCTAACTGTTTTGTATTATTGCGGTTTTCCATAGTTTTGGGTGAGGTCAGTTTATCTCTGTGGGACTGCTTTGCTTTCACACCTCTGGATTCATTCCGGGTTAAAAACTCTTTGCTCTTGAGTTGCATTTGATTTTATTGTTCCTATACTTAATGTTTTGTCTTCAGTCACTAAGCGGCAACTGCAGTCTACTTGTTACCGGATACACGCAAACCCAACGATTCTCTGCAGATCCCTGGGTACTTTGCTCCACAGTGTTGAATTCATTACAACAAGCTCATTGTTTGGCCTTCCTTGATTTTTTATATTCCTTAATGTGATGTCATGTTACACGTTATATTTAATGCATTGCGTGTTCTTAGCAGTTACTCTATAAAAGCCAATATTTCTGGGAACATTTACATTGTCATTTCAGTTTTAACTTATTTTTTGACGGGTCTAATCCCACTTTTAATTTCAGAATATTATATATTTTATAAATTATAAATTTCCTTAGTACTTTCATCAAAATTATGAAGTTCTCTATTTTTTTATAATTTTATTTTGTATTTACCTTCTTGCCTTTTATTTCTTCTTCGTTTGTTTTAATCGACTTACACCACCAAATAGAGTATGCCCCATAATGTTCATATTAAATATGTATTATTTGGCTTACATAACTGGTCAACTTGTTTTACTAAAATGTGATATTAGAAACATTGTTTATTTTCGTATTGTCTGAACATTGTCTCTAATATTAACATTTTTATTGCTTCTCTGTTCGTTTCCTGTACGTCTCTCCAATTTAACGTCATGTGTACTGGCTGGTGCAAATTTACCCACTCATATACTGTACAGTCCGCACAACAATCTGATCCCAATGGCGCTGACTTCTAATATTCTGGGGTGAGAGCAAACGTAACGTAAACTTTGTACAATCAATACGATAACAGTAAACGGTTCTGGAAACTGTTAGATGTCAAAAAGTGTTTGCGGCAAAAGTATTATCTAGGAGTTCTTCAATGTGGAAGAACGTTTGTTGCAACGCACAGTTGACAGTTTACCTGCCCAGATAGTTTGTCTTGTATGGAATGTGTAAAGTAAAAACAAAATAACACATTTTTTCTTAAAATTTGGACGCTTTAAATCCACTTTTAGGTGAATGTTTGCCTAACATAGGTGCAAAAAACCGTAAGTGTTCTGTAAGTTGAAAGAATACAGAAAATGGCTTATATGGTACTGATTATCTGTTAGAAGATGTCATTTAATTATTTATTTTACCATATTAAAGAAACCTATAAATTGGAATTTTTTATTGTCTTAAATGAATGTACACAGTATGTCCGTACAATTGCTGTACGCCTGAAATTGAAATTATTAATTTCTTATAAGCTGCAAAGGGAGTGGACACCCTAATGCGTTTTGTGGTACCATACTTTGTATGGTATTAACTCATAGCCAGCTATACTTGTGTGACAAGGATACAGCACGTATAAACGTGTACAATATAGAACTAATGTTACGGTTACTTGTGTAAATAGAATAAAAAATATTTTCATATCAAAAGTAGTTGAAATTAAAAATCATAAGTTTAACTTCATTTATAGGTGACGTTTCCGTTAGACATCTTTGAGTTTTTAAAGCTAACGATAACTTGAACTGCGGTGTCGGAAAAATCTGACAATGACCGTCTCCCTTCCTGGCGTAACATATAGACCTATCAGCGTAAATGTTAAGATTACATGAATCTACATTAATTTAAGCATAATATACGTTTTCCGTGTACATCAATAAATGAAAAAATATTGGAACAAAATCATACAAGCATTATTAAAAAATATGACTTATAATATTTATTATATTATATTTATACTTATAAAAATATGAAAAATATAACTTAGTAAAGTTAAACTAAATTGTGGATAAGGAAAGTGGTTATTGGGGGGCGGAGGGGTTTTGAGGAGGGTTTATTGTAAGAGTTGTAACACAAAAATGTTTACTACTCTGCTTCTACGTCTCTAGAAAACACTAAACATACAAAGCGAAGAAAAAAACATATGATGCTCAGAATATTCATATGAAAGTGTAATAAAGATTATATAATGGTAACGAAATACAACGTATTTACAACTGGTAACATTACAGTATGAAAGGCAAAAATATCATTCGCAAATTCTAAGAAAATCGGTGCAAGCTCTAAAGAGGTAAAGGATATTGTAGCATGACAGATAATCCACATAAATAAATTACTCAATGATCATTGATAAAGCTCTAATATATGGAATATCCAGATGAGAATCAATTAAAAGGCACTATTAATTAATATACTCACAAGAAAAGTTAAAATAAAGAAAAAATCTGCAAATAATATATATACTACAAATTTAAAAACCCAGAAAACTAAAAATGTGAATAACAAAATTACCCAGGTAAGATAGAAGCAGGCAATTAAGATACCCCGACAAAGAAACCAGACCAGAAGAAACAAAAGCATACACAGCGAAATGGTACTGAAGAAAGAAGAAAGAAGGAAGAAGAAATATAAAATGAACAAGAATACTGAAGAAAGAAGAAAGAAGAATGACCAAAAATACTGAAGAAAGAAGAAAGAAGAATGACCAAAATTACTGAAGAAAGAAGAAAGAAGAATGACCAAAAATACTGAAGAATAAGAAACCTGAGAAGATCCACTAGAAAAAAGGAAGTGAGACGACCCATATAAAATAAAAACCCCATAGGGAGAGAACCCAAAAACCCCAAAAATAAATGAATGTCCAAAGAGAAAGTATAACACCCCAAAAAACCATATCACGATGTAAAACTGACAAAAAACCAAAAGTGTTAATAGTATTAAATAACAGTGCATCCAAAAAGTTATTGTTTAGTTTGTATGAACAAATCTTCACAGTTCCCCCATGGTTGAATATTTCATGTTATAAAGCTAGAAAAGGACTAGTAATAATATTAATAAATCACCATGGACAAGTGTAAGTTATCGAATTATAACTGATAAACTTTAAAAAGGTGCATGAGTTGCCATACAAGGTAATAAACTTTAAGTGTTTTGTGAACAGTATCTATTTTGATATGAAATAGTAATATTACTAATGAAAGGCTACTGAAGCTATATGAACATTCCATAGAATGAAATAAGAACAGATAGCCAGTGTTATACTTAGAGAGGGGGAATAAATCCTTTAAAATGGGGAAATACAGAGCAGACTGTTAATAATTAGTTTTAAGAAGTGTTAACCATTATATGGAACCAAGATGTTATGTTCCTGTTCCATATAATAACTAGACAAATAAGAATTATGAGTAAGGGATATTATGGTTATAAGCTGTTATTTTGTTGTCAATTTAAATTTGGAATACCCTATCTAAAAGTAGATATCATTCCCAATGTTATAAAATATTTTTAATTATGTTACTAGATAATCAATACGCATAAAAGGTATTATTCTAGGTACCAGTTTTGATAGAGATAGGTGTTATATTTTAATTGTACAATCAATAATCACTGTTATACTAGTCAAAGAACCAATTGTTAATAAAGTATATAAGGATAAGAAGTCAGAGAAGGATATAAAATAACTACATTGGTAAAAATTTTGCAAATAGCAACACATCAAATCTAGGCCATATAATGAATTTAAACTGCAGAATAATTAATAAATCTAGTCTTATAAGCCAGTTAAACTGACAATATTTATGCAAAATAAACTCAACATATAGTATACCATGTAAATAAGGCTTTCTAAAGATACGGTCATTATATAAGTAAAATTATTTATTTATCTAATAAAATTACCATTAAAACTGGAATGGACTAACTGACATTATCATAGGAGGAGTCATAGACAAATGAATTGTATTTAAAAACCATCATTAATAAACTAAATTGCAATAAATTAAGTAAGAATAGACAATTATATCAATTTCAGATTTAATAGAATAATAATTATATTAGGGAAAATGGCTATTATTTGCTTAGACAACAGGAAGTATAATTTTAGGCCTACCTTCCAAAAATGTGATAAATATACTTTTCTAATGAAACTTTGTAACACTATATTAATTACTAGCAAAATAAGCAGAATAGAATAATGAAACCGAATATGTATTTAATATTTCGTACAGTTAACTAATAACGAAATTATTTTTTGAGCATAATGTATCAAAATAAAATGTATCGGAAGCTAAGATAATTTGAAACAATGTATAAGATATATTAGATAGACTAAGATTTTCAGGAGACGAAGGAAATCAGAACAGTTCATTATTATACGTTGAAGAGTGCACTTAATGTGAATATTTGCTAGAAATAACCTTTAATGGCGGTTACGTTATGAACCGAGTTCGGTGAAATTTTGTATAAAATTATTTTAAACTATTTTATTTATTGTGAAGTGGTGAAGTTGACCTATGAACAGCGTAACACCAATAAACTGAACCACATAAAACTAATTAAACAGAATAACACTGATATCACACCATATACAGACTGAAAATTCGAGGTTAAACCGACACACATAGACACAATGAGATATATCCAATAACAACATTTTACACCAAGTGAACTATTCCATCATACACCAGTGACATCCAAATATATCCAGGACTATCATATACAATTGCGGAGACCGTTTACACGAAGAAAGGACATCTTTATTTCAACAAAAACTTCGTCAACGTTAGAGGCTTCATCGCGCATACGTCAGTCGGCCATTTTGATCCATTCTCACTGCTGTGAAAAAACGACATTTGGCTGCAATTGGTTTGAATAAAAATCATATATAAACTTTTATTATTTCTAATTATCATTGTATTGTTTAATATTAAGGCATTTTATAATTGTAAGTGTTATACTTTCCTGCCCATAACCTTCTATGGCTATATCTTAAATAACCGTTTAAAGAACCATATTTTATAATACTAATGTAACCTGTTTATATCGACCGGCCCTGAGTGAGTCGATACTACATTGTAACATCGATTTTAATCGAACAAATTCATTATTTTTATTAATAAACGTTCTGTTTTGGTAATTTGGAATTGATTTTTATTATAAAAAGGCTTAACAGGTAAATTAATCAAGAAACCCAACTAACAAAAAGGCGGTATATACGAAACGACAACGTTTCAAGAAGAAGAAGAAGAGAGCCGTTTTTTCGCCTAAACTTGGAGTTAACCAGATTGTCTTTTAAACAAATTTACTGAAAGTGACACTATTACCAAAATAAACACAATACCATCATAATTTTAATTACAACCAATAAACTCGATTTGTTCCTAAATTTTAAGAACTTAAATACTCAGAAAACATTTTTTCAGAAAATTTTTTATTTGAAATAAATTTAAAATTTTTTTTATTTCAAATTGTGATAACAACATTCAAACAGATTTTATTTTGTAACCACGAAGACCAGGAACGTTACCAAATCGACGTTTCCAAGGTGGAACATTACTACACATACAAATCTAAATATTTTGTATTATTACAAAATTGGCGTCCAACTAAAGGGCTGTAATTAGGGGTTGAAAGGCGGTAATTACTTGCCCAATTTCTAATTCAGCTTGGCAGCGGTTATTCAGCCAGGGAACAAGGGAAGATGCAGCGTCGTGCCACATCAAAGAAGAGAGCGGCGGAGGCCGAAAAAGAACTCAATATGGATGATAAGGAGGCGACCCCAGTGGAGGACGTGGAAAAGATATTAGAACGGGTGGAACATAAACAACCAGCAACACCAGAGGAACAACCCGAAATACCCACTCAAACAAGGGACGTCCATGTCCAAGACAAGGAAGTGGAAAAGTCTAGGACTATAGAAGAAAGTACAATGAACAAAATGATGGAAATGTTCCTCCGGGAATTCAAATCAACCAGTGAGAAGTTGAGTCAAGATTTAAATAAGAAACTGGATTCCACCACGGAAGAAAATAACAAGGGAATGGAAGAAAACAGCAAGAGAATGGAAGGAAGTTTGCATAAGGAAATGGATTCCACCGAAGAAAACTTGAACAAGAAAATGGATTCTACTACAGAAGAAAATAGTAAGGAAAGGAAGGAAGACCAACAGTCCTTGAAGGACAATTTGAATGAAATAAATAAGAACATAGAATCCACGAAGGAAGAATTAAGAAAGGACTTTGAAGAAAACAGTAAGAAGATGGAAGAAGAAATGTGGAAAAGGTTAGAAGAATTGAAGGAGGACAACCAGTCCACAAAGGAAGAGTTGGGCCGTAAGATCGAAAGGACCAATAGAAGAATTGAGGAAACCAGTAAAAAGGTGGAAAAGAAAATGGAAGAAAATAAGAAGAATTTGGAAGAAAAGATGGAAGAAACCAATAAGAAAATCGAAAGTGACCATCAACAGTTAAGGGAAGAGTTAAGAGAAGATAACCAACTGTTACGGAAAGAATTACGGGAAGTGAACCAGGAGAATCTAGACAAGTTAGGCGAACGAATGGAACTATTAAGAAAGGAAATGAACAAGGAACTCAAGGAAAATAAGAAATCTATGACCAAAAGACTGGAAGACGAAACCATAACTATAAATCAACAGATAAGAGAAGTTGATGGAAGATGTCGGCTGACGGAAGTGGAGGTACAAGAGTTCAAGGAAGTGGTGAACACCAAGGTCACAAATCTTGAAGAATCTAATCGCAAGAAGGCAGAAGAAAACCGAAAGGAAAGCCAGGAAGAACTCAGTAAGGTACGAACTTGAATTACGGAAAGATGTGACGGAATGGAGGAAGCGATGACTAACATCACTGGTCAAGTGAGACAGAACCAGGAGGACATGGAAGCAATTCGGAACCGACCAACCAGCTTCACTAATATCCCCATCAACGAGAACAGAGAATGGCTTAACTTCCGCCAATATAAAAGGAAGCCGATGGAGTTCTTGGCCCGTATCGAGGAATATATGCCCAAACATAGAAATAATCGATGGTCCAATAGTCGAGAACTATTGGACGAATCATTCCGGGATATGACGGACAATTGGTGGATGGCGAACAGGAGCGAGATAAACGATTATCAGCAGTTCAAAAGTTTGTTCAAGTCCAAGTATTGGTCAGAAACCACCCAGAATTTAATAAGGGACAACATCTGCAATGGCCGATGCAAAACCCATTTTGGCAGTACCATGACTGCATACTTCCTTGGGAAGGTGTGCCTGGCCAAGCACCTGGAACCAGCCATACCAGAGGAATGCCTGGTGAACAAGCTTTCCTATCATTATGACAAAGAGGTCATAAGAGCTCGAAGAGGTAGCCAGATAAAGACCATACAGGCGATGACGGAGCTATTAGAAAATTATGAGAACGAAGAATATTACAGGCAGAGTAGAAGGAGAAATGAGCGGCCAGAAGTTCGAAATAATCCGTCATCGAACAATAATAGTCAACAGATCAACAGTGGGTACCAAGGAAACAGATATAATCCAAATTACCATAACCAGCACCCCACGAACGGTAACAATAACAACAATAACCACGGTAATACAAACCCGAACATTAACCGAAATAATAACGGGTTCTCCGGTAATCGAGGTAATTATTACCCGAATAATAATGTAAATAGCCAGAGAAACCCCAATCATACCAATAACACCGAGCGGTTTTACAATAACAATAGGGGTTACCCTAATAATAATAACAACAACAACAGGTTCTCCCGACCCCGTGTAAATTTTATACGGGCAGAAGGAAACAACCATCGCAGGTATAACCATCAACGGCGGAGCAGCGTACACGAGTACGAAGATCGACACAGAAGCCGAGAACGGGACAACTCCAGTTATAATCCGCCAAGGCGAAGTACCAGCCTAGATGACCCGGAGCGGCATACAAATAGGGAACAAACATACGAACCGAGAACTGAAGGGCTGGAACCTACTCAAGGTTTCCCCACTGATGCCTCTGTTGGTCCAATTAATAACCAAGATGAGGAAAATTTAAACGGAAGAAGGCAGTAATAAACAATAAGGACCTTTTGCTGCTTCTATCACCTGGGTATATAAAAGAATTGCCAAGAGTAAATCATCACAATAAAATTACTATCATTCGATGTAATTATTTGAAAAATATTCGAAATGAACTACTGGTGGAGGATGACACTCGCCTCCCTATAATAAACAATGAAATAATTTATATTAATGCAGAAATCGAAGGAACATTCGCACAACTAATGATCGATACAGGTGCGAATGTATCTATAATTAACACTACAGAATTGGAGAGAATCCAAGGAAAATGTGGTAAGTTATTGCCAACCTTACCTATAAATAACATTGTATTAATCGGTGCCACTGGTCGCCAAAACAAGACAATCAGAAAACAAGTATCATTGAATGTCATTAGTAAGGGTATAGCTATGAACATGGTTTTCTTAATTGCGGCAGGATTACCCTTCAACATATTAGTGGGATGTGATGTGCTGAGAAGGAACTCGGCTATCATCGATTTACGAATGGAGAAGGTATCACTTTTTACCGGAGATCTGACCTGGACGGCCGATTTAGTCGGTAGTGAGATAACACTTCCCAGCAGTATCCACCAGCAAATACGTAGCATTAATTATACTAATACTAATACCATTTCTAACACCATAGTATACGAAACTACGGACGAAGATTTATGGTCTCAAAAAATACAGGAATTAATAGAGAGAAATTACCCAATACTCAAGCAAATCAGTTGATAAAAATTTATGAAAAGTACCGCTCAGTATTTTCCGATGAGCCAGGCAAGGTAAGAAATTATCAATGTACCCTTCAGTTCCGAGATACAGTGGAGTTTAATAGGAAATCCTACCCTATTGCGCATTCTCGAAAGGAGGCTGTGAGAGCGGAAATCAACCGAATGATTAATAGCGATATTATAGAACCTAGCAAATCCCCATACACCAGCCCTATTGTCGCAATTCCCAAGAAAAACGGCCAAGTCCGGCTTTGTTTGGATGCACGGGAAATAAACAAAAAAATCATTAACGATAGAACATCGCCCGGTGAGATTGAGGAAATCCTGAAACGCTTCCATGGTACCTGGGATACGGTGTGCGGCTACTGGCAGGTAGAGTTACACCCACGGAGTCGCCAATATCTGGCTTTCATATTCGAGGGACGCAATTACCAATTCAAAAGATTGCCCTTCGGATTGGTAAATTCAGTTGCCATCTTTGTGACCTGCATGGACCAGATATTGAGACAAGAAGCACTTCAGTTTACAACAGTGTACGTCGACGACCTACTAATAACATCTGAAACGTGGGAGGAACACTGTTACCGTGTGGAACATGTGCTTGAGAAATTATCTGCCAGTAACGTCACGCTGAAGTTGGAAAAATCCAAGTTTATTGCCAGAGAAGTGCAATTTTTAGGATTTAACTTGGACGATCAAGGAATCTCACCGTCGGCAGAAAAGGTGGAAGCCATCCAGAAATTCCCGGCACCCAAAAACAGGAAGCAATTACAGTCGTTCCTGGGACTCTGCAATTATTATAGAAAGTTCCAGGAACAATATTCAGAGTTAACCGCGAGGTTTCAACCTCAATTATCATCCAAAAACAAATGGGTATGGTGTAAGGAACAAGAGGGGATTTTTCAACAAATTAAGGACAAATTTCTGGCTACTATAATACTTCGCCACCCAAACTTTAAGTTACCATTCTTCATGAATTGCGATGCCAGCAACATCAGTCTGGGAACGACACTGTATCAAGAGGACGAGAAGGGTCAACATCAAGTAATTAGCTTCGCGAGCCGAGAAGGGTCAACATCAAGTAATTAGCTTCGCGAGCAGGTCTTTGAACCAGTGCGAAAAGAATTACACGGTGACGGAAAAAGAATTACTGAGCGTGGTATTTGCTTGCGGTAAGTTCCGCACTTACATTTTGGGATACCCTGTTACTGTCCGAACTGACCATAAATCCATTTCGTTTTTGAAAAGCTGCAAACTGAACCATGGCAGACTAACGAGGTGGATACTTGCCCTTCAAGAATACCATCTACAATGGGAGTACATCCCAGGTAAAAAGAATGTAGTAGCGGATGTGTTATCCCGGGTCAATGTGGAAGAACAAACCTTCGAAGGGGAGAAAGAAAGCGTGCTAAAAATATACCATCTTCTTAGCACCAGAGCCGATTTAACAACAATATTGACCAACATGAGCACCCACCAACAAGCGGACCCGAAATTGAGAAACCTCAAACTTCGGCTAGAAGAGGGAGACGAAACCGTTGCTCAATATTACCAGATAAATAAACAAATATTGTTCGTTAAAACATCCCTGAAGGAAGAGATCTGGAAGGTGGTTGTTCCGACACAGATCGAAAGGGAATTGATAGTGAACTACCACATACGTTACGGGCATATGGGCGCCCTCAAGGTAATAAAAGCTCTGGAGGAGAGCTGCCATATAAAAAACATCAATAGGAAAGTCCGAATGTATATAAAAAGTTGTAAAATCTGCCAGCTGGTAAAAACTAATAATGAGAAGAAGGAAGGTGTGATGATCCCAATCACTTCCCAAGCAAAATTGGAGAAGGTGTTCCTAGACATTTGAGGACCATTTCCCCGTAGTGGAGGTCGACACCAATATCGGTACCTAACCATCATAATGGACCACTTCACCAAGTATGTTAAGCTATACCCTACTAATCGAGCGACTACCCGGAAAATTCTGGGGATACTAACGGAACAGTATATCCCACACCTGGGGAAACCATCTTCGATCATTACTGATCATGGAACCCAGTTTAAGGGTGGAAAATGGCGAGATACATTATTGTCAATGGGCATCCGTACATACAAGACCTCGGTCTACCATCCGAGCAGTAATCCGGCAGAGCGGGTGTTGCGAGAAGTGGGGAGGATCCTAAGGACTTATTGTCACCATCAACAAAAAAGGTGGCAAGACTATCTAGAAGCCACGGAGGAATTCCTCAACTTAGCATACCATCCAGCTATAGGGATAACCCCATACTCTGCTATGTACGAGAAACCACCCCCACGAGAGATCACGGATATCCTCGAGTTCCCCAGTAACCATATGTACAGATTTGACAAAGCTAAATTCTATAACAAAGTGGCAGAAGACCAGATAAAACGGCAAAATAAGTATCAAAAGGCTAGTGGTAAATTAATAATCTATGAAAAGGGAGAAAAAATTTTGTTAAGAAATCGTGAACTACCCAGCACACTGGAAGGAATAACGAAGAAGTTATTGCTGTTATACACCGGACCATATATTATATCCAATGTGAAAAATAATAATACTTATGAAATAAAGGAAATCGATTCAGAAAGGATAAAGGGTGTATATAACCAGGCTTCCATGAAAAAATATTATGAGTAATTGAATGTATGGAAGATTTAATATTTAATGCACAAATTCAAAAACGAAGTAAGAACAACTTACTACCTATTATTTAGGAAACAATTTATGAAGGAAATAAGGAAGAAAAAGAATTTATTTTATGCAAAAATTCAAAAACGAAGTAAGAACAACTTACTACCTATTATTTAGGAAACAATTTATGAAGGAAATAAGGAAGAAAAAGAATTTATTTTATGCATAAATTCAAAAACGAAGTAAGAACAACTTACTACCTTATCTTTGAACCAACTTTTGATCTAGAACAAGAAGAATTTAGAATAAAATATATTAAAAAATTCAAAAATCAAGTAAGAACAACTTATTACCTATTATTTGTGAAACGATTTCTAGAATAATAAGAATTTATAAAATATTACAATGAAATTCAAAAATGAAGTAATGACTACCTACTACCAAATATTTATGAAAAAACTTTATGGAAAATAAAAGGAAGAAAATGAATTTAGAAAATATGTAACTTCTAAAAAACAAGTAAGAACTACCTACTACCTTATATTTGAACAACTTTTGGGATTAATAAAGAAGAAAAAGAATTTGGATAATACATTACAAACAATTATATATGGGACCAATTCTGAAAAACTTTCGAGAATAAAGAAATGGCAGTACAAACCATTGATACAATTAAAATGAATAAACTTATTGTGAGGTAAAATTAATGAGAATTTTATGTAAATAACAGAGATAATAAACACATGGAATTAGTAATTAAAGAGTGCATTTGGATAAAAAGCAAGAGCAGAATAAAATTTTTAAAAAGAAAGAAAAAACTATATATAAATAAATCCATAAGAAAAATATGATCATATAATAGATGTCAATTATAAGAAAGACAATTAAAAGAGTAATTGCAAGAGCATAATACTAGTGGAACGATTCATAAGAATTAAGAAAAGAACAAAAATATAATACAAAATATATGCTACCAATGACCAGAAAGAGATTGTAATAAGAGTCAAAATATGACAGAGAATTAAAAATAAATAAAAACTTTACACTGAATAACAAGTGATAATTATATTGTACCAGCTTCCAACCACAAAGAGAAGTAAAATGCCAGCAGAGCTAACCACTGAGAAAAGTAACTGAGATAGAAATTAACTAAGATAGAAATATAAATAGATCTGTTCAGATACGAAGTGAAATATCCAAAGATATTTAATTTTGTTTTATAGTCATAAGGTGGACTATTCTTATATAATTTTTATTAATAACTGTCTGTAGATAAGTCCAGCAGTATTATTATGTATTGATCAGAGATGATTTACCTCTGTAATCAATAAATGACGTAGTATGGCCAGCAGAGAATGTAGCCTACAGAGCCCCTCTAGACACTGCCCCAGCTAACGTGTTAGGGAATTTTAGGGAATAAATATCCCAAGGATAAAGAACCAAGTTAAGAAGAAAATGGAAAAATAAAAAATAACGAACCTCAGATGACTATTACTATCAAGAAGAATCCAGTTAATAATGAAATATAGATAAGCTCAAAAATATAGAAGAAAAAATTTTAGAAATGTGAAGGAAGTAAAGAAATATAATTTATAATGAAATATCATAAGCAATTACTTCAGACAAACTAAGTATGATCTGAACTAATCACTTCTGGAAGAGAGCAATCTGTAGCATGACAGATAATCCACATAAATAAATTACTCAATGATCATTGATAAAGCTCTAATATATGGAATATCCAGATGAGAATCAATTAAAAGGCACTATTAATTAATATACTCACAAGAAAAGTTAAAATAAAGAAAAAATCTGCAAATAATATATATACTACAAATTTAAAAACCCAGAAAACTAAAAATGTGAATAACAAAATTACCCAGGTAAGATAGAAGCAGGCAATTAAGATACCCCGACAAAGAAACCAGACCAGAAGAAACAAAAGCATACACAGCGAAATAGTACTGAAGAAAGAAGAAAGAAGGAAGAAGAAATATAAAATGAACAAGAATACTGAAGAAAGAAGAAAGAAGAATGACCAAAAATACTGAAGAAAGAAGAAAGAAGAATGACCAAAAATACTGAAGAAAGAAGAAAGAAGAATGACCAAAATTACTGAAGAAAGAAGAAAGAAGAATGACCAAAAATACTGAAGAATAAGAAACCTGAGAAGATCCACTAGAAAAAAGGAAGTGAGACGACCCATATAAAATAAAAACCCCATAGGGAGAGAACCCAAAAACCCCAAAAATAAATGAATGTCCAAAGAGAAAGTATAACACCCCAAAAAACCATATCACGATGTAAAACTGACAAAAAACCAAAAGTGTTAATAGTATTAAATAACAGTGCATCCAAAAAGTTATTGTTTAGTTTGTATGAACAAATCTTCACAGTTCCCCCATGGTTGAATATTTCATGTTATAAAGCTAGAAAAGGACTAGTAATAATATTAATAAATCACCATGGACAAGTGTAAGTTATCGAATTATAACTGATAAACTTTAAAAAGGTGCATGAGTTGCCATACAAGATAATAAACTTTAAGTGTTTTGTGAACAGTATCTATTTTGATATGAAATAGTAATATTACTAATGAAAGGCTACTGAAGCTATATGAACATTCCATAGAATGAAATAAGAAACAGATAGCCAGTGTTATACTTAGAGAGGGGGAATAAATCCTTTAAAATGGGGAAATACAGAGCAGACTGTTAATAATTAGTTTTAAGAAGTGTTAACCATTATATGGAACCAAGATGTTATGTTCCTGTTCCATATAATAACTAGACAAATAAGAATTATGAGTAAGGGATATTATGGTTATAAGCTGTTATTTTGTTGTCAATTTAAATTTGGAATACCCTATCTAAAAGTAGATATCATTCCCAATGTTATAAAATATTTTTAATTATGTTACTAGATAATCAATACACATAAAAGGTATTATTCAAGGTACCAGTTTTGATAGAGATAGGTGTTATATTTTAATTGTACAATCAATAATCACTGTTATACCAGTCAAAGAACCAATTGTTAATAAAGTATATAAGGATAAGAAGTCAGAGAAGGATATAAAATAACTACATTGGTAAAAATTTTGCAAATAGCAACACATCAAATCTAGGCCATATAATGAATTTAAACTGCAGAATAATTAATAAATCTAGTCTTATAAGCCAGTTAAACTGACAATATTTATGCAAAATAAACTCAACATATAGTATACCATGTAAATAAGGCTTTCTAAAGATATGGTCATTATATAAGTAAAATTATTTATTTATCTAATAAAATTACCATTATAACTGGAATGGACTAACTGACATTATCATAGGAGGAGTCATAGACAAATGAATTGTATTTAAAAACCATCATTAATAAACTAAATTGCAATAAATTAAGTAAGAATAGACAATTATATCAATTTCAGATTTAATAGAATAATAATTATATTAGGGAAAATGACTATTATTTGCTTAGACAACAGGAAGTATAATTTTAGGCCTACCTTCCAAAAATGTGATAAATATAATTTTCTAATGAAACTTTGTAACACTATATTAATTACTAGCAAAATAAGCAGAATAGAATAATGAAACCGTATATGTATTTAATATTTCGTACAGTTAACTAATAACGAAATTATTTTTTGAGCATAATGTATCAAAATAAAATGTATCGGAAGCTAAGATAATTTGAAACAATGTATAAGATATATTAAATAGGCTAAGATTTTCAGGAGACGAAGGAAATCAGAACAGTTCATTATTATACGTTGAAGAGTGCACTTAATGTGAATATTTGCTAGAAATAACCTTTAATGTCGGTTACGTTATGAGCCGAGTTCGGTGAAATTTTGTATAAAATTATTTTAAACTATTTTATTTATTGTGAAGTGGTGAAGTTGACCTATGAACAGCGTAACACCAATAAACTGAACCACATAAAACTAATTAAACAGAATAACACTGATATCACACCATATACAGACTGAAAATTCGAGGTTAAACCGACACACATAGACACAATGAGATATATCCAATAACAACATTTTACACCAAGTGAACTATTCCATCATACACCAGTGGCATCCAAATATATCCAGGAATATCATATACAATTGCGGAGACCGTTTACACGAAGAAAGGACATCTTTATTTCAACAAAAACTTCGTCAACGTTAGAGGCTTCATCGCGCATGCGTCAGTCGGCCATTTTGATCCATTCTCACTGCTGTGAAAAAACGACATTTGGCTGCAATTGGTTTGAATAAAAATCATATATAAACTTTTACTATTTCTAATTATCATTGTATTGTTTAATATTAAGGCATTTTATAATTGTAAGTGTTATACTTTCCTGCCCATAACCTTCTATGGCTATATCTTAAACAACCGTTTAAAGAACCATATTTTATAATACTAATGTAACCTGTTTATATCGACCGGCCCTGAGTGAGTCGATACTACATTGTAACATCGATTTTAATCGAACAAATTCATTATTTTTATTAATAAACGTTCTGTTTTGGTAATTTGGAGTTGATTTTTATTATAAAAAGGCTTAACAGGTAAATTAATCAAGAAACCCAACTAACAAAAAGGCGGTATATACGAAACGACAACGTTTCAAGAAGAAGAAGAAGAAGAGAGCCGTTTTTTCGCGTAAACTTGGAGTTAACCAGATTGTCTTTTAAACAAATTTACTGAAAGTGACACTATTACCAAAATAAAGACAATACCATCATAATTTTAATTACAACCAATAAACTCGATTTTTTCCTAAATTTTAAGAACTTAAATACTCAGAAAACATTTTTTCAGAAAATTTTTTATTTGAAATAAATTTTAAAATTTTTTTATTTCAAATTGTGATAACAACATTCAAACAGATTTTATTTTGTAACCACGAAGACCAGGAACGTTACCAAATCGACGTTTCCAAGGTGGAACATTACTACACATACAAATCTAAATATTTTGTATTATTACAATATTTATGTAGAAAATTACAATAAAGGTAAAATATGCAATGTAGAAACAATGGAAAAAACATATTTAACTATAAAAAGTATTTATTAAAATTCTTAATACCTTTAGAGCCTGTGAATCTAAAGGTATGTAAATGATCACAAGACGGTTGCTTGAAGCTCCGAAGCCTGGTTTTATGAAAACTGAGGAGTTTTTGATAACGAACGCAGCCAACCTAGTGACGTGATAGCTGTCACATTCTACATGCATAGCCGCCTTCTTCATGTCGGTAAAGGGAAACATTACAGTTGGACGTGGTATATGTAAACAAATTCATCGGAGATGCCCATGGCCAGTTGATCCAAACACAAATATCTGTGTAACCACTGCAGTAGATGTGTGTGTGTGTGTGTGTGTGTGTGTGTGTGTGTGTGTGTGTGTGTGTACTTGCGTAAACCAAACTGCACGGGACCGGTAACACCTGCTGTAACACAGCTAATTAATATTCCCTGGCGACAGACACAATAATTCTATGTAGTTAATCCTACTTTAACATAGAGCTAGTATCACCGTAGATTAGTTTCAGTGTACCGTTGTATAACGTGAATAGAGAGTAATCAAAACAGGTAATGATTATTCAGACACACGCAGGTCTATGGTGAATTCTATGATGAATTTCAATCGTACGGTGGGATCGTACATACGTCAATTTACAAATGTAATATATATAATTTAATGTTTACTGTGTTCGTTCAATTGTAAGTTACAGTTATTTGTGTACATTGAGTCGCGCGTTTGTTTACTACGATATATTTCTGTAATGAACATAAACAAATCTTTCGATCATAAAAATACTTATTTACAGACTAAAATATACATATTACATACGTATATATACATATATTTAATTTAAAGTAACTTTACGTGTTTCTTGCAATATTATTGATTAATATTATCAACTTATATTACTTCTGCAAATTGTTCATATTATTATTATTATTATTATTATATTATTATTGTTAATATCATTTTGATAATTGTTAATTCATTTATATCCTCTGAAAGTACTCATTCTATCAGTGAAACGTACGTCATTATAATTGAAATAATATCAACAACTTGCAGAAGTAATATAAATTGATGATATGTAATATATATATATATTCCAACGATACAAATTATAACAGCATAGATAGGTTAATTTGAAATTACTACAACAGAGTCTACATCTGAAGGTAGGGAAATTGTATTCATTAACACATTAGAATTACTATTGTCTTATGGCTTTATAATATAAAATTGTTTATTAAAGAATGTTTTCAATAAATGAGACTATTGGCTTGTTTTACATATAAGTTACTTGTGCATAGAATTCCAAATGTTCCAAATGTAGACACCAGGCGCTCCGCTCTCGCTGCTCACCATGTCCAAGTTTCAGTACGAACTGTCAATTTTCAACAAAGTTATTAAGTAAAATGTGAATCACACGCGAACCCGCACACTTACACACAAATATTCCACACGACATAAAAGAGTACAAAAGTATGAACATTTTGACATAATATACTTTTTCAAACATAGCTTGGTTCAAAACCTATGACTACTTTACAAAGAAAAGAACAAAATCAATTTAAAACATGTCTATGGCCGTCAGAAAATGTGTCACAGCAATAGTATTCCAATTATATGAAATTTATATCCTGTGTTCTTTTGCTATATGTATATATATATATATATATATATATAAGTATTTTTATTGTTTTTTCTGGGTTACTTAGTGATAGTAAGTCTATTAACAACCACATTTTTTGCCAGTATACAACGAGTAACATATTTCTTAAACTTTATTCAGTAAGATCATGTTAAACATTTCTTGATACGCACTTGTTGTACCTTATTATTATTATACAGCGTGCAGACAGAAACGGCTGCGCTTCAATATAGCTGTGAGACGATTGATAAGAAGATTCATCCACCTTAGAAAACTTCTTTAGGTTCTGTTACTTGATAGGATAATTTATAATGAGATTGAACAATAGATTAGAAAATGGAGAAAACAGAAACAAAAAACAAAAACAAAAAACGAGAGATGAAATAAAAGAACTTCATTTTCCTTTATTGAATATTTAAGTATTAACGGCTCAGTCAAGAGCACTGGAGGGAGTTCTGGCGGGTTCTTAGGGAGAGCTTAATTGTTGTGAATAAAGCAATGAAAATTAAAAGAAAAAGAAGTCGTCTTTGCTACTTATTATGTTGTAGTCAAGAAGTTAAATAAGGAAACAAAGATTATATCAATAGGTATCTCTAACTGAACAAAGTCATGAAACAATAAAGATGCCATTTTACATTACAACATATTTAAACAAACGACACCATGAAAAAGGCACAAACTGGCTTCCCACCTTCTGCAGACGCTGTTAGTGTTAATATACTTTACGAAATTTTAAAAATTTCCTTTAGTCCTTGTAAAGTCTGAAGGAAATTGATTTAAATCTAATTGTTTTGTCACAGAAATGAATAAAAGATTTTCGTAAAAGGTTTTTAAAAACAATAATTTTACAATCGCACTGTAACATGCATAAATATGTCTTTTGTCCCATATTTTACTGAAACTGTACAAATCATTTCACTAGTATGGAGCACTTGTAAACTGCGTACCGGACTCTATACTCGGTTGTAAGTTTAGTTAGTACAGAGTAACAGATAAGTTTTAATATTTTAATTGCTTTTTAATGGTATAAATGCAGTAACTAAAAAAATACAAAAAAATAATAAACACGGATCGGCACACCTGTGTACGATTTGAATTGCAAACAAAACGTTGTTTAATATTGAAAGTTTTTTAGTTGCTGAGGAAACACTGTAAATATCGGAAAACGCGTTGGGTACACTGCGGACTGAATATACATTCGAAGGGTACCTCTTTCCTTTTCCCATAAGACTCAAATGGAAATATTCCTACTCACACAGCTTAATTATTTAATTCGACTTATGTTACTACATTTTTTCACATATCATTTTAAAATTTTGATATTTTCTTTTTTCTTGGGGACGGGTTAAGTCCTGAAACGCTCGCCCGCTACGCTACGGGGTTCCTCTATATCAAAACAGATAGAATTGTGTAGATTCGTTTAGGACTAATCGTAAATAGTGTTCAAAATTGCACAAAGAGCAGGTTTCTTGAAGGACCTCGAAATTAATCTGCGTCATCATGAGTTGTGTAAGAGTTGGATGTAAAACCCTGCGCAAAGACAAAAAACTCTTAACAGACGAGACAAAAAAATGTTTGGGAAATTAGTATTTCAACTAATGGTATTAAAAAGAGATTGCATGAAACACAATACAATTTTAAATAATGCTAGTGAAGTGAAAAAGAAGCAACTGTACAAATTTCGATCAAAGAAATGTATTTCGGAAAACAAAAATGTATATTATTAAAAACAATTGTTACAAAGCTATTGAAAAGATACTATAGTGTTCAAAGAATGCTGGCGAAACAAGAAACAATATTGTATTCTTAGTAAATCTTCTGACTGATTTAAAAAAAAACTGAAAATGGCAATCACAAAACGCGAAACAGTGGATATAAATATTTTTATATAAATATAAATAAAAAATATATTTATAATTATATAAATGTAATAATTGTATATATATAATTATGTAATGTACATATACATAATTGAAATATGCAATTGAGACTAGAAGATTAACGCACACACGAATGTAATATACATTAATAGAAAACAGACTTTTGTATTAAAAAGTCTTACATCTAAGACTATGTTCTTTGAGACTGAACATAATATAAAAAATCTACAATATTCTTTTATAAACTCAATTCCTTCTAAAAATCAGAAATGAATAGAAGGAAACAATGAGCGTTAAGGTTGTTCTTCATAATAATTAAAAAATTAATTTATGTAATTAATTGAACGGGCGCTGCGAGTCAGTTTTAACTCGTCATTTTGGCATTTGTCCATCTGTTAGGGGTGTCTCACAACCTTTGAATTCATCAATCGATTTTTATAAAATTCAGCATTCATGTATGGAAGAATTGTATGGTGTTTACTCCACAGATCCCTATTGTTTCAATATTGATTCTCTTTAAAATAGGGTGCGGGAAGCGAAAATGTAAGGTTTAAAGTTTAGAAAAAATCGTAAACATCTACGTGGGCTACCAGATTTGAGAGAATTTAAACAAAATATGAAAAGTCTTCACTTTTGGAATTTTCTAAATTTCAGGGCACCATAGGTCAAAGGAGGGATCCAAAATGAGTAAAAATCCATGTCGATATCAGAATAAAGGTAGTTTTAACCCAAATCTGAATGTGATGTAGATTCGAAATTTTTTAAACATTATGTGCATCACAGACCAATAATGGAAGTGAAAGGTTTGAAAAAATTATAAAAGCTTATGTGGGTATTTATGAAAAGACAAGTCTCTTACAACAGACCGCAGTCTCTCTTAAGATTTTTGTTTTTTAGGCCTCAATGGGATAGCTAACCTTGATACTTAGCACAT
Source organism: Magicicada septendecula (assembly GCA_034769895.1). Classification (NCBI taxonomy): domain Eukaryota; kingdom Metazoa; phylum Arthropoda; class Insecta; order Hemiptera; family Cicadidae; genus Magicicada; species Magicicada septendecula. The sequence goes on along the minus strand of CM068367.1, from coordinate 1,109,456,276 downwards.
TATTTGTCACCTCTATATATATGTATGTATACAGAAAACACTAAAAATAATTATAAAAAACTAAAATATGATAACGATGTATAATCACTTCCTCGTGGTGTTTCACGTCTGTCGCTAAGAATATACATACATACGAAGAACTTTACTTAAAGCTTTAAAGAAAAATTAAAATTTATGAATATATAATATGTTTATTAATTAATTTATTGTATATATATAATCAACATATTAAATTTTAATTTAATTTTAATTTATACAATCTGTTGTGTGTGTGTGTGTGTGTGTGTGTGTGTGTGTGTGTGTGTGTGTGTGTGTGTGTGTGTGTGTGTGTGTGTGTTTAAAATAGTGAGCGAGTTCTACATTTTAGGCAGCTTACTAATTTTCAGTTAATAAAAGGGTTTTCTGATACCAATTTTAAAATCGAACCTTCAGAGTTTTATTTTTTACATTACATTAGTGTAATGTGTATATTTCTGAATGCTAAACAATAATTACAGTAGTAGGAAGATAACGGTATGACGGTTATACGTTATTAATCTGGGGAGATGAAGAAGAAGGACTGAAGAAAAACACTTTGAAAAACATTTGTACAGATTATTATATTATTAAGACATATTATTAGAACAACTATTGTTTAATATAGAGCGTTGATAACATAATTAGAACATCTTGAACATACTATAAGTTAATCACAGGATTCAGAAAACCTCTATTCAAGTGTTAAGTATTATTTACTTGAAGTCTTTTCTTCTTAGTGTAGGCTATAATTAAGAAAGTTTTAAATTAAGTTTTGCAGAAGTTCAAACTGAATGAAAAGCGTTAAAGAAATTATAAAGCGTTCCAATTCATTTAATGGTTTTGTATCTTTTACGAACTTTTATTTTTAACATATCTCGAAACGTTGTGACTCTATATTGGTCTCAACTGAGATTAAAATTTTTATCGTTACCAGGCATTTTTCGATCGCACTTTTATGCAAAAAAATAAACAGGTGGGGTAGAAGGGGCATGTTTTGTATTAACATAAATAGAACAGTCTTCAAAGAATTTTCTGTTCAAGCCGTAACCATATTCTAAATGGACCCGTGCTAGTTGTGAAAGGTCCAGAAATCAGCTGGATAGTACCTACCTAAACAGACTAACTCATATACTTCCTACAGTCTTCCAAGAACCTCGGAATGCGTCTTTTCAATATTACATCGCCAATCTGTCAGCCTACGATTACGCAATTTGGTAGCATCAAAAAAGTTTAAAAAGCCAGCAGTAGCCATTTGCCCATTAAGAAAATATGACAACAGTTGGACAGGAGAAAGCCATTGTTTTCGCAGAACACCTTAGGCCTACTGTTTACACCAGCCTGATGACAACGGTGACGATATTGAAATGAAAACCCACCTTAATCGTCCATGTCAGCTAGACCTTCCAATGGAAGCAGTTTCACCAGCAGAAGTAAAACATAAAATTAGCTTCATCAATGCCCGTAAGGCATCAGGTTATGACTTAATTGTAGTAGACATCCTGAACCAACTTCTTCGAAAAGCACTTGTATTGTTAACACATTATATAATAGCATACTTCATTTATATTATTATGCTATACAGAATTTTGTACACACTATCATCTCAGTTTGCGTGTTTTAAAATAAGGCTTATAAATAATTGTATAAATTAAAGGAATTATAATATATGTAAATTAATAAAATAAATTAGATTTTTCTTAATAATAACAACCATTCATCATTTGGTAAAAAACGTATGTATTTACAGCATTAATAAGCCATATAATAGATCTGAAGAAATAGGTCTTAACACACGAATCGTAATTAGCGAGTAGCGAGGCCCAGTTATGTGGCAACAACTATTTTTTGTAAGGTGGTTGAAGCTGCGTTGTTAAATATTTTATAATATGATAACAAAATGATCGCCTACAGTTCCAGACAATAACATATGTAGTATAATCGGCAGAACGTTGTGTAATGAAACAAAGAAATGAAACGACAAAATGCCGACATCCAAAATGAGGTTACTGTAGAGGTTTAGTGCCCCCCCCCCCACACACAGCATAAATGACAAGCTTGTTTTGTACACAGGAAAGTGGAGACAACTTTTGAATTACAAGGAAATGGAAAATTTCTTAGGAAAGTTCTCAACTACGAATTAGGAGAAAAGACAAGACAAATTAGGTTATAAAGGAAATGTCATTTTCTTCAACTGAAAGAGTAATTTCGAATTTTTTGCCTGATTTTCCTGTTTTCTCAGTGACGAACTACATATTGTATTATATACTCAGTGTATATACTGTTAAAGACATACAGATAGCAATCTTGTAAGCATATTTCCACTTGCGAAGCACATGAAAACATGAGTTAACTCTTCTTGAACTGTACCACCGGCTTATAGATCTGACAGTTGTGTGTTTGTGTGAACTGCACTATTTTCAGGTGACTGTTGGAATGGATACTAATGTTACAAGAAACACAAAGTTTTATTTACAAAGTAACAAATTATTTTATGTCATATGATAAGACTCTGGATAACGTTTGTTCGATACAATCACTTTCTCTGCTGCAGAGACAACGGGTACAGCTGGCACTCTGCCTACGAATAGATACATTATCTGATAACATTCACGTTCGCTTCCAATACAGTGCTCAGATCGATAACGTTAGGCAGTTAACTCACTTCAGTAAGCTAAAAGAATATGTTACTACAGATAAATGAAATAAAACATTATGAAACGTTATTTTATTAATAATACAAATACGTGCTGAAACATTAAAAGAGGGGATTTATTCATAAAATACTTATTTTAAAATTACGTTTAGAAACATTTATTTAAGCGGAACTTTTTATATGGCGATAAAGCAGCTTTTCACCATTTTTAATTTTTAAATTTTGTTTTGTAATGATCTGTAAAATTCACACGTACTAATTTAGATAAATGCTAAGTTATCATGCCCCCCCTCCTTCACACACGCACAAGAACGTGCGTTCTAACACAACACGTTTTATGTTCATAATATGAAGTATTTTGATATAATATGAAGTACTTATTGCACTACTCACATTACACTAGCTTCTAAAAATGAATTTATACATTAAAGTTATGTAATTTAATATTGGTATGGAGAAGCATACATGACTTCCATGTTCTAAGATTTATATTTAAAATCATACGCGAAATGAAATATTTCCATAGAAACTACTTCTTTCTATATCTTCAGCCTTAACCACAGTACTGCGGTCACTAACGTATACCACCTCACGTTTTCGCACTCGATTTTCACTGATGATGGCAGTCGATGGCGTTGCCGAAACATCTGGTTTTGCAGAAAACATTGGACTACGGCTAAACAGCCCGGGAAGAAATTTTAACAAAAAACTACTTCTTTGTTGCTGATAACGTAGTACACATATAAAAATTCTCCCCTCCCTCTTCAACTATAATTTTCATTAATAGAAAATTACCCCCACCCCGTTCAAATAGCCACTTCATTTATAGATATTTCATCTACGTTTCTACAGTGGATTATTATGAGCTTCGTATCAGGATACTTTGTTTATCAAAAGTAAGTACTTTACTCGTGTTAAAACATAAAACGTTGCAGGTAAACTACCCCTTTCTCTTAACCGATCTTCACCAAAATCAATAGGCCATCAGTCCTCTACAATTCAAGGAAGTATGCAAAAAAAAAAAATTGATTCTGTTTGAATGTGCGGCAGTTATCGTTCGTCATACAAAAAATTACCCTTGTTAAAACATAAAACGTTGCTGGTAAACTACCCCTTTCCCGTAACCGATCTTCACCAAAAACCGTAGGTCTTGAGACCTCTACAATTGAGGGCTGTATGCAAATAATTATTTGATTCTGTTTGAATATGCGGCTGTTATCGTTTGCCATAGAAAATACCTTTGTTAAAACATAAAACTTGCAGGTAAACTACCCTTTTCCCTTAACCGATTTTCAACAAAATCAACAGACCTTGAGCTCTGTATAATTCAAAAAGGTATGCAGAAGAGTAGTTGATTCTGTTTTAGTGTACGGCAGTTATCGTTCGTCATAAAAAAAATTACCCTTGTAAAAACCTAAAATGTTGCAGGTAAACTACCGTATTCCCTTAACCGATCTTCACCAAAACCAACATATCTTGAGAACTCTACAATTCGGGGCTCTATACAAAACATTATTTGATTCTGTATGAATTTGCGGCTATTATCGTTTACCATATAAAAAATTACCCTTGATAAAAAACCGTTGCAGGTAAACTACCCCTTTCCCTTAACCGATCTTTACCAAAAACCGTAGGTCTTGAGATCTCTACAATTGAGGGCTGTATGCAAATAATCATTTGATTCTGTTTGAATTTGCGGCTGTTATCGTTTGCCTTAAAAAATACCCTTGTTAAAACATAAAACGTTGCAGGTAAACTACCCCTTTCCCTTAACCGATCTTCACCAAAAACAGTAGGTCTTGAGTACTCTACAAATCAGGGCTGCATGCAAAAATTTATTTGATTATGTTTGAGTTTGCGGCTGATATCGTTTGCCATAGAAAATACCCTTGTTAAAACATAAAATGTTGCAGGTAAACTACCCCTTTCCCTTAACTGATCTTCACAAAAACAATAGGTCTTGAGAACTCTACAATTCTGGGCTGTGTGCAAAAGAGTAGTTGATTCTGTTTGAATTTGCGGCTGTTATCGTTTGGCATAGAAAAAAATTACCCTTGATTTTAAAAAACCCGTTGCAGGTAAACTACCCCTTTCCCTTAACCGATCTTCACCAAAAACAAAAGGTCTTGAGTACTCTACAAATCAGGGCTGTATGTAAAACATTATTTGATTCTGTTTGAATTTGCGGCTTTTATCGTTTGCCAAAAAAAAAATCTATTGACAGATAGACGCACAGACAGACAGACAGACAGACAGACAGACAGACAGACAGACATACAGACACTTTTTGCAAATTGACTTTTTTTCATGTTTTGAGTGTAGTACAATCAGAATCTGCAATAATCTCGTACACGATTTTTTTTGCCATCACCATACTTCCATTTCCTTAAGGAACATCGAAGTAAAAATTTATTAGTAGAATGATTATTAGGTTTACTGACAAGTTACTTTAAAACTCCTGTAGGATGGGGGAACGTTTTCTGGTAAAACTTCATATTGGACTGCCTCCATCGTTCATTATTTTTTCTACCCTCAGTATTTGGGTCGTCCTCGAAAGCTGAAAGTGGCAGATAAAGGACTTCGTTGAAACACCTAAGTACCTAACATTGGTGTTATATCTTTCAAGGGGTATTTATCTTTCATCTTCTTAGAACGATATCAGATTCTGGAGGTCGATGTATTCACAAGTAAAAAATGGGGACGATGGAGATAGTGCAGCATACGATTTTGCCAGATTGACAAGGTAATTGGCAAAAATATTACTTTTTAAATCTTAAGTTTATACTTTTTTCCTGGGCAAATAAACAAACGAAACGACTAAGTCCTAAATAGATTATTTTCCATTTTAGGCAGGAGTTTTTCTTACTGGATCAAATTTACAAAGCCAACACTCTATTTGGAGATTGTAAGTTTAGGAAGTTTGTTTTAATTCTCTTTAAGGATGAAAAAAGTAAACTTTCTGTTGATGCACACGTCGCTGGTATTTGAAGGTTGAGTCAGGGCAGATTACAAAGTTTTGAATGGAAAGTCAGCAGAATATAAGTACTTTATTAACCACTATCACTGGTTTTACAAAAGGGATAATCAACAGGCACCTGACTTATTAGTTGTACCTTCTTGTTTTATAGGCAGTAAAATCAAATTACTGCCTACAGAAAGTTTAAACATGTGACAAATTCTCCTAGAAAATGGTATGAAAACTGAAGAAACGTTTTTAGTTGTGCATGGAAATACTATTTAATGTTGAATCAAAATACATTTCCATATTTTAAGCTTGTAATACACCAAGAACGCCGTAGTACGGTTTTCTATAGGTCTCGTCAAACAAATCACCAGTTTGCATTCTTATATTTAGACTTTGTGATTACAGCTGTTTTAAATATTGGTCAACTATTTCAATCTTTTTAAAGAGGAACACAGTCAATGTTTTTATACAGTGCAGTTTTCTAGCCAATACTGTTATTGTTAGTTCTGTTACTGTTGCTGTTAGTTTATTATATTTCCAATGCTAGTGTTGTTATTGCTGAAGTTACTGCTGGTACGTTTGTGATAGGATGCCCTGCTGTTGCTGCTGATACAGCTCCATTGATAATTATTGCTGTAATTCAGCCAAGCAACTGATACCGATATTAACGCAGCTGCTTCTACGGTTACTTTTGCGTACCCCTGCAAATAAACTTACTGAACCAACGGCCGCTGCAATAAATTAATCTCGAAGTATACAGTAGCGTATGTTTTTTATTATTCAGAAATAAAATTGTCTTTTTCTTTTCTTCTAGAGGTGGACCGATATAACTATAACAGATATTTTGGAACCATATTTTTGTGGAACGGATATAATAGTAACTGAAAAGTTGAAATACCTGTTACTCCGGCCTCGCGGTTCACGCAACTAACGAGTAAACAAGTACATAAGTAACAAGTAAACGAGTGCTATGAGTACACGAGTATAAAGCCACTTTTTGGTGCTAAATACTTCATTCTGCGAATGTGCCTGTTGCCATGCAAGTACGAAACGAAGCAAAACAGCGAGGTTCAGAATATCTCTATGCCAAAGAGACGAAGCTGTTTTTAAGAAATGAAAAAAAATTCTTACTGAGGTAACATCTATTCTCGTGTATTATGCAGTCATACAGTATAATACAGATAATAATAAGAAATTATATATTATACTAGTAACGTACAGTACTTGGTAAATTTTTAAAAAGCCAATATATTGTGTTATAACCTACAGAGTGGCTGATAGGCCATATAGTATTTTTTGTTAATGTGATTTCGGAGATGATTTTGACTTCACTGCACATCTCACGTAAATTTTTTTGACATTCTTTGTTGTGCTATTACGTGCACTCTAAATTTCATTGCCTGAGTTTCGCAACTGATTTGTGTAACCAAAATGGAATCTATAATTTAAACCTATGTTAGTTTGTTTACTCCTAGTGAAAACTTAAATTAGTATTCCCAAAGAGAGATAGGCCTATAAATTCTATGGTTTCTTATTTTATTTTAAACAGTAACAGCTTATAAACTGAAGTAACACTATACTTTATGGTGCTAAATGGTATATACTTTTAGTTTCAATTTATTTCTTATAACAAATTATATAATACAGGTATATGTTTAATAAGTATATAATAACAGGTATTTGTAAGTGTTATTTTTTTGGAACGGTGTCGTTCGTACCTGTTATTTTCAAGTACTATTTTAGCACACCCCTATTTTCATCTTAGTAAGAATGATGCCTTCATTTTAGATTCAACAGAGGGCATAATTTAATGATTTGACTGCTGTAGACGTTATTACAATGTACAAAATATGTTTTTATGTTTCTGAAGTCTTTAGCAGAACCTGATATCAGCAGAATAAATATAATACGGCATATTGGTAATATTTCGAATGGGTTTAATGAGGGATTCGAAAGGATTTTTTTTGCAAATCATCTCACTGAGCCAGACCACACATGCGTAAACATTAACAGTATGAGAATTCAACACGTACCCACGAAGGCCGAAAACTAGACACTCTCGAACTACTAGAAATATATAAGCATACAAAAACGCATATAAAAACATCATAAACGAATAGACGCAATTCAAATCACACATACTATTTGGACATATTACACAACACAAACACACAACAACGATCTTTCGAACGACGGCACCGTCGCCAAAAACAGGATGGTGAGCGCTCCTAGCGGCAGCCTCTGATTAAGCTCATAATGAGTGGACAGTGAAGCGAACATTTAAAAAAATTTGAATCTAAAATAATTGTGTTCCATTTCGTAACAGTGTATCTTATTTAGTGATAATATTTGGATACGATTATCCAAGACTTTTTTTATTATACAAGTCATAGAAAGTTTTGCGGTTATTATTAAAGACTGAAAAAAATGTATGCCCGTCAATAGTTTACTCTCTTAGTGTTAATGGCGTTAGCCAATGAACGATATAGTCGAATCAACAATTTGTATAATAAATGTTCCTTACAATACACCGGCCATGGCAATTAGTCTATATTACATGTCGGCTGTGTGTGTGTGTAGCATTTTATTACGTTCGTCTATAGTGTGAGAAAGACATAACGTGTCGTTTTTAATACTTTGATTAATTTCTGTGGGCAGACGGTTGATCGCAGAGCGACACGTGTTCGGTTAAACATTATTGCGGTGTACTTTTGAAAGGAGGAAAAGAAAGATGTCTGTCGTCTCTTTAAGTAGTACTATTGTATTCAAAGTTTACGTTACGGCGATATTACGTATTTAAACAAGTAGAAATTTAAAGTAACAAGAAAAAATAATAGAACACACAAAAGTGCCTGTATACGTACGGACATGTATGTGTGTGTGGGGTAGACAGTCAAGACAGCTGGAACTACAGAGCAGCTGGGCAGAGAGATCGCAGCAAACCTAGACTCTGCATCGAGCTGTGGGTGAAAGTGGGCCTAATGTAAACTGGAGAGCTGATGTTCGAGTGGCTAAAGAAAGAGGACTGGAGGAAAGTGAGCACAGGATCATCAGTGCTTCACTTCAATTATTTAATTAACAAGAGATTCTGACATATTGCAAGAGATTTATCTTCCGTTTATGCTTGCAATGTATTACATGTTTGTTACTATGGTTATGTATCTGGTATTCTGTTACAAGTGTTGAACGATATATGTACTTACCTTGAGGTATTGTTCTTTTGTTTTATTAAACAGTGGCGATACTGTTGTTTTTAATTGTAGATTAAATATGTTGATACAGATCACAAGAAGTTAATGTAGCCTATATATTATAACAACACAATTTGCATTTATATAATGTATTGAATTCATGGGTGTAATCGTAATAAGAAGATGATACATTATTAAGTTTAAAATTGTTCCATTATTTATTTATTAAACAAAATCTTTCATTTCGCATATTAAATATTGACTCATTATTATATCGTTTGTACGAATCTTTTGTACACAACTTATTGCTAACAAATTACATACACAAGTTACACATAAATCTTATTATCTAATTTTAATTAATCAAATATTTATTTTGCTCTCGAGTTACTCATTGTGTGCTCATCTTTTGCAATTTCTGATTACTTTGCTTCAATAATGAGTTTAATTGTATTCAAATTTCTTTTATGTTAATTTGTTTTAACTTTCTACTGCATATGCATTCTCCTATATCAACAAGACTTTACTAATTACGTTAATTCAAAAGTTAAATATTTCTCTTATCATTTAGGTTACTCTCAATTACTAACTTTAATACAAGAAACATTATTCTAACTTTTATTCTGCTTTTACATTTATGCACAATTTATTTATCTTAATACTGGTTGAATGTCTTTCATTCAAACTTTAATTAGTGTCTTTCAAATGTCTATAATTACAATGGTGTTTTATCATCTCGTTTGACGTGGTTAATCATCCGTACGTCCTCCTTCTGGTCCTCTGGTCGTGTCCTCCGTATCCTTCTGGTCCTCTGGTCGTGTTCTACTGCATGTATTGTTTAATAGTCGTCTCGCCTCACATCATATGCTGCCGGTGTGTCCATAGACCTCATCGTATGTACTCTGCTGCTCTGGTCGGACATCTAGTATGTACTGTGACTCTTACTATAGATGTGAATTAGCGTCGTCGACTGACATAGCCTCCTGTGGCAACGGTTGAATCGAGAAGAAGAAACTTTATTAGCGCGACCTGGTATTTATAGTCAATGCACAGTACCGTTAATGGTTGTACTGTTGCAATATACATTATCAAATTAATTAAAATATTATTTAATTATTGTTTCGTATTTGTATAAATAAAAAGGGATTGGAATTTTGATAAGGAATTTTATATAACTGAATATACATTCAGTTACCAAATATACCAAATACCAAATATATTCAGATACCAAATATCTTCAATGTCACTAGAATTGTTAATGGTAGTACACATTAATAATTTTAATTGTTTTTGTATGCACAACATTAAATTACACTTGTTTTTATCTAAATAAATAAACAATATTTTATATTTACTGCATAAAATTAAATTTCAGTGCCATGTCTGACGAAAATTAGTGTTAGATTAACTAAAGAAATTTACTTGTTTCACATGACAGGGCAAAAATCAAAGTGTGTAGCTGAATAAAAATATAGGTCACCTGCGATTCATTTCCAAGAACTGGTTGTAAAGCATAGTCTAAGGTTAGTTATATTAAATATTATTAAAATATTAAGTTTGCCAAACGTCTAGCAGCATTTACGAAGTGTTAATAATTTTATAACCTAATAAATTAGTAATTAACAAAAGTTAGTTTCATGGCGTCTTTACAACCTAAAACACCTAGAACCATCATTTTGGTTCCTGAACTCTACGTTTAGGTTCAAAAGAGTAATTTTATAGATAAAATAATATTTAAAATTTAAGTTGTATTATATCAAAGTGAGTGTCACAAATGCAGAGGTCTTCTGTGACAGTTGTGTCAGTTTCATTCCCATAAAATGAAAGATACTGGCGTATTTGAACCCTCCTCATACAGCAGCCGTACTAGGGGGAGGGCAACATTACTAAATAAGGGTTTCATTTCATTTACGGTTGGCGTCACGTTGTATAATGCTGTGCGTCACACTGAATTCATTACTTTCTGGTCATAGTTTATAATCGCAATGACCTCTTCTGCGGTTTCAAAATTAATTTAGGTTTTATGTGTAGAATGTCTCTGATATATGGAATGAAAAACTTGTAAGGGATTTGCATGTTACACGAAAAGCATACTATTGTTATTTGCAGAAGGCAATAGGGTAAGGAAGGGAGATTATATAAAGGTGAACATTATAAAGGGAAGGGAACTATAAATAACTAAGGAGAAATGCGGAAATAGCAGAAGGATTGTTTGGGCAGCACACTATGACTCTTGGTGTTCTGTTACAACTAAAACACGATTGTTATAGGAAGTCATTAAACCCGTAGACAAATCGGAGATAGGTAGGAAACTTAAACATAAGCTAATTCTAGAGTGGCAATGGATAGAAAATGCGTCGGGCATGTCCACTACATAGGTCTGGATACCTTCCTGCGACTCAGGGATTTTGTTTTGCCATTTTCATTTGATACTTCGTATCCTACTACAAATTGTTGTGGAGTAGCATTGGTATGAATTGTATTGGAATAGTATTATATACTGTTAAATAGAGCATAAAATGCAGTACTATTTGGTGGTTTGGTAACATAAACCAAACGTGTATTGCTTAAGCGTAAATTTATGACTACTTACACTTAAGATTACACATTAACACTATGGAATATCACTTTTCAAATTATTGTTAGACTTATCTAATTTCTCTCTATAGTCGCTTAGTAACAATAAGGTACTATTTTATTTCATTTTAGCAAATAAGTACCACATTTTCAAACTGCGGCGTATAGCCTAGTCACACAACTTTCTAAATTTTGTATTTTTGTTATTATTGACTTTAAGTTTTGTTTAGTTTAAAATATTTTTAAATTTGTACTGTATGTTATAAACAGGTACGTAGAAGTAATGTATGAGTAATTTATTACTTTAATGTTTCAAATGACTTATGTAAAAATAATTCTTTATTTTATTATTTTTTAATTAGATACCTTCATTGCATTAGATACTAGTCACTTCGTGATTCTCCAACGGCCGGTAGCAGGCCACACCCTAATATCCAGCCCTATCTATGGTCCCTGAGGTAGGAGCTCTACTTGAAGCTCGGGACGCAGCATACGAGCATTCGACGGGCATGCCCATCGTCCTGCATAGCCCCCAGGTTATGATTCTCCAGATGTCTCATCCAAATACAGTTAAAATATGCTGGTTGTAATTTGACTCATCCTTCAATGCATATCTCGTGTATTCTCTTTGTTTTTGCTTATTAATAAAAGTTGATTATACGGTAACCTACACAATCGTTTCTGCAAAACATATTCTTTAGTTTATTTTACATAAATCTCTTTATTCTTTGTGGTAAGATCATTAAGTGTTCTAACCTAAATGCACAAAGCCTGAAGCACCCACATGAGCAACTGTGTAAATTGTTAATACAAATGTTGAGTGCCAGTAAGGTGTTAGAGCAAATATAAATATTTACGTTTATACTCTCTTCTCTATGGACTATAAATTCTGTAAAGCAATAGTGTTTCTGATTTTAGACATTGCTTATGAGAAGTTGTCTTTTCCTACAGTGTGTTAAAGGTTATGTTATAACACGTAATTTGATTTTAAATACCAATCCTGAAAATTTTATTTATTACCGTCTATACTTTACAATAAAATATTCCTTACACATTAGAAACAGTAATCGTGCAAGAAGCGACGCAAGTTCCAATTTCATATCTACTGGCGCTCTGTACCAGTAGACGGATATCGGAGACACTAGACATTTACTCATGTAGCATTCTTTTTCTCTTTTCTATCTTTATCCGGTCAGTCTCTGACACGCCTTCTAATTATTTTCAGCAGTAATTTTGTTAGAACATCTTATTTACTTACAGGGCATACACTTACAGGCATATCTATTTCATGTAGAACGTGTACATGTATATTCTCTATTATAAGTGGCATGCCATCATATACACAAAATGTAGCCGACTATACACAAAGTATTTATTTCGGCTATATTATTTTGAATATGATGTATGGTCCAGAACACATTACTTATTCTCTACTTTTGATCTTGTGTGCGGCCGTGGAGACATTTCTTCAGAAGATCAATTTAAGACAAATCTATGAAAACTGGGTTTACGGACTAAACGAAACCTTGTGGTAGACCGTGGTGACGTTTATATACTTGTCCAGATCCATCACGTCTCTTACATTGCTTTAAGGATTCAGTCCGTTTTGGCACAATCTTCTTGTGGTTTCTTGTTGGCAGTTGAAGTATGCGTGAAGTATAAACTTCACTCAGATTTCTTTATCCCTCCATCAACACATATACTTTGCCTCAGCATTCTTATGTGTCAATATACCATAACCTCTTTAACGTATTGATAACCTCATTAGTCAATATTTTTGTACCTATAGAAGATTTTTAAGGCAAAGCGATTTAACAATGAAAACTGTTGACTAAAAGCAACAAAAACCTTTCATTGTGGTTTTCATGGATGCAATTCTGTTCGTTTCTGGACGTATCCTATACACTTTTGTTGTATGATGGCTACATTATTTCATGTGGTTTCGTCTTATATAATACAGCAAAAGACTTTAAATCAAAATTACTATTGAAAATTACTTTAATATCTGCAACTTCTACACCACAGCTGGGTTCAGTGAAATTCCTATGGTATTTGTTTCTTCCTAATTCTCACCTTTGGTTATATTAGGACTTCTACAACGATTGGATTTTATTGAACGCTTACAACCTTAGTAGTATCATCACTTGTTGCTGTTATCATCCCATTATGCAATGTGCGGCCTTGGTTTTGCCACGTTCGTCTAGGGCAAGTAATCTGATATGAGGGTTTAGTGATACCAGGATTATATTTATTTTCCTCAAAATTCACTATACGATTTCCTGGTCAACATTTTAAAGACAGAATCGCATCAGGAAGTTCCATTATCCAATTTTTTTGGTGGAGCTAGCAAATTCATTGTACCACAAAACATTTTACCTGCAGCCGAGGCACTACTTACCAGCCATAGAACATACCCAAAATTAACATTTGTACAGGAACATTTCCTTTTTAAGCATCTCCCAACTTTAATATTCTGAATTGCAAAACGTAACGTTTTGTTATTTGTATATAGAGCTCAGTTTTTGTTGCAAGGCCAACATGTCGTTTGTTGCAAAACTAAGTATACTCGCTTTATACTTGTCGACACACTAAGTTGAGAACATTCTTTACAAAGTACATAAATGTCAGTTATTTTTCATTGAGAACATATGTTTGTATACATTTAATGTACATTTTATTCATAAACCTGTTCTCACTATAATATTTTTTACTTAACTCACACAAATTCTTGCTTGCACTGTAACAGGAATAGATAACTGTTCAAATCTACCTCACCATTTTCAGATAAAATTTCTTCACTTATATGACGATCCATTATGGCTTTACTATTTCTGTAATATATCCTAAAGCCTTCTTCTTTTTAGAAATGTGATTGCTAAAGCGGTGGGTTTTTGCACTTGTAAGCAACACAACAATATACCACATGATAAACTAAAGAAAACTTGAGATTGGAAGAATGGAGCTTGTAATACATAAATTTTGCTTTTAAGTTCTTATAAGCCGACACAATGTATTGTAAACAAATATATTTAGTAGAATAAGTGGGAACGTTGAATGAGGAGATTCTCACTGAATTCACTGTAATATCTATTAATTCATTGTTCAGGCTACTAGCCTTTCCTGCAGTTGATGTGCGGCCTTTACGAAACTAGGCACTTATTTTGGTGAGTGCAAGCGCTCACCTCGACTGTAGCTAGTTTTATTTCTGTCCGTTAATTTCTTCTATGCAGATGAATGGTTTTCATAATTTCTCCATTTTCGGAAGTTCACACTTAATACTTAAATCAGCAATTTAAAGACCTTGAAGCCGATTTAGTATATTAATTGTTAAAGTTAAGCCAGAAATAAAACTGCTATATTGAACGATTATATCACTGAAGGGCACTCATAAGATTCCATTGTCTGCTAAACAGTACAGAAGAACGCCATTGTTCGCATAGAAATTGTTTTCGTTAGTGGTTTCCGCTTTATAACAGAGATGAAAATTTTAACGTCAGCATAGAAACTTTCTTTTCCAAGGTACTTAAAATAGAATTGCAGGGGTATGTGATTTAATATAGTATCATTAACATTTTAAAAACATTATTGGTTCTATCTTGAATTAAAACAACATTCTGCTGACAACAGTACAGGTCATACAATAATAAATTATTGTTTCATAGTTATTGTACGCTGAACTATGTCTAGATTTGCACAAAGATATCTTTTATATTCTTTACTTTTCATTCATGTCTGTCTTTTAGGGCTTTTTTCTTTAAATATAAATTTTTATTCGTTACGCTAATCAATATAATAATTAAAATTATGCACATATAAATTATAATCCATTGCGCGCGCGTGTGTAAGTACGTATACAACATAATTATGCGCGCGCACACACACATGTGTTATCAAAAACACAATTACTTCTATGAGTAGGCCTCTATTTTGTTTATTTTGTATCTCTGAATTTACACCTGACGCACATTTTACAGAATCACAGTTTTCCATATCTATTCATTGTTATAATTGATATACAGTACATAAATATATGTAATATTTAGAAGCAAATTATATATAAGTTGAAAATTATTATAATATGTATTGATGAATGTGACGCGAAGCCTTTTGCAACAATCCTTTACAGGTACAGTACTGTTTAATCAAGTTGTACTGTACAACCCAAGTTGGTAAACCATTCTCTCTCTTTGAAATCAGGTCATCACTGGTGAAAGTCGTATGTTTCGCGGGTACCGCGTGTTGTCGAGATCTCTGACGAGGTTGGACCACATACACCTCGGAGGGAGTACATGATTAAAAGGGAGTATGTAATCTGTGCATTTTATTGGTGGTCATACAAATGTTGAAGGATTATTCTGAATAAATGGGATATAAGGTGTCTTTATTAAAAACAACGACATGGTGAATAAGCGACATGAATCCAAACACGTGTGGAACCAATAGGAGAAATGAAAAATCGACGAGTAAAGAAACACGCCCGAAGTTTTACAAGTTTTACAGTTTTACTGTTCCTGATTGCAAAAGAAATGCAATACGTCAGGAACTTAATATGAGTATACTCGATAGATTGCCCAATTTTGGTTAACGTGATTAGAACATCTTAAGTAAATGGATGGCTGCCGCATCTCCAACAACTATCGAATTATAACCTGAAAGGAGAGGTGTGGGACGTCCAAAGAAGCGTTGGAGTCACCAGCTCTGCTTGGTAGCGAGACAAACCATTTTTGGTTAATCCTTGTTGAAGGCTTAGGTAGCATACCTTCCGATTTGTGCCAAATGAACGTACACACTAAAATTCGATATCAGGAACCTCCGGAATATAATTACGTCTTGAATTATAATATGAAAGGTTAAAATGTGAATTAATCATGCAAAATTATTAGTGGCATGGTTCCTACGTTATGGATAAACGTTTAGCTGAGAAGTTACTGGCTTTTCAACAGAACACCCAGAATTGAAATCATTTAAATTAAACTGAATTAGTTCAATTAATCTGAGCAGTAGTCAAAAGTAGATGGCATCCAAGAAATAAACACGCAGGTATAATAAATGGGCTAACACAGAAACATGTATATATATATATTACAACGTGACAAGCACTTGAATAAATATTTAATAAAAAATTCTTTATTTATTATTAGCTAAAAGCAGAGTTAACTTTTAATAGAAACGTATATGAATAAAAACTTTTTAATTAAGTTAAAGACAGTATTTTAAAACAGTATTCAGACATCAATGACACAAAATATAGATAGTGGTTGTGAATTAGTGTAGAGTGCGCGTATCGTTAAAATCATATGTGCAAGGATAATGATAGCAAGGGTGCATGTGCAAGGATCCATTCATAGACATTATTAATCAGTTTAGCATGCAGAATAACAAAGATCAGTATGAATGAATAATTTAAAATTTTATAGAAAATATATGATTAATCTTAACCACAAGTTCAAATGGATATAGTGTAAGTTGTAACTTCAGACAGGCAGTATCGAATTTTCTCGATAACCGAAGTTAGATATTTTTAGCAGATGGTCTTACATGTTAGAAAACATTTTAAAAATGTCGAGTTCCAAATAATTTCAGATATCTTATTTGGCAATCAAACTGGACTATTAATTTTTCTGCAGTACGACAAGACGACATTAAATCATACAGAATCAATCATGCTTACCGAGACCATCATGTGCAGTTCCGATTTAGACATCGATCAAGAAGGTCGTACATAATCTCGTCTAATTTAAGCCAATGCACTATGTATACGAGACAAGAACACCTTCGGCTTAAGTAACCTAAGGTAGAGGTGAGACCGACGGTAGCCATTCCAGTAACATCCCGGAGTAGAGGCAAGAACGGAGCACAACGCTTTTGAAATCGCCAAAGTATAGAACGGGCATCATTGTGTAACATCCCGAGCGGAGGCGATGCCAGGTAAGTGCAAAATTATTAATATTTAAATAGAACATTTAAAAGACATTTCATAATTTTTGAAAGATACTTTATCAACCATAAAGACCCCCTACTTTTGAACATTATTAATAGACATTAATTTAATATAATTCATATTAGCGTGTGTGCGTGTGTGTGTGTGTGTGTGTGGGGGGGGGTGCGCGAAAGTGTGAACGATTAAGAACTTAATGTCAGTAAGTTACGAACTTAGGTTTAACACAATATTAGGGCGTTATGACAAAAACTATAAAGTTGTATTTGTGAAAAAGTGTCAGTGAAATAGTGGATGTGTCTACGCGTGATCGGTAGAAATACGTATTTGAGAGCAATAAGATTTTACCCATTCATGGACATGCTACTGAGGCAATATAGTCGAATAATTTAAACTATAATAAAATAAAACGTTATAAAGCCTAAGTACGTTTTTAAATGGATATAATTCAAGCCACCATGGTATCGATTGTCCTCGGTTGCTGAAAGTTAGAGATTTTAGCACGTGGTATTCATATTAGAGACATTATGAAAAATGTTTCCTTTGAGGTGGCATATATTTTATAAAAACCGATCCGATTGCAGCATTAATTTTTTGAAATGTGACATGACGTCAGTTGTCATTACAGCATCATCAGTGTCGATTTACTCATTGATCAAGTGAGTCGCATTAGATAACTTTATCAAGTAGCGTATGTCAGTTTAATGTATTTAAGGTTCTAGAATCTGCTACAACTGTGCAAGATCATTCGCAATATTGTTGGTACTTAAATATCGTGGAACAGAAGCTGGAGGGACAGAGGCAATCCCAATAACGTATCGGGAGTGACAGGAACGAAATACGACGGATTCGAGATCGTACCTGCGCCGGGTGCATTACGCTTCCAAACCAGGAAAGTGATAAAAATACTTAGTTAATTAATATTTTAAAAAATAACATTAACTTATACAAAGAACATTTATAAACATTTTACAAACTTTTAAAAACATCTTTAACAAATATAAAGTCTCATATTCGTGAACAGTGTTAATTATTATAGGATATTTATAATTACAATTATTCTTGTACATTAATGAATATTCATGAATATAAATAAATAATGATATCTTTAATACGAAAATATACTTTTTATAATTATTTGTATTTTATATAACAGTGTTCCCACAATTTGTTTCATACAGTTATCTAAGAACACGTTTCATAACGTGTCTTGTAAATTCAGTAAAGACTAATGTGTTTTAATTTTCTTAAATGTTTCCAACATTAATTATATTTATAAAATTGTAACATTACATATATTTAAAGAGCACAATAAAAGAAAACACGAGTTATTTCAAGTGTATACAAGAAACAATAAATAAAAGTTGTTACGTATACAAATTTTGTACACGGTTAATACAGGTTTACAATTGATGGACTTTTTGTGAGCAGCATGCGACAGTCCCAAACACACCTCATGCATTAGGAAATCATGTGGCAGCCGAAGTGCGGTAGCCAAATCATTGTCTATAATCATTATCATTATCGTTATCATTATTTTGGTGGTCTGTTGGAAGATTGTAATACTTAATGTGATTAGTTACGAGCAAACTCATCCTTGTGTACGAGAAGAGATCGAGAACAGATCAGTAAAATACGAAGCCAACGGCGCACCGAGCTCATAATCAGGCGCAAAGATGTTCGTCCTCGAGGTTTTAATGCTGAAATACGACATAGAAACGTTGGTTACAACAAGACAAATTTACTTCATCAAATTTTTGTTAGCCAAAGTGGCGATTAGTTTATCTCATGGTCGTCAAGAAGCGCAGATGTGCGTTTGACGAAATGACTAGTACTTTATGTGACTGTTCATTTCATGGAAAGAAAGATTTCTCTACTTTGTAAAACAGAGGGTCGGCTATGAAACGGATATAGTCTGCTAGGATAGGTGTCACAAATAGGTATGCACTTTCATGAAAGTTTAGAATATCTTTTAAAAACGCCCCCTACTCTTCCGCGATATGTCAATTTATAAAGGGTTAATGTAATCATGCGATAAAAATGATAACAAAAGTTGGAAGAAAAGAAATTAAAGGCGATGACAGTGACGAAAAAACGACTAAGTTTAATTAGTTCTGACTCATGAAACGTTCAAAGAAACAATTTCAGTTCTTTAATTATGCAAGAAGTAGTAACTTTTTTTTTAAAGGTAATAGTTTCACGCTACTGTATTCGTAAATATATGTCATAGTACCAGATTGTTTAATAAACTTTTAAGCACCACATTAAAATGAGTTGAAACGAAGTTGATAGGGGAGTGAATACTGTAGTGTGTACTGTACTTGTATTTGGAATAGAATTTGTGATGTGATAGTAAGGGTGTAACTTCAGTGGACTGAAATTGTTGGTGGAACAATAGACTCTAACACTTTGCCAATTTTATCCACTGTTGTTTAGTGATAATTACATAGTAAATATATAATTTCTGACACAATCGGCCAAGTACTCTCAGATGCGCATTCAAACGAGTACTGAAGTTTGCTGCCACTTGGAACAGATGAGAACAAGTAACGTGATCCAGTGACTGACTATTTTGTATCGTACTAGTCCTGTCTATCTTGCCACAAGGAAACCTGTCAACTTTAAATTAATAATGCGCATTATTAATAGTGAGACCATGTACTGGGTCGCTAAGCGACTCCTTTTTCATATCACCTGAATCTCTAACCACACGCCATCCGATCAAAAACGTTTTCAGCCATTATGGTTTTGTATACATTGACAATATGGTACAGAAATTTTAAAGCAAATTTCACCCACATATTTTGATATAAAAGCTAGCGCATAAACGTGTGTGTTCTTATGGTGGACGGTTATAATAATCCTTATTATACTGTTCAGCCGCTACCAATTCGCATTTGCGATAATGGAAACTATCGATCGCAGGAATACGTTTTAAATACCGCAAGTCTCAACATAAATCAAATAACGTTGCGCAATGTATAAAGCACAACTGTTGACACAGAACACATTTGACATAAACCTCAATGAAACATCACTTCCACTATTCGTTTACATTATTCATATGACGTCCAAAGCACACGCTGCCTGTCACTATTGCAGTATTTTTGTCCGTATCAACTTCATTTCAAAACAGTCATCAGCAAGTGCATACATGCATCTGCAGCCCTCCAGTATATTTAAGCATTTCACCGTACTGCTATCCTATGAAATTAATATCTGGTACTTGTTTATGGGTAAATAAGTGACTCTTTACATGAATTACCTTTAATTTGGAGCCTAGTCGATTCGTTACACACCAAAATCGATTCGTCTCTTCACATCTAGAAACAAACTACAAGCATTGTATCTGAACGAGAAGACAGATGTTTATTGCGGTTCGGAATAAGATGTCGAGAAACACCTTCCTGTTTAAGAATTATTATACCCTATTCTGAACGGTATAAAGATGTACAACTAATCAACAAAGAAAAACTTGGTTTTGTTTGTAATTTAGACTTGATTGTTTACTATTTACATTTTTGTTACAGTTGTAATTAAAAATAATAATAAGAATTTTATTGTAACGCGTCCTTCAAGGCGTGTAAGCATTAGACATACAACAGGATAATTGCATAATTTAAAAGTAAAATTATAAATTACAAAATGTAATTGTAAACTTATCTTTTGTGTTTGCCAAACCAAAAGCTTTCATAGATCAATTGAAAAGTATATTTAGTAACATTAATATTTAATACAAATATTAAAGTTAATATTATTATTTGTTTCTGTTTTTACAGACCATAATAGATTAAGCCTTCAAATGACGAATTATTGTGTTATGTGATTTTTCTACGTTTGTTACAATCGGAATTTCAGTGGCTATCGCATGAAAGCTGAACATAAGAAATTGGAAATCCAGGACACGCAATAGGGAAGAAAGGAATCGACTCTTGGAGCAGGCCAAGACCCACCAAGGATTGTAGAGGGCCGATGATGATGTTCGAATGAAAGTTTCAAGCGAATCTGTAAAATTCTGAATATTTACTAACTTAAACCTGTAATCGCCTATAAAGTCACTAAAACATAAATAATCATAATTGGTACCTTAAATAGGTTTTTCATGAAGTTCTGAAGCAGAGAATCATTCATAATAGAGACCGGTAATATTTAGTTGTGATTTGACATTGTTGCTGTCTGGTTCAGTGAAACTACCTTTTATGTCTCTCACTTTACGCTAATCTGTTCTCAGTGAGAAGAACATATGAAAACAGATCACATTAAATTAATGACATTTCTGTTCCAAATATAATTTGAGTTATGTATTTCCGAGTATGTTGAAAATAAGTTGTACGTTACTATTTCTACACATAGAAATTTTTCCGTTGGTTATTTAACTGTGGTTTTTAAATAATACTAGAGACGTCTGCTTCCGACTTTAGACGTTGTCTTCATTTTAGTTCAACATTCAAACACGTTAAAAATATGACGCTCTACACTACATCTTAACTACTAATGATAGATACTGTAATGTTTAAAACACAGTAATTTTGATTGGTCAAAACTGACATTTTACTTTGAGCTTTATTATAAGAGATTAAATAGCATGTGAGTATATGACCTTTCTTGGTTTTAGCCACTTGGAGCCGTTTGCGTCACAAGCTTTCAGAGCTTAAAGATTGAATATTCTTCGCAAAATAGTTTCTGTTGGTAAGTATAATGTGAAGTTAATACCACGTATATAACATATGTGATTATTGAGCTAATTATACACCTTTATTCATGCTAATGCAGTAAATACAATATTTAAATCTTCGGAAAATTACCTTTTACATTAATCTCAGTTCATTTGTTTAGTCATTAGAAAAGATTACGTTTAAATTTTTACAACAAAGCATTTTTACATCAACTGTAACTTGGTGATTGACTCTAAGTACACTTAATTATAGTATGATTAATATGTTAGTACTTTGTGATCGACTTTACTAAAACGATAAACCATGCAAGCACATTTTTTTATGTTTTGGTGTATATTAACACCAAACATAATATGCCACATAATATATTATGTTTTTAGTATTTTTACAAAAAATTTATATTTTATGGCAAAAAGAATGTTCTTATTTAAATCAGAATATTTGCTTTCAGGGGCCAAGAGACAGATACATCAAACACAAAACAAACAGATAAAGCAGATATACAGAAAGAGAAATAGTCTTTGAATGAAAGTAATTTTTTTCCCTAGTATACGAGCTAAAGTTAAATCATTTTATTGAGTTTTCTTTTACTTCAACGCAAGAATATATCATAAAATACTTCTGATTTAAGTATAAAGTCGTGTACAAATCTTTTTCTTAATATTGGAAAGTTTTCTATAAAGTCTGGTAGAATTTATTTTTAAGTCATTCGTTCAAATTGGTTTATAGTGATTGGTTTTGAATTTTTCATAGTTGTTGTCCCGTAACTAGGAATAACAAATCGTTTGAATATCTCATGAACCACTGCATACAAACAGCCTGTCTTATTAAGATTCATGTAACATCAAATGATAAGCTGAGGCACTGATAGCCACAAAAACCTCCCAGAAATACAGAAGTTGGGAAAGCACTCGCACGTAAACCGTAACTAATAATACCAGCAAAAAAAAAAAGTAATTGAAGATGCAACTCGAATTATAAAAAATTCATATTTACAACAAAACAAAGAAACAGATAAGAAAATTACAAAATAAAGTCTTACATTTTTATAATTATATATAAAATTATTGTATGTGTATATAAATAAATACATTACATATATTTTATATTTAATATTTATTAATTTCTTTACCTCAAGATATTTTCTCCCTTATTTGGAACATGTTTCAGGGCACTTATTGTTCCCATCCGCAACCGTCATATCAACCAACTATTACGCCTGAGGATGGGAACAATAAGTGTCCCGAAACATGTGTTCCAAATAAAGGAAAAACATCTTGAGGTAAAGAAATTATAAATATTAAATAAATTACATATGCATCAGAAAAATTGACTGTAGCAAAAAGTGTTTACACACACACACACACACACACACACACACACACACACACACACACACACACACACACACACACACACACACACACACACACACACTCCACAAGAATCAAAATTAGAAAGGCCGATAATGGGATCACTAAGGATCCCAAAACATGTTCCAAATAAGGGAAAAATGACATCTTGAGGTAAAGTAAATATACATTATATATATATTACGTTATTTTTAGACGCTTACTTTTACACATATGCTCTTACTCATTTGTGCGCACTTATCCACGTCTCGGAGGTATACTCTTCTTCTGCAGTATTTACCTTGATGTTCCCCGGCTGGGTCGCAGGCTTTGGTCGTTGATTGAGTGTGGATAAGCACGTGAATATCGTTATATGAGTTTAATACAAGTAAAGAGTACAGAGGATTTAGTACTGGTTATGAAAATAGTACTACTGTTTTAATAAAATCATATTCATTTGATTTATTCTTTAAAAATTCAAATTATCATATTATTAATTGTTTTGTGTTGGTTAATTATTATTTGAACCCTTATATTCAATCTGAATATAATGCAATTATAACGTGTTTAAATCTTATTTCTTATATTTCTAAGACATAGTTACACATACATAAATCATATATGACCTGAAATATTACACAGACTTATAATAGACAACACATATAATTATTATAAAAACGTGATTAATACGTACAAAATTAATATTCATCTTGTCTTTGCAAGTGTGGTTTGTAATATAGGTTATACCACTTAATAAAAACTTTTAATTAATTAAATATTTATTAAAATATTAATAGAGAACCTTTATTACTTTAATTGATTTGATTATTTAATGTCTCAATTAATTAACAATCTTCAAATTACATAACTCTCATATTTGAGTTTAATTATCTAATCAACTACAAAAATATAATAAAAATATGGTTCTTCCTTGACCATTTATTTATGAGATTACTACAGTTATATTCTCTATTATCAATTATATTTTGAATATTTGTTTATTCATTATGCAAATTTAAAAATATATTAATGTTATTGTAAAGTTGTATATGGAAACTAGAGCTTCTTTCGATAGACCTCAGGGTCATTTATAATATTAAATAAATGTCTGACTTCACCTGCATTTTTCTGCAACCATTTAACTTTGTCGTTACCGTCATCTGGACTCTCGAGTTTGTTGATCCTCTTCGGTATCACCTTCTCTGTCTCTGCGTCGTTGAAATTCCTCGCTCCGTCTCCTGGATGTTGAGTTCTGACGTAGACCTCTGATCGTGATGATGTACGGCTGGATGTAGCTGCATGTGGCTGTCGCTGCGTCCTCTCGTCTTCTTGTTCTAGTTACTCTCCTCTTCTTATCTTGTCCCTCGTAGATGTCTAGAAGTTCTATGTAGACTTCTCGAATTTCATCGTAGTTACAACTCTCGTAGATTCGTTAGTATAGTCTTTTTAAAATCACTCGTGTTCATTAATACTTGCACCGACGTAATGCCGGTTCCATCGCACTTCACGTTATTGAATACTGTTTAAAAACCTTACATGATTTTGTAAAATTCGCGGTTGCGAGATGCGTGGATCTTACGTGTCAAAGTGAGTTCATCTGAGCTTTATCTGAGAAAGAGTGTGTCGCTCGCTGGGGTTTTATACTGCTGCCGTCGTTGAAATTCCTGTTGGAAACTGTTTTGACAACATTGAACAGGTCGGCGCGTCGATTGAATTGTTACTTTCAACCTACGCGTCTTTCTATGAAGCGCACACTTTTTTATAAATATTATTTCACCAATCGTTCGGTATAATATTAAACTTAGTTTATGCAAATTATGAATGTTATGGTGTGTAAATTATGGCAGTTATGGCAAAATTTCACACGGTGGCTGAACGGTTCCCATGATTAATGACCACTTAACGCCAAACTGAAGCGCCAGGCGTCAGCTATGTTTTTACATATGTCGCTGATTCGTGTGACTTCTGGTTATCGTTCAGTACTTAAAAAACTGTGTAAAATCTTCCACCCTCCTTTGCATAAATCAACCTGTCTGTTGTTTACACATGTACACATACACACACACGCAGACTGATACACAAGCGGCGGCAGGTCGCTCTGACGTCACCTCTGCCGGTCAGCGCGTGTCAATTTTCTCCCCTTAATTGCTGCGTTTAAAACTAACTAAGCTATTTGATTCCATATGCAAGCTTACTTACAATATTGGATTTATTTAAAATTAAATACTACGTTTATTTCTTATATCTAACTTATATTTATTACATTCTTTTTATTATTTACATCTTATATATTCCATACGTGCTTTCGTATGCTATCATACCTCAGTCAGGGGTTGATACATATACTTATGCTAAACTATCGTTCCAATATATATATATAATGTGCTGCTACTTATTATTTTCGACTTTTCGAATTAATGCAAAAATACATTAACAATAGTTTAACTTAAAAAATTCTCTTGAAATTGTATTTGTTTTTAAATTATCGATATTTCAAACTCCCACCAGTACACCAAGAGCTCTGCTTACCAAGTTGGCCGACTGGTTAAATATGAGGCTTTGTGTGCCTTACTGTTTTTCCTTGTGTTAAACGTTTTAAATATTAAAATTTCTTTACCCAAAAATGTTAAATACTGTATTATTTTAATACAACCCTTTTATGTAGCACAAAGCTATATTATAACTGAATAATTTATTGTTTCACTTAAGTTCTTGTTCACAATGTGTAACGTGCAGTTTTGAGGTTACTAGTATGTAGATGAAAAATAATTCAGTGTGTGTTTGCTGTTTTAATAAGTTTTCATTAATTGACATTTACCATCAGAGCTATATTTGGATTATTCTGGATTATTACTTTTTTCTTAAACTGCTTGGTACGTATTTTGCTAATAATTACTTTAGTTTTTGTACTTCTCTTGGTATAGTGAGTTATTCTTGCTATAACCTTCTTCATTCACCAATTTTTCTCAAAATTTCCACTTTTATTCTAATATTTAGTTGTAAAATTATGATTTGATTTTTGCTTTCTGTCTATGATATGCTTTCTGTTTGATCGTACAGGAAGGAATCGAAAAATTAATTGTGTTGTTGAATTTTCTTCTTCTTCCTGGTTTACTTTTACATTATAATATTTTAAATGTTTTTAATTTTCTGCATTATAGAGTTATTTTACATTGACAATTGGTTTAAATACACTTCTTTCTCAGTAATTTACAATATTTTGTAAATACTATTACTAGTTTTACAATTTCTAGTTGCGTATACGATTTATTATAATACCTAGTTTTATATAAAGCTTGTGACAACTTGATTATTCTGTTTTTTAATTTTATGTTTTACCAATTACTATCACATTTAATAAATTATAAGTTACAGAATTTTGAGTTTTAAAATTTGTCCATATGGTTTGAAAGGATTGATCTAGATGTTTTTAAATACATTTGCTACTCTTAAACATTACAACACTATTACTTTAAATAATTTTACCAATTTCTAATTACATTTCAATTTGACACCTTTCAAAATCCAATATGATTGCCCCTCTTGTTTCTTTTGTAAAAATAAACGTTCATAAACTTTACAAATTAGCTTATTTTGGCAGCGTCTATGTACTGTTGAATTTACAGCAGTAGAATATTTAGTATAGTCAGTAGTCACTTCGAAACATAATTTGTATTCTAAACAAAATTTAATTTTAGAGTGATGTAATTCTTTCAAGTTAGCAACATTATAGATTACTTCTTAAAAAATATTAAGAATTACAAGTTTTGGATCAGCCTCTAACTTTTCGATATAAAAGTTATATATTCTGAGAACAAAAATTCGCAATTTACCTTCTTCGGATCGTGGTTTACATCAATGGGCGTACTACTTAAAAACTGTAATAGGCCATAATTGCTATAGATTATAACATGTATTAAACATTATTAAACAGTTAAAATGTCCAACTCCCGGTGGAAGCACATTTAAAACGACGCTTCTTTAATTATGAATGAACTTGTATTCATTTTAATCGATAGTTATGATTAAAATTATTTCTTTAAATTAATTCGTTATATGCAAGACATTTCATAAAAGAAAACCATAGGTTTGTTAATCCTTTGGAAGAGTATGAAATTGTAACAGTAGTAAATAACACAGTTGAAAGGAAGCTTAGGGAGGAGTTACAAAAATTGAAAGAAACAGAAAAAGGGTTAGACAATTTAATGAATACGAAAATTAAATTTGATAATGAAGAAATATTTTATAATATTATTAAAAGTAAAAGACAGAGGACGGATAGATAAGATTAAGAATTAAATTGTATAGGACTAATTGGATGTTTTGTTTTTAAATAAGGGTGAGTGACAGCGCCCACAAGTGCGAATGAGAAATGCAGTGCAGCGTTAGGTTTAAAAGGAATGTACAACACACACACACAACACATAAACACAAGGAATGTGCTAGAAAAATATGTAACTGTCCAGACGGGGATGACAGGACTCGGAGGGTGGGAAGGAACAGTTGAATTGTAGCTTGTTGTGTGTGGACAGTGGAGGGTGTGTGTGAAGGGTTTGGTTTACATCTGCTTATTTTCGATCTGACGATGAGCTGAGAAGCTTGAAAGCGCTAATCGGAATAATTTTTCTATAGTGGTGTGCAACAGTGATAATTCTGTTTGTGATTATAACCACTAACACAACTTTCTTCATTAAAGTTAATTGTTTAAAGTTATAATGTTTATAACCATTGCGTAATGTCATTACTCGTGCCACGTCCTTCTAACAATACATGCGCGCCTGGCACACAGACTACACTTTCACTGACACAAATATTTCAGTTCATTGCTCTTAACGCCTTAACACTACATTGAATCTAACCCCTTAAACTAACGACAGTAACCTCTTACTACATTCGTATCTTCTCATCTTCGTCCTTGATAATCTTATTTTGATCCATAAAAAGCTTTTTTGAACACATTGCAAAAGCGGAAATGTTTTTCACATTGCAGTATATAAATGAAATGGAGGTAATATGGAAAAGGCTACTGTTGTGTCAGCTCTTTTGAGAATTTTATTCTGTTGTCATGTACTGGAATACTACAGGATGCAACTAGGAAGCGCTAGTGATGCAAACAGTCCGACTGGTGTTTTTGAGAAATAAGTTTGTTTTGTTGTTTACAGACACTTTGCAGGTAAGTGTTAACAATGCAGTTTGCATTTCTTGTACAGTTCCTATCGATTCTAATGTACTTAATGTCTTAGTTTAAACTTTACAATTGTTTATCTTTGGGTTATAACATTTATTACAATGAATTATAACCTAAGAACATTACTTCTTTATCAAGATGGCGAGTCGGGCAATACGGATTATCAATATTTCATATTACCCGCCAATTTTATCAGTATTCCATAATGCCCCCTTCGTCCATAATAAAACAGTGGGATCCAAAAAATATGGAGTTGGCTGTAAAAGAGGTCAAGAGGTTCGCAACAATAAAATGGGATTCCTAAAGGTTACTAAAACCTTATTGGATTACCCAGATCTACTCTACTTCGGTTAGCTGCTGAGAAGTCTAGTGAATCTAGTGCTGAGACATCAGAGTCATTGGATTGTAACCCACTATTCAGTCCAGAACTAGAAGAAAAATTGGTAAGGTATATTTTAGAAATGGAATCATTATATTATGGTCTTACACGATTAGAAGGGTGGCATACCAATTGACCTCAAGAAATCACATTAAATATCCTTTTCGAAATAGCCAAGCTGGTTGTGATTGGTAAATAGATTCTTTAACAGACACATATATGTGTTGTCAGTATTTAAACCAACTGGAACATCATATCGGAGGGTTAGAGGTTTTAGTAAATATAAAGCATTAAAATGTTTTGATTGGCTAGGACTTTATTAAAGTTTAATTTTTTGGCTAATCGTCTGTTTAATGTGGATGAACCAGGGTTTTCTGTAGTATAAAGAGGCACGTCTTATTGGTCACAGAGGAAAATGACAGGTAGGAGGGTCTCTGCCGCTGAAGAGGTTCTCTGATCACTTTCATTGCATGTGTGGCTACAGCTGGTGATTTTGTGCTACTATGAAAAGCTCAACCATGTATATGATGACTATGATAAAGAGCAAGGGGTGTACGAAAATATTTCACGACATTACGCGTTATTAATGCCACCATAAATGGAGCAGTTACTTCAATGAATCCTTCCTAACCTGTGTCATCCTACAGTAGTTTCTTGTCGATTTTTGTGTCTGTAGCCTCATGTGAAAGAAGTTTTTCAAAACTGAAATTAATTTTAAAAAAGCCATTGTAGATCAACAATGAGCGAGAAAACACTCCAAAACCTGGGAATTTTGTTTATAGAAAGAAACACTTCATCTTCTTTGGATTATGTAACAGATAAGGTCCGTAAAATAAAGGCTAAAACCATTCTTAGAAATTCAATTTCTTTGGAACTTGGACTTTTATCGATTTTGTACGTCTTCTTGTTTCTCTATCGTTAAAACCTATAAATGGTGAGTTTAATATTTAGGTATGTTGGCCTAGTACTAAAACCTGTAGAAATATCAATAAACAATAAACAATAAAAATCGAATATGAGGATCCAAAATGAAAGACCACATTGGATCTTGGTTAGCCTTTATGGCTAGAAGGAGAAGTGTTATGACTGGTGGGTAATGTGATACGAATTAATTCCTTGCACACCAGTAAAAAACATATAGAAAAATATTAAAATTTGTATATATTGTAATTGTCACAATACGTTTTCCATTTCTAGGGAATTCATCAAAATTTAACTAATTTATTTAGTTTAATAAACCAGCAACGATCATAGACGTATCCTTTTAGCGTCTCTGCTGGTACATTCATCTCGTGGCCTGTTTACCCACTCGATATACATGGAAATGTTACTGCTTTGATTGTTACGATTAAAACACGGCCATCACACTCACACACACTCGTTTGGCGGACACATGCTGGCGCGCAGTTTGCCTGTTGGGGCCAGTGCAAGCGCGCGCCTTGAATTGACTCCAACACGCATTCTAGCGCGCACACGTGTCGCCCGCGCTTACAGAGTCACACCGCACCGCTTGAGCCGACACATGTCTTGCGTTGCAGTCTGCGTGTTTGGTGCGAGCGCGCGCGACTTGCATTTACTGCAGCACGCACTCTGATACTCGCACGCATGCGCGCTCGCGGTGTACACACATGCGTTGTTGTTTTAATCGTGGCAATCACAGTATTAAAAGTTTATGCGGAGTATGTTCACAACGGGCAAATACAGCCAGGGACGAATTTACTTCAGAGACTTGGAACATCAAAATATGTTAATTTCTGCAGTTAACATACACGACGGAATTCTTAGTACGCTTAATAAATTTTAATAAAAACAAGTTTCACTGTCAAGGAATGCTTGGATTGTAGAGACAGTAGGCTATGGTATGCGCTCTGAGAAATGATAAAAAAAAAACAATAGAAAATGACATAATAATTGAGAGAATAAGTGTCAAATGGTTTGATCATCTGGTAGAATACCGGATTTAATGACGACTGTCAAAAAGATCAGTTGCGTCGACACCATCAGAAAGGCGGAAATAGGGACCGCAAAGCAACTCATGGAATGACAGAATCCGGGAACAAATGACGGCCATGAGGAAAAGAAGTATGAGCAAAGCGATAGCTTATGATTGAAGAACTTATGTAAAAGGGGACAGAGTAGAGACCATTCTGTTATTGTAGGCCTATAATTTATATACTGTATATATTTAACCCACATATAAAAACGTAAGATCAAATGTAGGCCTAATTGTTTACTTTATTTAATATACAGCTATAATTACCAGATTACAGGTCTACATATGTGCGCCTATTAACATGCGTAGTAGACGGTTTAGACAATAACCGTATCTTATTTACTGTCTGCATCATTAAAGCCGTAGTTCCACGAGACAGACGACAGCGGCTTCCATCAATTCACTTAGCTTCGTTGATATGTTTCCCCTCTCCCTTAAAAATACGAGCTATTTAATAATGAAAGGAGCATCTCTTGGTTCAATTGGTGTATGAAATCTCTCAGGCAAACATTTTTTCACTCGGTGGTTTGAACATTTTATTTTATGTGGTTAGTGGTAAAACCTCACAAACTCGACAATCGAGGGGATCTAGAGTTAGCGAAATGTCGAGTTATTCAGAATTACTGGAGGATATATCAATAAATGTACTAATTGTAAATTGAAAATAATAAAATACCAACTATAAGTAAATTTCGAAAATACTAATTTGAATACTACACAAGATCAATTACATCGCTTATGACAATTTTAACACAAAGAAAATTTTTTGAAAGTTCATTTTACACACAACTTTACAAGAAAAAATAAATGTATCGTACATTACAACTTACAAAATTATTGGAGTTCGAAAAAAACTTGTAATTTTCTACTGTTTTTCACTACCTGAGTCGGCGGAGGAAGTTTTCAGAAGGAGGAAAATAATGTCCATTGTAGACGCTCCCTGTTGCTCAAAATAGTAGCGTAGTGTTCCCTCAACAACTTTCACACCTTTCTGTGGCTCATCTTCTCCTCTTGTTGGCAAGTCTCAATATCATCTTCCGAGTCGTCTTCTTCTATCCCCTTCTGCGCTTTCACTACAGCACCAATTTCATCTTCTCCAAGAAATGGTTTACCGGCGTCATCCTGGTCCATCAATTCTTCAACATCACCTTCCAAAGCTTACTCATATCCTGCGATTTTTCATCAAATCAACCACCCAAATAGTTGTCGTCAAGTTGTAAAGTTGCTGCCTCCTTATTTTCAGAAAATCCATTTTCCGAATGGTTCAACGTTTTCTCCAAGTCATGGGCTCAAGCTCGTTCCATGAATCGGCGATCCAGCGAGTAACATCTAGCAAATCAATTTTCTCCAGTTTCTCTATCAAGTCATTCCCTTCATCCATGGCTAATGACTAAAGATGACAAAAGCTTGTGTCTATATTGTCTCTTCAACGAAGGCAAAGCTCCCGGTCCATAGGTTGGTACAACGAAGTGACGCTCGGAGGGAGAAACATAGATTTAACTTCTCTATCTTGTAAATGGTCAACATTAGGAGTCGAAGCATTAGAATGAATAAGAAGTGCTTTCCTTGGGAGATTTTTTTTTAACTTAGGAGATTTTCTGAACTGATGGGAAAAATTGTTTGTGAAACCTCTCTTTGAATATTACCTTAACTAATCCATTCATTAGGCTGGTTTCGGTACCAAGCAGACAGGTCTGTATGAATAAATTTCACATTTTTTAAAGCTGGTGGCTTTTCCTATGAGAGGATTTTTAACCCGTTTCATTGCTATATGCCAAAATTGTGACTCTTTCCTTAAATCTTTTATAGCCTGGAGCACCTTTCATTGCTCAAAGCCAAGCTTTTAGTAGAGAGCATTTGAAAATTAAGGCCTATCTCGTATCAGTTACAACACAGAGTTGTAAATTTGTTCACCAGTTAAACCCTCTTTATCGATATGATAATGAAATTTTACCTTGAATTCGTTTAAACTACAGGCATCAGCAGATAGGTTTTCGTCACATATACTCAATTGTATATCTGTCTAGCCAGCCATTACTTGCCGTAAATCCAGGTTCCCCCTCTTCTTTTAATTCTTCGTAAAACTTGAGAGCTTTTTCTTGTAACATAGGTCCTGAAATATATATATTTCAACCGATTTCCGTGAATCGTAGCGCTCGTGTCCATACTTTTACTGTTTTTGACACTGATTCACCGAAAAACGAGGGATGGAAGGAAAACACGTAAGGAATCAAAATACTAAAAAACCGGGAAAATTGCATACGGGATAACGAGTTAAACAAATATGAATATAGTATTCATATTCAATCTGAATATAGTATTCAGTTTTCGAAATTATAAAATTTTAGGACACGAGGGCCGAAAAAGTGGGTCGTAAGTTTACTAAACCTGTAAAAATGCAGGTCGGATCGAATTTTAACCAACATCTGAATATAATGTTCAGTTCTGGCAATTTAAAAATTTTTGGACACCAGGGCCCTAACGAAGGTATCAAAATTTTTAAAAGATTGCAAAAATCCATGCCGGTGACCTATATCCTTATAGGTGTCCATTTTTCCTTTGAAGTCTAAACCACTATAAAAGGGTCTCACTAACTTTTTCGTAATTAGCACTTTTCATTGTTTTCTTTTCTTTCAGTGATTCCGTGCAGAGTGTTTTCGCACACCATGACTCAATCTTCGATCTATTCTTCTTCCAGCCAAATACCGTAGTCCGTCCGACATTTAAATCAGCTGCCACCTTGTTCCCACTTTCACTTCTATCCACTTTTTTTAACGCATATAATATCATTTCCATTGTACGTTGATTTATTTTCTTTTCACATCAGCTGACATTTTTAAAATACTACAGCAACATACTCTTTTGTAACACCGTACTAACATTACGCACTTTGGAAGAAACAGTTCCACGTGTACGTACGAGGGTTCTGCTTCAAAACATGTCAACTTTATTTGACATACGTCAGCAAACTGAGTCAAGGACGCTAAGGATTAGGTGGCGTGGAGGGGCGTGGACCGACCCGACTAGTGGTGTCTAGTTATATGGAATGTCGAATTACTTTGTGAAGTTTTATGGTACTACTAAACCTACATAAGATTCACGACTTTTGTTGGTACTAGACCGCCATACTAGCCATAAACGAAATATTGATATCATAAACCTGGCAAGAGGTAACCAAGTTAAGATAATTTGCTTACCACCCCACGCCACACACAAGACCCAACCCTTAGATAAATCTTTCATGGCGCCACTGAAAAGTTACTACTTCATTATTTACTTACAAACCTCTGATGATGCTAATATATGTCAGTGAAAAGTGTGTCAGGTATTGAAAGGACAGACACACAATACACTACTTGCAGAAGGAACTATACTGAATAATATCAGAATATTATATATACATATGTGTGTGTGTGTGTGTGTGTGTGTGTGTGTGTGTGTGTGTGTGTGTGTGTGTGTGTGTGTGTGTGTGTGTGTGTGTGTGCTCGTGTCAGACTCGTAATTTTATATGTATGTACAAGTACAATATGTTTGACTGCCTCTAGGTACAAAGACACATTCGTTAGCGTACAATTGGTGGCAAATGCCCAGCTAGTATTAAGAGTACAAAAACGGAAACGTTGAAATGTTACTATAAACTGGTTTTTGACTCTGAACAACTTTTTTCATGTAAAACACATTAGTTGTAGACGTTTGCGTTCATTGCAAACACGCCTCTGTTGGACATTACATGTCAACGCAACGGAAATGAAGTACAGTCCAGGCCTCGTCTTGTTCAACGAACCCATATTATTTCCTTTGTCTTCTCTTACTTCGTCGTTAGGACACGAGAAATTGTGAAAATCGAAGGTGCAGGCAAGTTTAATATTTGCCTCCTCCTTTTAAGCCATCTACATCAGTCATGTTGTAGTCACAGTTTTACAGTTCTCTTTTACTATTTAGTAAATATGAATAATTGGAAAATGTATTTGTACACAATATTTAAACACAGTACGTGCACTTCTAAATTCTGTGTACATGAAACAATACTACACAAACATATTGCAGCTTAGGTTTTCAATTGTATGGATTAAACAGTGCTTATAGAGCTAGATTAAATTTACTTTACTGCTAAACTATTACAATTACGTATAAATTAGAATTAAAGGTATTTATAAATTAAAAATATAATTAGTTTTATAACATTTTTGAATATATTATAAAGAGTTATGTTTACTACACTTTTAATGATGACTGTACTATTTCTTAAATACAGTGTCATCATTAAGAAGCCGATAAATTATAGTGGAGCAAAAGTGAAGCTTGTAGAGAAAGTACTTGAGTCTAGTAAAGATTTTTACATCGAAGTCAAATACATCTCTAGTCAATTGTCATCAAGCTCAGCTTTTTGTGACACGGTCAAACGTCAAAACCGATGATATGTAGTATCAAAAAGCAGATTATATAACGTATAAACATTATACTTTATATAGGGTGATTCAAAATTGCACGGCAATCTCTCGGAACCTGATTCTATAGCTGAAAATAAGAAAAGAAGTTCATATAAACATAGGTCCGAAAACGGTACGTTACCGAGTTACGGCTCGCGAACCAGTTCGCCCTGATTTCTGCTCCCACGGTAAAATGACGCCATACTGAAATTCGTGGGGTATAAAGTGAAGGACAAATTAGGTTTTTTCTT
Source organism: Magicicada septendecula (assembly GCA_034769895.1). Classification (NCBI taxonomy): domain Eukaryota; kingdom Metazoa; phylum Arthropoda; class Insecta; order Hemiptera; family Cicadidae; genus Magicicada; species Magicicada septendecula. The sequence continues at coordinate 1,109,420,665 of CM068367.1, read as the reverse complement.
ATAGCTTTTGATCTGAGAATTTGAATAAAAGAGGTCCTAGACCTCTATCTTAATTAGTTTTTAAGAAGAACTGGGTAAAACACAAAACATTGGAGTCGAAAAACACACATTTTTAGATTTGGAATAAAATAACTTCGTTAATTTGCTAATAAACGAATATAAATTTCTAACTAACTTTGTAGAGACTTTAATTGTGAGAAAACTGATGTGTATAATGTCTATTAAAAGTAAGTACAAAATTGAAAAATTTGACTTTAATTAAAAACAAAACAGACCAAAATGCGCCAGAAAAGTGTTAAATTTACAAGAAATGGCATTGTAATCTTTCGAAGCACCTACACTTGGGCAGACGAAAACCCACGAGACTGCCCCCAAGATATGACCAACATACTTTTCCATTTATTGTGTGGTGCGGTCTTCTTGGTGATAATCTCTTAGGCCCTTTTTTCTTACCACCAAGGCTTAATTATTGGAAGACTTTGAATGGTCTCCTTGAATGCCCCAGAAAAGTCTTACAATTTTAAACAGAACAAAGGTTTCTGTATACGGTTTCGCAACAAATGTAACTGTAAACAAATTAAAAACTTATATTATTGAAATTTTTTTCAACTGATTAAATATCAAAATTGTTAAATTAATAAAGCTGCAAACGTTCGTTCAAAGCAGTTGTTCCATTTGGCCATTTTGTTGAATGCAGAATTCAGCTAGGCGAATCCATGCTAGCCGGGCACGTTTTATAGCATCAGGATTATTCTTAGAAGGAGCTCCATATTCTATTATGCGTGTCTCAATTTTTCTTGTGTGCCAATACGAGCGGAATAAACTAACGACTTCATTCAACCCCAAAAGAAAAAATTTGTTGGCGTGAGATCAGGAGATCGAGGTACCCATTTTACTGGTCCGTTTCGACCAATCCATCGCTTACCGAATTTAAATGGTTCATCAAATCATGACAGTAGTGAGCAGATGCACCGTCATTCAAAAACCACATCTGCACTCTATCTGCAAGTGGAATATCTTTCAAGAGTTGCATCAGATGCGTTTGCAAAAAATGCAAGTATTATCTTCCATTAAGCCTTGGTGGTAAGAAAAAAGGGCCTAAGAGATTATCACCAAGAAGACCGCACCACACAATAAATGGAAAAGTATGTTGGTCATGTCTTGGGGGCAGTCTCGTGGGTTTTCGTCTGCCCAAGTGTAGGTGCTTCGAAAGATTACAATGCCATTTCTTGTAAATTGTAACACTTTTCTGGCGGATTTGGTCTGTTTCTGTTTTGTTTTTAATTATGGTCAAATTTTTCAAATTTGTACTTACTTTTAATAGACATTATACACATCAGTTTTCTCACAATTAAAGTCTCTACAAAGTTAGTTAGAAATTTATACTTGTTTATTAGCAAATTAACGAAGTTATTTTATTCCAAATCTAAAAATGTGTGTTTTTCGACTCCAATGTTTTGTGTATTACCCAGTTTTGCTTAAAAAATTAAGATAGAGGTTTGGGACCTCTTTTATTCAATTTTTCAGATCAAAAACTATAAGAAACCACTAAATTTACCCTTCACTTTATACCCCACGAATTTCAGTATGGCGTCATTTTACCGTGGGAGCAGAAATCATGGCGAACTGGTTCGCGAGCCGTAACTCGGTAACGAACCGTTTTCGGACCTATATTTATGAACTTCTTTTCTTATTTTCAGCTATAGAATCAGGTTCCGAGAGATTGCCGTGCAATTTTGAATCACCCTATATAATCAGATTAAAATTTTTTTATATAACATTTAAGAGCTATTGATTTTCCTCTCTTTTTGGCTACTGGAACTGAGTACTCAAACATAGTGTTCTTAAATATCGAACAACAATTAGTTCAAGCATTCTACTCCATTCTTCAGAAGACAGTACAGTGTCGATAATGTTGCCCGTAATTAATAGAAAATGGAGGCTGAAAATAGGTGTCGTTGACTACTGTAATGATGTAACTATGTTTAAGAGCCTAAACTGATGCATTACGGAAAGCAGTGTTTGCTAACAGCGTACTTTACATTTTGTAACGCAGATAGCTACAGCTGTGAATAAGAACGAGGTTTTATCTTTTGTACTATTACTATTTAAAAATAAATTATTTTAGTACACTCTTAGAATATTTAGTAATCAACGATTCTGGTAAGGGAGGAGAGAGTAGTTTTTGATATTATGACTGGACGAGTTTATTTCACAATTAATAGGAGTTAATTACATACAGCGTAAGGTAATTACACTTTAAAGGGAACATACGTACTGAATATGAATATTTCACAATCCCGTACTATACTAATATAATACGTAGTTAAGTGTTAGAATTTCACGAATGACTGTGACGTGAAGGATGGGTAGTGAAATTAAGTCAATATGTCACAGGCAGGACAGGGATGTAATCTTGCTGTGATGGGTGAATACCTATGTATTCTTGTGTCACAAAAACTCAGTGATTTGGACAATGTCGGGGAGGAGGTGATAATTACTTGAAGATTTGTACATACTTCCCAGATTACTTTAGTTAAAATAATTTTATATGGTTTTCACGTTAATTGTAAACTTTAATACTTTGAAAAGTACTTGTTTATGATTAGACATAATTTTGATAATATATTTACTTGTTTGTTTAGTACAGCATTCCTTCTTATTAAAACCGCAAACAAACCCATGTAGTATGTGTATGTGTGTGTTTTCATAGTTAAAGTTCAACATTTATTAAAGGAATACAAGTAGTAAATCTAAGGTGACCTATATAATGTGTTAACTGCAACACGTTCTACAAATACCTGAAAGGAAAGCTGTGTGGTAACCAAAAAGTATGGCGCTGGCGAGCACCTTTACAATTTCCCTAGTTGCTTTAAACATCGAAACATTGAACATTGAATGTCGAGACCGTAGCAATTTCTTGTTTTGTCTGTTTATTATTTGTACCAAAAAATATTTTCTAGCTATTCAAAAAATGGTACTATCCATTTTACACTTAAATACCATCACGTATATCAGTTCCGTAAACAAAAATTATCAAATTAACGGAAACTTATGGTTAGGGTCTTATAAACTTACGGTTAGGAAACTTGTCGTTTGCTGCCTCTACGTGTTTTACAAATAATAGTGCACACTTTTTACTGGTTTGATATACTCATCCGTCATTCAGTTAAAAGGTAACAGCCTCTACGAATCGACGAAGTTCCACTAGAAATAAACATGTAAATTCTATAGCAACCAGAAGAAAAATATTGACAAGCATGTAAGAATTCTATAAGTACAACACTTTCCAACTTTGTCGTGTGTACTTGCTGAACTGCTACATGTCATGTTCCGGACAAGGCCTTTCAGTGTTTTCACCATTTTCAAGTCCTAAACCACGATCTTCCACTTGCAATACGCTGTCATTGTTCATCTTGTTATTTGAATTAGCAGTCTCTGTAATTCAAAAGTTGTCATGTTTATTCGCTGATTGTGGTTTAGGACTTGAAAATGGTGGGAACACTGAAAGACCCCGATTGAAACACGATAAGTACCAGTTCAGCAAGTAAACTCGACAGAGTTGGAATTACAGTGACTGCTAATTCAAATAACAAGATGAACTACAACACTTCATACACAGTAAATGGTGTTTATAACATTATGTTTGGAATTTTGAAAATTGATTGAATTAGACGACTGATCCAACAACGTGAAGTCGATAAAACAGAATACTGTGGTTTGGGCTCCGAGGATCTAATTCAGTAAAATGGTTGATTCTGTTGCACAGCGATTAAAATAAGCTATACTTTGTGTATATGGATCAGAATGTTGAAACTAGTTTGCTGAACAATAGAATAAAATAATGAAGAGTGACAATATTTTAAAATAATATAAAGTAAAGTAGGAAGCTCACAGTTGGTGACAGGATATTGGTGGATATACGAGTTTAAGAAAAGTTTATAAAAGCTAAATGAGGTTTTCAATAAAACGTCTTCTATTTATTAACTCATGTATCCACTGTGCGGATATCTTACGTACTAAATAAATACTATAATACAATATGCCACGATGCTATAGACCATGATGCCAACTGTAACTAAAGGTTTTTTATAGATGCTATGTACTTCTGAAAAAGTACCTTAAATTAACCTAACCTACTAAGAATTGTTGCTAGATACACTGTTTAATAAAATCAACGTTGCAAGATGATATTTAAAACGCGTTTAAAACATATTTTTATAATATACAATTTTTACAATTTTGTCGGTTATTTTGTGTAATGTGTTTTAATGTGTAATTAACAAAAATCTTTTAACGGCTGCAAAGTTTACCAGAAAATCCTATCAAATTTATACCAATGTAATTATTGGGTACACATGGTGCTGCATTAAAAAAATTCGTGCCTCGAACCTATAGAGTAATGGCTCCTTACACATTAGTTTAACAGACCGTCTGTTGCATAATATTATGTGATAGTTGTGTGCGGTTAACAATACGATGTAAATTAATAAATTAAATTGATACAACTATTACAGTAATATTGCTAACAGAAACTTGGGTATTTTTCTTGTAGAATAGTATGTGGCGCAGTATCCAGTCATTCTATAAAAATGAAGAAGCAATAAGACCATTGTTACTCACCGCTCCTAGACAAATCTATTCTAGACAAAACTTAAATTAAAAAATAAATTTTACTGTAAATTAGCCTAAGGATGTACTAAGGTAACTACGATTAGAACATAATACACTTGTGTGGTTAACGTAAGATCACTCGGGCATGTATTGCTTATAATTAATGATAGTATTACGACGTGGACGGATCGTGATCTTTAAAAAATGAAATAAGCAGATGATCACTAGAAAACACTTAACTCACAACTGTAATAACAATTTTAATAATTAAAAACACACAACGATTTCCCCAGTTCATACGTTTTCAACACAGAATCCCGCAAAAAGTATTAAAAGTCATCAATTAGAACGTCCACATAGTATCACAACTTGTTTAGTAATACGTCTTATCCCTTCGATTTGCAATACTCAGCAATTGGTCTATTTCTAGATAATAAATAATGGTGTGCCTATTGGTTATAGAGTGCAGGACAGTGGTGCGGCGTGCGGCATAGTAACGTTTAAGGACAGTTATATGATGTGCGTGGAGAATAATCGGAAAGCTGAAGGCGCACTGACACCTCCAGAAACCGAGAGAACATTTCATAGTTGCGTGAAGAGCAATTTTACATGTACTACATTACAAATAGTACAGTCTAGTATGTTCTAACAAATAAAGTTATTTTTCACCTTATCTTCGCTCTACATAAATCCGGAAAAAATATGCATTAAACACTGGTTACCAACTTAAAAGCAAATGAGTTTAGTTTACGATTGGACTAGGTTAGTTTTTGTCTCCAGCGTTTCGATGTGTAGTCTTTGAAATTTTCGCCAAGAATGTACATACATGTACATTGCAAGGTGTCGTTAAAAGCAAGTTGGTACAGGTACGTAATTGTGTTTACTGGGCTTAGTGAGGGAGCTGCTGAGACATGAGTGTACAGTAATACAAGCAGAATCAAGGACGGAACATAGGACAAGCGCGTCTGTTTTGTCTAGCCAATGGATAGAAGGAAGTAGACTGAATATTGTAATGTGATGAAAATAAAAGAGGACTGGAGCAAGTATACATCCTCTGTGAAACAATTTAAGTGAAATCTACAGGACGTTTATTAGTGAATCAGAGAAAGAATTTCAAGAGTTGCTCTTGCAAGACCATTGTCAGTTGTATTAAAGTAAACAGAATAATTATTAAACTGGTTTTCCAAGATCTGGTCGTGGGCCGCATAAAAAGGTGTTGCAGGAAATTACTGGTATTAAATTTTTAATTTTGTATGTGTTTGTATTTTAAAAAATTTTTGGTGTTCTTCGATGCAAGTATTAAGTGTCTATTCGTTTTCAACTATGATTTAGTAAACTTAACGACTTTAGTAATTCTGTAGAGAATATTGCGAATGGATAATTGTATTTTTGAAGAATAAAAGTTTAATTAGGTGAAATAAAAAAATTCTGTGATCGCTATGGACGTAAAAAAGGAATCCTGTATAAAAGCAAATAAAAATTAGAATGTCCATCAAAATACACGTATACTATTCACTATAATATAAGTTACATTAAAACCTCTAATGATGCAGATTAATTCTGTGAAACGTGCGTCAGGTTTACATATATACTGATAAAAATTAAATAGTACACTGAAAAATATATTATGATAGCAATACACTGATAAAAATATCCTGTGATAGTATACCGAATAATGGCAAACATTCAGTTACTGAAAACACAAAAGAGATTACGTATTTATCGATTAAAAGTATAAAGTAAGTTAGTTTCAAGTTACTCTTACAGTAAGTTGAAAGAGCAATCGATTTATGTGTGCGTATATACCTGCATAATTTAAATATTTCCACTTAAAACAATAATGGTAATTAATTTTATACGTAATTAAAAATTATTTGCAAACATTGGTGTTCGTTCCACTTTAAACGGACATGCTTTATATTTTATTTTTAAGTAACTCTTGACGATTCAAGTTAACTGCAGTATTTATATGTTTATTATATTATTTAATAATAGAGTTCTCTTATTTCTGCACTTGTATTTTAATTTGTATCGGTATGTATGCAAATCTGACTCACTTTTAACATAATTCATCTGTATCGTCAGAGGTTTCATTGTAAACTAATATTATATGTTATAGTAAACACGTATCTTGACAGTTAACCATATTTTTTTTTCTTTTACATTTACTGGGAAAAACAATATCAGACATCAATTACGAATTCCGAACGTTAAGAGTGTGGAACAGCAATGTGACTACTTTCATAGCAAGTGTAACAACGTACTATACAGTCATTATTGTCCTTTACTGTCACAGAATTGAGTGGTTTTGCAGCGTTAGCAAGTGCGCGGATTCCGCCATTGTGACGTCACATCCCAACAATTCCTTTCGCATTTGAAAAAAAAAACGCTGTTCTTTCTTTCTTAAAGCCTCTGCAGTAACTGAAGGGAAATGTCATAGGAAATTGTATAGCCTACGTCTATTGTGCTGGATCACAAAGAAAGTGTTCAAACGCACACGTTTTTATAAATAATTTATATCTCCCTGTATAACTCAAGCTAGTGTAGTCAATAGAATGTTAACTAACTGTTATATTGACTAACCTGAACACCACTTAGTTTTCCCCACTTGTAGTAAACACAGTTTATTGAATACCCGTTAGTTACCCTTGCGCAATAATCAGTTACTATGAAAAACATTTTTAAATAAGAGCTACGAAGTCCCTGTGAAAGAAACTGTATGCCATATAATAATGTAAATTATTAAATTATTATTCTTTCTTTCTAAAGTAATTTTGTGCTTCTCCTTATGTTTCTGAATGAAGTATGATCGTCAGCACGAACAATTTATTTCTTATAATTAACTAAACATGAACAATTGCGCTTGGTTACGTGAACAAACAAGACTACATTAAATAGGAAAAAAGTTCACATTTACACACAAACAAATACCATCTTATCTTAGTTAATGATTTACGTAGCTCGTTGAGGAAAGGTGAATGAAATGAAGTCACTACATGGAAGTTTTTGTTCAGCCAGTATTCTCTTCTGTATAGCACAGATTGTTAAGAATGCCTTGTATGCCGTATAGCAATACAGTACTAGAGTAAATGTAGGCCTATAAGTCTAGGATAGCATAAGACTGAAAATATATTAGAACTAATGTGATCTGTTTTGGAAAGCTACCAACTGAATAAAAAACTACTACTGATAACATTGAGAGAAGAAATTTTAAAATAAATATACAGTATGTGCGCGCGTGTGTGTGTGTGCAAGCGCGCGGGGTCGCGCAATAATGGATGCATGCGCGGAGCCGATTGGGTTGAAGTACTGTATATAAATCGATCGATGTGTACCGTATATAGAAAATGATAATATAACGTGGAAAATATGTTATAATAAGTTATGTATAATTATATGTCTTTTTAGTCCTTGCCTTTCGGATTGGACAATGTTAGTTTTGTTGTCCGTTCGACGTTTCGAAATCTATCCTTTGAAATTTTTGCCAGGAATGTGAGTACATGTATATTGCAGGGATTCGTTAAAAGCAGGCTGGTACAGGTACATAATTGTGTTTACTGGATTTAATGAGGGGGCTGCGGAGAAACGAGTGTACAGTCATACAAGCTGATGCAAATTAAAACAATTTGGAAACAGTACAGTGCATATTACCTTTTAAAATGTCTACCACCATTATTATCTGGTCACGTGTGTGCATTTGAAATGATATTAAATCAGTATCCCTAGAGATTTTGGAAAAGAACGGTCGATTACGTTCATCTCCTTAAAATCACAGGATGATTTCGATGTCCAAGAAATATGACTAATACCGTAAAATTAGAAAATACTAAAGTACACTTTTAAAACTGTTTTCTTGTTTTACAAAACCAGATATAATTGATCTCTGCGAAGTCAAACTTACGGTTGACTGTTTAAATCTGATTCAAGTCCGATTGTCTAAAACTGAGTGGAAGAACTATACGACGATAAAATAATACAGTATTATTATTATAAAATTATAATTCTAAATAATACACTGAGTAGCTGGTAGATGGTCGAGGAGGTGTAGACAGACAAAGAAGCCTACAGACGGACCAAGGAAGACCGACCAGAGCCGACTTCTAGGTGCTAATCTACCCGTGGGGACCCTGTAATTCTCATATCATCAAAAAATCAACAATCTCGTCAACCCACTCGTCATATAACACCGTCTTAAAGTTCATGAAAATCTGATCCTCCTCAAGTTAAATGTAAATCCAACTTGCAATTATGATTCAGTAGCTCATGATTTAATTTTCTGTGATTTAGGAATATCAGTGCTTCATTAACAAGAAGGCTGCATACACATTTTATATATTTTTTTTTAAATCCATATTTGTATTTGTAACAAAACTTGTCTCGATCTCTTTGTATTATTATTACACACTTTGCACTATAACCATACAAACTGATGATACGTACAACGCACAGTTTACAGTCACCTGGCGTACAAACAGAGATTAAATAGCACGGTATAAATAATCAGTGCCAAGACCGGTGGTTTGGTTTTCCAGAAAGGGGCGGACGTAAAGTCCTGTTGGCTGCTGCACTTGACCGAGAATCTGTGCTAAATGCAGCACGGACTCCTATTTCCGCAACTTTCGTTACTGGTACTTAGATAAGACTGTTACATTCTTTGAAAGTAGTCTGAATTCCGCAACGTGTTATACCTGCATTGCCGTTCCAACGTACATTGTTCAACTTTACGCGCGAGCTTGAGAGAGAAAAAGAGAGAGAGGAGAGAGAGAGAGAGAGAGAGAGAGTGTGTGTGTGTCTGTGTATGTAAGTCTTTTAATATACACATGCATATTCACACAAACGTGTCTATCCCCGTTAGTACATTATGAAGAGCATTATAATTCATATGCATATTGTAATATTTTACTTAAAATATTATCATGAAAATAAAACTGAAATGAAGAATACTATACATCTTTTGCTAATAAGCTTCAACTTTTAACTTACAACACACACACACACACACACACACACACACACACACACACACACACACACACACACACACACACACACACACACACACACACACACACACACACCAAATATAAAACACAATTAATTTCGTATCAAATACTATATATATAAGCCAAGTAATATTCGTTTATAAGTAAGGTTACAGTTTTAAAGGGAATCTAGGTTTCTGTTTTCACCAAAACGAATGATTCTATTATTCGTCCATTGAAGATAGGAAATTCGCAGATTATCGACTTAACAAAGAACAAAGCCAAATCGGTTAAGCTGTCTTTATTCATGTTTTTTTCTTAAATAGAATTTGATTAACTTGTTCAGTTTGCGAAGTAGTCGTGAGAATAGTTGCAAGAATTGTTAATTCTTTATGATTTCTGTAAACTTACTGCCTTTTCCCGAAGAAAGGTATAATATTAGTATTGTAAATCAATAAACGTGACTTTCATGCTATCAAATCTTTTAAGTGCATAATTTCTAAGAAAATTAAATCTGCATTTATTTTAGTACCGGATGTACTAAACATTTTAAGTACTAAACTATACTAAACATAAATTTTAGTACTACACATGTACGCCCTAAGGAAATTCTTCTATCACCAATATCAGTAACAACTTTTTCTCAAATAGGGAGGGAATTAGACAAGATCGTACAATCAATCTGATAAATTAGAATAGATTAGCTATGCTTAAGTATGTTAATACGGAATTCCGAATCCGTCTGCATAAACTAGATGGAATAAAACAGATATGAAATCCTAGCAAAACACATGATACTTTCTTACGTTGTTGGCTCCGTTTTCCGAAGATTTCGGTTTCTGCATTACTTGCCTCATTGACGTACGTTTTGTTTTTCTGTTTTTAAATAAAAGAAATGCGCGCACTGATAAAACAGTTTGCCAAAGACTAGAGTAGCTTACCTTGCCGTCTTGTACGAAGCCACTAAATGTGAAAATAATTTTATTCTTCTTGTAACCAAAATTCCGATACTAAAGGGAGTGACCATATTTTTAAGACGTGAGGTCAATCTCCAATTGTCTAATTTTTTAAATCTCTGTGTCCTTTCGTTACGCAAAGGCTTAATAATAAATCAATCGAAAAATTAATTTCACACAGTGAGGATTTTTTAATGTTTTTAAAAATCATTTTTTAACATATGTTTAGCAATGCTATTTGAATCACATATGACAAATGCTCTATTTATCAATAAACAATATAACATAATTTTTGACCGTGGTAAGCAATTTTAGTTTAGCTTTCAGTTTTTAAACTAATTATGGAAATCTGAATCAAATAACCAATGACAGAAACATTATTTTCTATTCCTCTTCATCTAAATCGGTCTCTCTACTCAAAATGTATTCTTGAATGCTACCACTTTTTCGTAAATTTTAGGAAAGTAATAATGTTTACTTCGATTTACGTTATTAGTGTAGGCCTATTATAAATAAATACACACATGCAAGATATAAATACATAAATAATAATCTTACGTAGTTACATTTACAATTTACTTAGTTAACCCTTGTTGTTGCAACAGTTCCTTTGTTGGTGTATTACGTAACCAGTTAATATTATGTATAATACTGTCAGATTTATTGTAAGCGACACTCTCCGAAAGGTTGAAGCCAGTTTTGAAAGACCAGAATGGCATATCCGGAAGCATCTTATGGATCAACATTACTCTCATTACATTTATAAGTGGTACATTTATTAATGGTCACGGTAAGAGAATTGTTCAGACGCTCTTCTTCATGGTCTCCAGATTGAAGCTCCCAAGTCAGCAGCATTCTTAAATGGAATTGTGTCATCACGTTGTAGACAAAACGATCTAATATCTCATTATTTTCACAGCAAACAAAATAAAAGGTAGCATGATTCAAGAAGAGTAGAGGGAAAATGGGGGTTCTAACTAACAAAGGATGCCGCCGTTCCCACGGTCCAAGATTTTTTCCCACGCTCTCCCCACCACCGCTGGACCTGCAGCATCCGCGAATTTCCACCAATAAAATTTCATGCCACCTTTTGCGCGCCAAGTTCAAAGAGATGCCGCCGTTCCCACGGTCCAAGATCTTTTCCCACGCTCCCCCACCACCGCTGGACCTGCAGCATCCGCGAATTTCCGCGAATAAAATTTTTTATTTGATTTTTTTATTTTTTAATTAAATTGATTTGCATATCAAGGGTGGGTGGGAGGTGGGGTGGGGTTCAATGGACCACCCGCATCCGCGAATATAATTTTTTATTTTTTTAATAAAGCTGATTTGGATATCAGAGGTGAGTGGTGGGTGGGAGGTTCCGACTTGATGCATTATAGTTTTATATTAAAATATATGACCGCGAATAAAATTTTTTATTTTTTAATAAAGCTGATTTGCATATCAGGGGTGGGTGGTGGGTATATATATAAAACTCTCTCTCTCTCTCTCTCTCTCTCTACACCAATCTCGTTCTTCCAATGTGCGTAAAGTGTTACGCAATTATAATGTTACAAATATTAAAATATATATATATATTTAAACTAGTATTTACAAAATATGTATACAGACGATTGTAATTTTAAAAATTCATTTTTGTATTAAATATATATATCGTAAACAATGAAATAATAATATTTCGTCATTGTAAGATTTTAATAAAACAATTATCAGTTTAAATAATAATTTTCATGATTGTAAGATACAACCTACAAATTATTAAAATGTCTCTCTCACACACATTTCTGATTACTATACAAATAATTGCATGCATATTCGGAGGTTTATAATGAAATAAATTAAAATAAACCATAATTTGTTTTAAATAATTAAATACAGGGTTTTGATACGAGTACGTTGACCGCATTGATCGGTTCATCGAAAAAAGTCTATGCACACACAACGATACTGAATTAGATATAGTTATTATTCGCTAAATTAAACCAGAGGTCATTAACCTTGTGTACGACGTCCTACATTCTAATTTCACACCTGCTAGTCATTAGCAGCGCTGACAGTAATTAGGATTATAAAGTATTTACTCTAAAAACGGACAACTCTACTTTCTAATTTGACACCTGTCAAGCATTAACACCGCTGACAGTAATTACTCTAAAAACGGACATGCAAGCTTTCTCCCACTACCAGTGTACAATATATAGACGCACAGAAAATTAGCGAAAATTTCCCATTTTGACTGCTTGTGTATGTGCTGATACATCGTGAAATCTATCTCTGCATCTTTTTTAATAGTTGAAAGACTGTTTGTGCGCATTCAGTGTAGACAACGCACATACTAGTTTTGGTAAGTTGTACAGATTTTATTTAATTTTAATTTTAATGTATGTGCAGATTTTATTTAAATGTAAAAATTATTTGTATTAAAACATTATCAAGCGCATTATTGAAACATTTGAATACGTTAATAACTGAGTATAATTTTTATTGTATGTACAGATTTTATTTAAACGTAAAAATTATTTGCATTAAAACATTATCAAGTGCATTATTTATTGAATTTAATACATGTGTGTGTGTACGCGTATGTGTGTACGCGTGTGTGTGTACGATCAAATTACAATTTCTGAAAATATATTCTTACCGTATTTTTATAGTGGCAATTTCTCACCAACGTGTGCTGATACATCGTGAAATCTCTGCATCTTTTTTAATAGTTGAAAGACTGTTTGTACGCCTTCAGTGTAGACAACGCACATACTAGTTTTGGTAAGTTGTACAGATTTTATTTAATTTTAATTTTAATGTATGTGCAGATTTTTATTTAAACGTAAAAATTATTTGCATTATCAAGCGTGTTATTGAATTTAATACATGTGTGTGTGTATGATCAAATTATTATGTCTGTTACAAATTTTCTGAAAAATTGCTTTAAACAAACGTTTTTAATGTAACAAATTTAGAAAGTAGGTCACAGCGTATGATGACATTTATATCTCTCTCTAATTCTGTTGTGGACATACATAGCTGTAAGCAGTGACTATCTCCTTATGAATGCGGAATGTAGACTTTCCTAAAATTATTTGCATTAAAACATTATCAAACGCATTATTATTTATTGAATTTAATACATGTGTGTGTGTGTGTGTACGTGTGTGTATGATCAAATTACAATTTCTGAAAATATATTCTTACCGTATTTTTATAGTGGCAATTTCTCACCAACGTGTGCTGATACATCGTGAAATCTCTGCATCTTTTTTAATAGTTGAAAGACTGTTTGTACGCCTTCAGTGTAGACAACGCACATACTAGTTTTGGTAAGTTGTACAGATTTTATTTAATTTTAATTTTAATGTATGTGCAGATTTTTATTTAAACGTAAAAATTATTTGCATTATCAAGCGTGTTATTGAATTTAATATATGTGTGTGTGTGTATGATCAAATTATTATGTCTGTTACAAATTTTCTGAAAAATTGCTTTAAACAAACGTTTTTAATGCAACAAATTTAGAAAGTAGGTCACGGCGTATGATGACATTTATATCTCTCTCTAATTCTGTTGTGGACATACATAGCTGTAAGCAGTGACTATCTCCTTATAAATGCAGAATGTAGACTTTCCTAAAATTATTTGCATTAAAACATTATCAAACGCATTATTGAATTTAATACATGTGTGTGTGCGCGCGCGCGTATGTGTATGATCAAATTATTATGGAGTGGGTTATACAAATAATAATAAAGTGTGTGTAATATATATATATATATATACATTTATTAAAATACATACACACAGCTCCAAGATTATATTAAACAATTTTACAATTAAAAATACATACACAGCTCCAAGATTATATTGTTACAAGTATGAAAATATATCTAAACTAATATTTACAATTTAAAAAAAAAACATACACAGTTCCAAGTTTATATTGTTACAAGTATTAAAATATATCTAAACTAGTTTTACAATTAAAAATACATACACACACATAGCTCCAATATTATAATGTTACAAATATGATGAAAATATATATATATATATTTAAAACTAGTATTTACAAAATATGTATAAAATAAGACTTAAACACGTCTATGTACTGTGTTGGACAATGGCGTATATTCTACAAGCGAATCATGTAGTATCATACAGTAGGCGGTCGTCTGTGTAGGAAAATTCGTTGACGATTCAAATTCTAAACGTACATCAACTGCTGAAGACTTAAGTGCTTCGTCTTGTCTGCTACAATCGAAAACAAACAGCGGGGCTTTTGATTTGAATAATTCCGGTGTCAGTACTGGGCTGCCGTCTAAACGGTGGTAATACGAACTTTGAAAACTGGCGTAAATATTGTACAATAATGCAAAACGGTCTTTCCCAATATCCAAGTTTAAATTATCGTAAGGATAATACTTGTCGTTTAGAAACAGTCTCGCATTGATCACGTTACAGTGATCGAATTCATCAGCGTGTGCTGTCAGTACATTTTTTCTTGCTGTCTGAAACGCTAACACAACAAAGCGTGGTTTTTCTAGCTGACTCGAGGTCTTGACAATCCAATTCTGCCTTTTAGTCTGTGGTAAGGCAGGATACTCGTGCAACTCCCAGGTCCTAAAAGGCATAGTTATCGGGTGGTCTTTCTCTATGAGTCGTAACAGTGGTAATCTGTACGCATTAGCTACATGTACATAAGGCATTTTCCAGTAAACTTTATCTAGTTCAAGAACACAATTAGCAGTCGTTTGTCCGCTTACTAAAACCATAGCTTTATGTCGGTAGAAGCACGTAGGAGTATAAGTTCTTGTTTCACGTTCAGCACGATGCGTGTATAGTCTTCTGCGAATCCCATTAGCATTTTCAGTGGTATACAAAAATTGAATTCGCCGTCATCATTCACTTTTAATATGTTCGTGGTCGGTACCACCCAACCTGCGTTTTCCATTGCGTTACGTGTGTTGTTGTTGAGTGATAGAAAAGTTTTAATAGTTGACGTAACACCGACGTTTCTGGTATGGTCCACTACCACTCCGGCCAACTCGTAACGAATCTCTTCAAAGAGAAATGCTATAGCATTGTTCACCAGCTCCACATTCAGTGCAGTATCTGCAGCCGCACTAGGGTTTTTAACCAACTTGCCTTCGATGTAGAGGAAACTTTCTGACGGCAGTGTAAAGACGTCCTGTTGTTGTATTGGCACACGTATTTCATCATTGTTTCCATATCTTGTTGTTGCGTACGGTGCGTGTGAGTGAAATGAAAAGTGTGTGATACTGTCTTCAAAGAACGGTTGCTGCTCCACTGATAATATTCCACTCGTCATGTTACTTGTTTACAACAACAAAACCCAGTGAAATCAGGAAACGGCGGTTAACTGATGTTAATCGTTTCAGTTTCGAACGAGTACTGATGCGTTTCCTAACTGATCTTTCTTCTTCTTTTATTACTGACGACGACTGTGGTAGCAGCGGTGGCGAAGAAACAAAGTACAAGCCCATGTCTATAGTCGTTTTAGATGTAAACGCACAGTGATGACTTCTCCGCGAAAATCTATTACGTCACCGTCCTGATCGTGTAAAGATAATGTTATGTTGTCCAAACGACTCACATTCACAGGTAGGTATATGACGTTTGTAGGCGATTCAATTATTTTGAATCCTGGTTCGACTGACGGATAGAACGAGTGCAGTGTGTGCTCGGTTTTACCGTTCTTGTATGATCCTTGCGCTATATTACACCTTATCAGTATACTGTTCACTTTTATAATGTTAACTGTGGCGTCAGACGTGTGAGTTTTATTCGCTTCAAGCAGACGCTTTCCCTTGAAACCCAACATATCACCGATACCGTACACTGTTTGTTGAAAGTCAATATCCAGTGCACAAGTCAGCTCACATTTCAGTGTATTGTTGTTAGGACGTAGACTAATCTTTGAGTCTCCTACCTGCTTTTTGAGGAAGGCTTCTATGTCACCGATTTCATAAGCACCTGTAGGTAAAGTTATCAAGTCCCACGTTGTTCCGTCTCGTAGTACTGGAAACACGTTGTTTTTTCCTTCAATCACGTTCGGTATACTGTTGTATGTAGTAAAGTCCAATAGACCTACATACCATTCGCCGTTTGTTAGTTCGAGAGGCGGGAAAAAGTCACATACAAGAGCAGCAGCATTCGTACCTGTTAAGGTGACCGACAGCGAAGACATCTTGTCGCTTACTGATCACTCGCGCGTTAAGAAGTCCAAACATAAATGCCCGCAGATGACTGTGTGTGGTGGCTGTTCACGTTCGTAATTGTAGTAAATGTCAGTGTCGGTTCCAAAATACTGTGTCAGCTCAAGAGGTGGCTGCATATTACCATACGCATCATAGTAGTAAACTTGTTTGTTTCGCTTCTTGTAGCAAACCCAGTGCGTACCAGGTCCTTCTGCACTGTCTAGATTAACAACTGCACTCTCATTATTGCATGGTCGTGTGTGTGGTAAAGTGTTACGCATAAAAACTCCTCTGAAATAAGGTATTTTCAAAAGTTTTGCGTACACATACAAATCACTGTCAGACAATGCACGAACTGGTATGCAAATTAGTTTTTTTGTCTGTAAGGACGTAGGTATAGACCTGACGCTATTTTTTTATTGTTACGTTTATGTCTTGGGACTGTTTTGCGTTTGCAGGTCGTTTTGCGTTTGTTCACGGATTGACGTTTAATTCCTGAACCCTTCTTCTTTTTTCTGCAACCACTACGCGAGCTCCCTCCACCCACTGCCGATTTCGCCTTCATCGCTGCCGCTACGGCCGCCGCGTACGCTCTTTCGCTGATGCCTGAATTCAAAGCTTTCACTCGATCCCACGCCTTGCCGGCTAGCACACGATCCGCTACGCGTCTTCGTTCGTTGTCCTTGTACTTAGCATAAGCGATATCGTGTTCGCGACAGGCTTCGTCCAACTCGTTGATTCCTCGATCGCCACGTGCCAATCTCTCTTTGAGTTTTGTTCCAGGTCCACAGAATCGGTAGCCCGGTAGGTGTAATTCTACTGGTAATGCGTCCACCGCTCGATTAATCAATGTAGGTACTGACGAAACGATAGCGGGCACAGTGTTTTTAAGTATTTTTCCAATTACACCACGCCCCATTCTTTTCTTACGAAGTACGTGCATTCTTGTAAACAGATCTCCAATCCTTGATTTCCGTTTCCGTATCGAGAACGTCTATTAAACGCCCCACCTCTTCAATATATTCAGACAGGACTGAACGCTGTGTCGTGCTGTCTTGATATTTATAGACAAACTTTATTAGATTGATTATATGAGCGTGAAATACCTGAGTGACCTTGTACAATTCGGTCTTTATATGTAATTTTAATTCGTGCATTTGTCGTACAGTGACTGCGTCTTTGTCATTGACACCGTTCGCTATATTCGTAATTTTTCTTCCGGCAGCGTAGAAAGTATCGTTTTGCAAACTGATTGTGTGTGCGTGTAAAAATTCCAAATTCACTGCGTCTTTGAAGTCAACAGGCGCTTGCACACGTGTTAGTCGACAGTCATTAACGATTACGTTACCTGCACGATCTTTTTTCAAACTCTTCTCGTCTACGTATCGTTTTGTGGCTGCATCTCTTGATTTAAGCGGATCGTTTAACCTTATTATTCGATGATCTTTTGCGTCTACGGTAGCGTTGTCGTCGTTCTTGTACTGTAAGCATGTGTCCTTTACGTACTGTAAAGAAACAACATCGTGCAACTCTTCAGGATCACCCAAGTTGCATATCTTTTTGTTTTTCACATCAAAGTGACCGTCGTTAGTCACTCCTAAACCGATATCCTCACGCAGACTTCGATGAGTTTCTTTTCGCACTCTTACAGCGCTGTCGTGTCTACCGAACTTGTCTACACTCATATTTATGAAGAAGAACTGATGGTTATAGAACGGTGCGTCTGCTTTTATATGATAATGCCAGTTTCACGTAATTCTTCCAATATCGAAACGATTTCATTCCTATGACCAGTATGGCCGCTATTTTGAGACGCCATTAACAGTCTCAATCTATTAACCAACTCGTTAGGATCATCCCAATGCACGTAATCGATTGCAGTGTTCGGTTTCATCTCCATATAGCCACTCCCTGTACGTTTTCGTGCAAACAATTTAGATATTACTAGTCGGTACTTGACGCCACTGTTACTGTTTATTCGCGTATTGTGTTTATATTTTTGTTTGTGTCCGTTGGTTGCTAGTAGTATAGACTTATATTTCCTCATATCATCCTTATTGTATTTTTTCGGTAGTTTCATAAACAAAAGTTCATACAGACCAGGTGTACCCTCGTAAATTTTTCCTTTGACATGAAAGTTGTCGTTATCATCGATTTTTACATTTTAATCACCTATCATAAATTTACCACCTTCGTATCGAACACCATACATGCGATCTATAATCCGTTTACAGTCCGCCGATTCACACAAACGCATATATTTGTTTGCTAATGAATCCTCGCTGAAATGTGAAGCGTTAGGGTTCCAAGCGTCCTCTTCACTGAAATGAGAAGCGTTATGACTTTGCATACCACTTTCGTTTTCTGTTATTACGTGTTGTGTAGGCTCTTCTTGTTTTATCTGCTCCTCCTCCTCCTCCTCCTCCATCATGTCACCACTTAACTTTCGTGAAATAACTTCTAACGGTTCCAGAATCGGTCTGTAATTTTTTCTAAACGCCTCGTCGCTTTCTCTGATACCGTGTTGTAATGCATGATATTTTTTCCTTATGTTGTCGCTTATCGTGTCTATATCATACGCGAGTCGTTCCTCCTTATTCATTGCCATCGTGTGTTAGCAAGAGGACTGATTACATTACTACAGTGCAACCACTTTTATACTTCGTCGGAAACAATTATGAATCGATCAAAGCCGATTCTATATCTACCTTCATTTATTGGCGAGTCTTTGTCTATGACTAGAAATCCATAACGATCCTTCCACACTTCCATGCAGACGTCTTTGAAAGCATCATATTTCATATCTATGTTAACGTGATCATTGTATGCATGTCGTAAATTTAGATCGTCTTGTTTGAACAATATCAAAAAGTTAGCGTTGTCACGTACCAATTGTTTCGGTATCTGGCTATATGTCTGGCATAGATAGAATGTGTCCACACCGCTATGTCTCCCCATAGCAAAATACTTTCGAATATTGTTTTGTCTTTCACACGATACATCATCGAATACGATAACAGAGTCGAGACCAGTGATTTCACTCGGTAGCGGGACTTCTTCGTTCTCGCTCTATGCATGATAACCTAAACCTTCATCAGCGAGTGATTTCATCACTGTTTCTAGCATTCTGTATTTTGGTTGAAATAATGATTTTGAAAACACGTATACGTTGCGGAAACGTAGTCCGTTGGCATCAAACAGTAGGTTGAATAGCACATTTGATTTCCCACAGGAACTTGGGCCTGTAACGATACAGCGAATACTGTTCGGTAATAGCGGGCCATGTTTACGCTTAGCACTACCTTCGTCACCAGCCAAAAAGTCCATATCCTTTATTGGTAATTTGTTTGCTTGCTGTACAATCTTCATCTTTGTGAATACCGAAAGCATACTGTTTTCAGCACGTGCTGTCACCTTTTTTATATTAGATCTTTCTTATGTATCCATGCATCGTGTTTACCATCGAAACCGAGCCAACGAACACGCACTCTGTCACCTTTGCGTTGTAACACCTTTTCCACTAGGTATACGTCGCCGACTTTGGACTTACTAATCTCGTGCTCGTAAAAACCACCTTTCAACACTTTGTTTAGATGATCTTTTAGCAGATAAGTGACGGGGATAGTAGTGGATTGTACTTTATCTACAGTGAATATTTCGTTAGTCCAATTCGGCGTATAACCTTTGGCGAACGTCATTTTGTGCTTACTTATACGAACACGGTCACCGACTTTAAATTTGGGTGGTTTCGTTGGACTGATTTTAGGCGCTGTGTTCTTCCTTATTCGTTCCAACACTATATGTTCGTTGGCGTCATTCACTTCACTCGGTTTCATACCAATGGTTCTGTGTGTTGTATTGTTGTACGATTTCAGTAATGTAGGTAGTAGATCCAACCAGCGGTAGTGTCCTTGTTCGCTGAAAGCTCGATACATGTGTGTCTTCAGTGTGCGATTAAAACGTTCCACTATGGAAGCTTTTTTCTCACTATATGTTGAGTAATGTTTCACATTATACTTTTTTAGCAACGCTTGTACTGTGCTGTTGTAATACTCCTTCCCGTTGTCCGTCTGTAAATATTTCATTCGATTAGCAGTTAGTATAGGCTCTAGTGCATGCTTTACTTCTTTTCCTGTCTTTGTTTTCAATGGTACAGCGTACGCGTACTTGCTAAACGCATTGATCACTGTCATCATGTA
Organism: Magicicada septendecula; assembly: GCA_034769895.1. Classification (NCBI taxonomy): domain Eukaryota; kingdom Metazoa; phylum Arthropoda; class Insecta; order Hemiptera; family Cicadidae; genus Magicicada; species Magicicada septendecula. Next base: position 1,109,399,699 of record CM068367.1, on the reverse strand, counting down.
CTTGTACCCTTTGTTCACTCGAGCGTATGGTATCATCTCCACAAGATCTGCCTGGTACAAGTCGTGTAGACCCTTCAATTCAACCGCGCGCCTAACGAAATTCCTTCTCGCTGCTCTGTGTAGCTCTAGAGCTATAGTCTTGCGTGCGTTGTTCATGGTTTAAGATACACTAACATAATACCGGCGTTAAAAATACTATATATATCTATAACAGTTTCTTTGTTTTTCAGTATTCACTCTCACGTCTGAATATCACCATGGCTGACCTTCAACAGAATCCAGAACAACATCAGCAGGAACAGGGACATCCTCAACAAGGTAAAAATTTACCAATTGTCTCTCTCTCTATAATTATGTAGCAAACCAAATTTGTTTGATATGAATTAACATATGATTCAACTCTGTCTAACATGTATAAGATAGTCTCTTGACGTTGTTTAGAAATTGATATGGCGAAGAAAATTTTTTATGTTCTGACATAGGTTTGTCACCTTCTCCCCAATGTATTGTCTCTTGACATCGTTTAGAAATTGACATGACGGAGAAAATTTTTCATGTTCCAGCATAGGTATGTCACCTTCTCTCCAATGAACTAATTCAATTCCGCAACAAAAGCATTTAACTCTATCGTCTATGAATGACATACTATGTCCACAAACATCATAATTTAGCGGATAGTAGTAAAACCCAGCAAACGCTAACTCGGCGGGGCTGACAAACGTCACTTCCCAATACTTGAACGATTTTCTTCTTTCACTTTCAATGCTAAAATCAGGAGTAGCTGCCATCTTCACAGTTTGCAATAAACTAACGTATTACTAACGTGTACTATCTATTTATTTACCACAAACATGAATGTGTGTGTATGTGTGTGTTATTCATCATTCCTATTAGCTAATACATGTGTTTCTATTGTTTCAGTTATGACACGATTTTATATCGTGCGAAACACTAGTATTAGAGGATGCCTCACAACTTTTAATTACCTGCCCGTGTACACGGACACAGGAGATCAAGATATATTACCGATTATGACTGAGGTGCGACCTTTATTGTGCAAGGATATTCTGGCAGAACAAGCACCTTTACGCAGTATCAAATGGCATATTGCGTGCAGGATACGTTTCACTAAAACTGTGTTAGATGGTGACAGCGGCGAAGAAAAAGAGGTAACCAAAGACGCCGTCTTCCACGGACGTTGTCGTACGTTGCTCACGGACGACAACGACGAGTTGAACTGTCTACTCGATGAATCCTACGATAAAATCATGAATAGCATATCCAATTTTACCCGTGACGGGAGCGGATGGTCGGTGGATGCTGTACTGAAGCTGGAACTAGTTGTTGGACGGTACCGGCCTCTAGCAGCGTCCTCCTACCTTCCAACCCCGCGAAAACTTGCAGTCACCAGGGCAGTAGTCAACATCAAGAACTCCCAAGATGAAATGTGTTTTCTATGGTCTGTTCTAGCCCACATACACCCTCAACAAAGGAATAAAGAATTTATTTCAAACTACATCTTATTCAAAAACACAATAAATATGTCCGGTATCGAGTACCCTGTTTCTATAAACTCACTTTCTAAATTTGAAACACAGAATCCCAACATTTCTATAAACGTTTTCGGCTATGATATAGAAGACAATATCAGAAACGAATCAAAAAATGAGGTTTATCCGTTAAGAATTACCCCCAATAAGGACAGATTACATCATGTTAATCTTTTACTTCTGTCCGATACAAATAGCCGAAAACACTACTGTCTTATCAGTAACATGAGTAGATTGTTATCATCCCTTACAAAACACAAAGAAAAATCATTTTACTGTGACTACTGCCTGCATCGTTTCACCACAGAACATGGTCTGTCCGATCATCTCCCCTACTGCACACCTCACGGCGAGCAGAAAACCAAAATGCCCACAGAGGAGGAGAAGTTTATGTCATTTAAAAATTACGCGCACTGTCTTAAAGTACCCTTTACCGTCTACGCCGACTTCGAGTCCCTCATCACTCCGCTTCAATCGTGTTCACCTGGTAACAACGTCCCGACGACAGTGCACGAGTTAGGTGAATTCTACTCAGTTGATAGCAACGGTGCCCGTCAGAAAATAACTTCTCCTCCTGTATCGTCCACATCATACGAAGCGATGCATATTCCGTCAGGTTTCTCCTATGCTATCGTCGATCATACACATAGACTCTGGAGAGAGGCTAAAGTTTATCGAGGTGAAAACGTCGTAGACACTTTCTTCTCGTGGTTGATGAAAGACGCTGAGGATATGATGAAGGTAGTACGACATAACGTGCAAATAATTATGTCCGATGATGACAATGTTGCGTTCACTAACGCCACCGTTTGTCATTTGTGTTAGCGCCCTTTGACAGACGATGACAAGGTACGCAATCATTGTCATCTTACGGGGAAATTCTTGGGAGCAGCCCACAATAGCTGTAATCTAAGCTACAAGATGCCTCGTCATATCCCCGTCTTCTTTCACAACCTTCGTGGCTACGACTGTCACCATTTAATGCAGGGTTTAGGAAAATATAAGGACCAACACGTATCCTGCATTGCAACATCCAGTGAGCGTTACGTGTCGTTCTCCCTGGGTCCCTTGCGTTTCGTAGACTCCTTTCAATTTCTTAATCGCTCTCTGGACACACTCGTTACCAATCTGTCCACGTCCGGGAGCCAATTTCCTTTGCTCAGAGAGGAAATGCTTAGACGGGGTTTCGACGAACAGACCAATCTGCTCGTACGCAAGGGAGTATACCCTTACGAGTACGTTGACAGCATTGATCGGTTCAACGAAACAAGTCTACCCGCTCGTGAACACTTTGATAACCGGTTGTTGGAATCGGCTATTTCGGACGCAGATTACGAGCACGCACAAAACGTGTGGAGTGCATTCAATCTGCGTACGTTTGGCGATTACCACGAATTGTATTTGTTGACAGACGTAATGCTGCTGGCCGATGTCTTTAAAAGTTTCCGAGACATGGCCTTACGCGATTACTGCTTGGACCCGTGTCATTTTTACTCGCTTCCCGGACTCGCTTGGAACGCGATGCTAAAAATGACAGGGGTCGAATTAGAGCTGTTAACAGAGATAAATCTGCATCTGTTCCTTGAGTCTGGGGTCCGCGGAGGCTGCGTGATGATATCCAACCGTCACGCAGTCGCTAACAATCCTTTGATTCCAGATCAGTACGATGTATCGAAACCGACCTCCTTCATTCTGTATACAGACTGTAATAATTTATACGGTGCAGCCATGTCGCAACCACTCCCTTACGCAGACTTCCGATGGCTCGATCGTAACGAAATCGAGTCCTTGGACGTACGTAATGTGAGTGATGATTCCGACATCGGGTACATCCTCGAAGTCGACCTACACTATCCTGATACCTTACACGACCTGCATTCCGACTACCCACTTGCACCTGTGCGCCAGCGCATAACACCCGATATCCTTTCTCCCTTTTCCAAACGTTTACACGAGAGTATATACAGATCATCGTATAACGAATCAGGGTCATCCGTAGAGAAGTTGTTAACAACTTTGGAGGACAAACAAAATTACGTTCTCCATTATCGAAATTTGAAATTGTATTTAAGTCTTGGCTTAGAGCTGAAAGCGACTCATAGGGTGTTGTGTTTTAAGCAAAGCGCTTGGTTGAAACCGTTTATCGATTTCAACACCCGCAAGAGGCAAACAGCCGTCAACAGCTTTGAAAAAGTCCTTTTCAAACTGATGAACAACGCCGTATACGGTAAGTCGCTGGAGAACGTACGGAAACATATAGACTTTGAACTAGTCTCGGATGAACGACGGCTTCAAAAACTAGTTTCCACACCTAGGCTAAAACGTATGATTCGTTATACGAACGATCTGGTGGGGCTCTCACTCCGTAAAAAATCCCTTGTTCTTTCCCGTCCCGTGTATGTCGGCTTCACGGTGCTTGACGTTAGCAAAACGATAATGTACGACTTTCATTATCGTTATGCTGTCGCCAAGTACGGCCGCAACGTTAAATTGTTAATGACAGATACAGACAGTCTGATGTATAGCATTCAAACATCAGACTTGTATGCAGACATGAAGAAGGACCTACACGTTTTTGACACATCGGATTACCCTACGTCTCATCCTTGTTATAGCCTTAAGAACAAAAAGGTTGTCGGACTGTTCAAGGATGAAACGTGTGGTCGTCCTATTAGAGAATTCATGGGTCTCCGTGCGAAATGTTATTCGTTCCTTGTGGCCCACGAAGATCCCACCCAAGAGTGTCAAAAACGTGTATGTAAAGGTGTGCCTCGAGTTGCGATTAAGAGGAGTCTGCGACACGATATGTATCGCAAGTGTCTCACTGATCATTGTCAGTTTTCTACCAGTGCGCTTTGTTTACGTAGCGATCATCATACGCTGTACACGATGCGTGTAAATAAGCAAGCGTTGTCACCGTATGATGATAAGCGTTATATATTAGACAATGGTCATGATACGCTTGCATACGGTCATTATCGGATACGACAACGCATCAACATGGAGAACGACGACACCTCCCCACCTACTAAAAAAATTTGTCTCCATGTATAGTAACCCTCCTCAACACTTGTTTCTTTCGTCAGTTGATGTCTCTCGGTGCTTCAGTCCAGACGTCTGTAAACGTAAGTTCACATATTAATATCGCAACGATATTTGTATGTTTAAACATAATATATACATATATACATATATAGAGTTTGTAATGTGTGTGGTTTCTTTGTCTTACAGTATTATGGATAACACTGCGGTTATAATTGACTTCCAGTGCTTTTTCGATGACAACGGAAATTATATTGTGAAGGAACTGTCAATCATGGACGATCTAAGATTTGCTGGTAGACATTGGATTTTGACTCCACCTGCTACATCCGTTACGAATCCCAAATACGTTAGGACAAACCACTGGTTAACGTCAAATTATCATAGATTTAGATGGAGCGAAGGAGAGACACCATACGACAATCTTGTTTCATTGTTAACATCACATACACGTATATATAAATATGTGTTTGTGAAGGGTTTTGAGAAAAAACGTTTTTTGCAATCAAAGATAATACACAATAATATCATCAATCTCGATGACTTTGGTTGTCCTAAAAACATACCGTATATAATTCATGGAACAGAATGTCTTAGACATTTCAATTCTTCTGACCGTTGTGCCAACTATAAGGTGCATGCTATTCGGGAATGGATGATTCATGATTTTTGCTTTAAACAAACATTTTTAATGTAACAAATTTAGAAAGTAGGTCACAGCGAATGATGACATTTATATCTCTCTCTCATTCTGTTGTGGACATGTACATACATGCATAGCTGTAAGCAGTGACTATTTTCTTATGAAAATGGACTTTCCTAATGACATTGTTATATTTTTGGTGTCTCTAATTTCGTCTGTGGGACATGTTCATACATGCAAATGAAAGTGGGACACCGACGTTACCACCACCACTATCACATTCTACTGTCCTTTTGTGTCGAATATTCTGTCATTGTTTGGTTCTCTCTGGTTTGATACAGACGCGTTCACTAGTGTCTTCTAATAATGTCGTTTCTTGTAAAGTTTAATGCTGTAAGTGCTATCGAGTACAAACGATGTTCAGAATTGACAGTGAATAAAAAATATCCCATCATGATCTTAACAAATGTGGACACAAAATATGGGAACTCTGTGCTTGCTACGTTGGAGGATGGTGACCGTCAGTATCGTGTCTATCTTCCCAAGAGGTATGCAGGTGTCTTCACGAATGAGGAGCTCAGACATATCAAACCTAAAGAACTACATTTAGTGTATCGAGGGACGAGAAATCAAACAACACAAGTAGAGATTGAGTCCTAACGTCGTAAGTAGCAATCGTGTTAACAAACAATTTATTGATGTGTGTAGTTTCAACTCTCTGTACTTAACACTTTAATAATTGAATTTGTATGTACATGATAAATGTATCATTGATTCTACAAGTTTCGTTGAATAATAGTTGGTTCGATTAGAAATTATTTGAAAGTACATTAACTTATGCGATAAATGTATCATTGATTCTAAGCAGTATTTACAAATTTCCAGTGAATAATATTTGGTTTGGTTTGATTAGAAATTATTTGAAAGTACATTAACTTATGAAAAATGACATATACTTGAAAAAGTTTACTTACTTAACGCATTTGATTCTTTCCACTAACTGTACGTGTGCATGTGATAATTGAATATTATCGTATCAGTGATTCTAATATCGACTGTATTGTTATGTTACAGATAAATTTCCTTGTGAACTGTATCTACAGCCGTGAAATTATTATTTAAAAATCTTACAATGTCAAAAATTATTATTAATATTGTATTTATTTTATATAACAATGTTTGTTTGTGATATATGTATATTTAATCAATGTAAAATGTATTTTGAATAATTGTATTATAACGGTTTGTAAACTATATTTTAAGTTTGTGTACAGTGCTGTAAATATATATTTAATCATTTAAACAATATTATTATTAATATTTTATATATAACAATGTTTGTGATATATATATATTTAATCAATGTAAAATGTATTTTTTGAATAATTGTATTATAGCGGTTTGTAAACTATATTTTAAGTTTGTGTACAGTGTTGTAAATATATATATTTAATTATTTAAAACAAATTATGGTTTATTTTAATTTATTTCGTTATAAACCTCTGAATATGCATGCAATTATTTGTATAGTAATCAGAAATGTGTGAGAGAGACATTTTAATAATTTGTAGGTTGTATCTTACAGTCATGAAAATTATTATTTAAACTGATAATTGTTTTATTAAAATCTTACAATGACGAAATATTATTATTTCATTGTTTACGATATATATATTTAATGCAAAAATTAATTTTTAAAATTACAATCGTCTGTAAACTATATTTAAGTTCGTGTACACACATACAAATCGTTTGAATAAGAGAATTCTTGTCAACGTTTGCAGCGAGAGAGAGAGAGAGACATATACAATGTGTGAATGTGTACACAAAACTTTTGAAAATACCTTATTTCAAGGAGATTTTTTTATGCGTAACACTTTACCACACACACACAGACTTGGCAGTATATTAATTTCTAAATCGTGGTCAATGACTGCCATGTGTCAAAAAAAAAGGACGCAACGAGGTAGGTGATAAATATATATATTTCCTGGTGATTACATTTTAGTATCGCTACTTACAATAATCCATAAGTAGCACAACGCTTATGTAAAACTGATGACATAAAGAGAGAGAGAGTTTATATCGTGATCGACAACTGTGTCTAGAGACAAAGAGAGAGGAGGGGAGAGAGAGTTGATATCGAACTCGTCAACAATTTACTATAATATAGTTGAATTTCCCACCGAAGAAAAATGTTGGCAGATCTGTTCTATACACACACACAATAATGCAGGATTGGTAACCCTGATCATATATTTTAATATACACTATAATATACACACACATATCAAGTTTGAACCCATACATAGGTTGGTAAACCTGATCATATAGATTTAATATACATTATAACACACAACAAATTTGAACTCATGCAAGGTTGGTAACCCTGATCATATATTTAATATATACACTATAATGCATCAAGTCGCAACCCCCCCACCATAGGTTGGTAAACCTGATCATATAGATTTAATATACATTATAACAAATTTGAATCGTGCAAGGTTGGTAACCCTGATCATATATTTAATATATACACTATAATGCATCAAGTGATAGAAAGTGAAAGTGATCTAAGCTCGCGAAAGGCGGCATATAAAAAAATAACGCGGATGCTGTGGTCCAGATACGCGAAAAAGTCGCGGATGCTGTGGTCCAGTAGAAAGTGAAAGTGATCTAGGCTCGCGAAAGGCTGCATATAAAAAATTATATTCGCGGAAATTAGAAAGTGAAAGTGATTTAGGCTCGCGAAAGGCGGCATATATTCGCGGATATGCAAATCAATTTAATTAAAAAAATAAAAATATCAAATTAAAAAAAAAATAAAAAAATTTATTCGCGGAAATTCGCGGTCCTTTGGGATGCTGTGGTCCAGCGGTGGTGGGGAGAGCGTGGGAAAAGATCTTGGACCGTGGGAACGGCGGCATCTCTTTGAACTTGGCGCGCAAAAGGTGGCATGAAATTTTATTGGTGGAAATTCGCGGATGCTGCAGGTCCAGCGGTGGTGGGGAGAGCGTGGGAAAAAATCTTGGACCGTGGGAACGGCGGCATCCTTTGTTAGTTAGAACCCCCATTTTCCCTCTACTAAGAAGAAACATTAAAATATCGGTATGGAGAACCATACATGACTTCCATGTTCTAAGATTTATATTTAAAATCATTTACGATGAAATGTTTCCATAGAAACTACTTCTTTCCACTTATTGCTTCAGCCTTAACCACAGTACTGTGGTCACTAACGTATACCACCACACGTTATCGCACTCGATTTTCACTGATGATGGCAGTCGACGACACTGCCGAATCGTCTGGTTTTGCAGAAAACATTGGACTACGGCCAAACAGCCAGGGAAGGAATTTTAACAACAAACTACTACTTTGTTGCCGATAACGTAGTACACATATAAAAATTATCCCCTCCCCTTCAACTATAATTTTCATTTATAGAAAATTACCCCCACCCCGTTCAAGTAGCCTCTTAATTTCTAGATATTTCATCTACGTTTCTACAGTGGATTATTAAGATTTTCTTATCAGGATACTTTATTTATCAAAATTAAGTACTTTACTCTTGTTACAACAAAAAATGTTTAGGTAAACTGCCCTTTCCCCGTAACCGTTCTTCACTAAATCAATAGGCCTTGAGCCTTCTACAACTCTGGCACATATGTAAAAAATTATTTGATTCTGTTCGAATTTACGGCAGTTATCGTTCGTCATAGAAAAAATTAACCTTGTTATCACATAAAACGTTGCAGGTAAACTACCCCTTTCTCTTAACCGATCTTCACCAAAATCAACATACCTTGATTACTTAAACCTTTAGGAATGTATACAAAAAATTATTTGATTCTCTTTGAATATGCGGCAGTTATCATTCGTCATAAAAATAAAATTACGCTTTTAAAACAGAAAAATGTTCCAGGTAAACTACCCTTTTCTCGTAACCGATCTTCACCAAAATCAACAGGCCTTGAGTACTCTATAATTCAGGAACGGGTGCAAGAAAGTATTTTATTCTGCTTGCATGTGGGGCAGTTATCGTTCTTCATAAAAAATATTACCCTTGTTAAAACATAAAATGTGGCAGGTAAACTACCCCTTTCCCTTAACCGATCTTTACCAAAAACAACAGGTCTTGAGAACTCTACAATTCACGGCAATGTGCGAAACATAATTTGATTTTGTTTCAAGTTGCGACTGTTATCGTTTGACATAAAAACAATTACTCTTGTTAAAACATTTAAGGTGGCCGGTAAACTATCCCTTTCCCTTAACCGATCTTCACCAAAATCAATAGACCTTCAGTTCTTTACAATTCAGGAAAGTATGCAAAAAATTATTTGATTCTCTCTGAATTTACGGCAGTTATCGTTAGTCATAGAAAAAATTACCCTTGTTAAAACATAAAACGTTGCAGGTAAACTACCCCTTTCCCTTAACCGATCTTCAACAAAAACAACTGGTCTTGAGTACTCTACAATTCAGGGCTGCTTGCAAAATATTATTTGATTCCGTTCGAATTTGCGTCTGTTATCGTTTGCCATAGAAAAAAAATTACCCTTGATAAAACAAAACGTTGCAGGTAAACTAACACTTTCCCTTAATCGATCTTCACCAAAAACAATAGGTCTTGAATACTCTACAAATCAGGTCTGTATGCAAAAAATTATTTGATTTTTTTTTTTAATTTGCGGCTGTTATCGTTTGCCATAGAAAGAAAATCTATAGACACACAGACAGATAGACAGACAGACAGACAGACACAGACACTTTTCGAAAAATGATACCACCTTACGTTATCGCACTCGATTTTCACTGATGATGGAAGTCAATGGCATTGCCGAAACGTCTGGTTTTGTAGAAAACATTGGACTACGGCCAAATATCCCGGGAAGGAATTTTAACAAAAACTACTTCTTTGTTGCCGATAACGTTGTACACATATATATAAAATATATGCATAAAATTAATGGCTTGCATAAGTTAATGATTGATCTCCATTAAGTAGTGCTCAAGTTTCCAAAGTTTTAATAGTATGATGTCCGTAATTAAAACATCAGAGCAGGTTTAGTGTGTATGAGGGTGGACAAAAATTTTCAACATTTCCTATTGAGCGTTGCTTAGAGTAAAGCTGCGAATCTACAGTGTACGTTTCACAGAACAAACACGCGGAAAAGAAGGGGCGCTCCGAAGTCACTCATGGACCCTCAGCATCTTGCAGAAGGTTCATTCCCTAAAGACGAAAAGTCTGTCAATGAATCGTTCCTCTGTAAACACGTGCAGTTACACTGCCCAGCGATCCACAGGAAGCAAATCGCTATCCACGCTGGACACTTTTTCGGCTTGCACGCGTTATGTTGGTGTGGGTTTCGGCACTTTCCATTTAAAAAGCGTGCAAATGTAAGAAAATAAACATGAGTGAGGCCAGAAATAACGCGAATTGTGTGTGTGTGTGTGTGTGTGTGTGTGTGTGTGTGTGTTTGTGTGTGTGTGTGTCTTCCCTGCCTTTTTATTGCAGTAATCTTAATAATAAAATGGAAACGTAAACATTACATAATTGAGATATGCTTGCCTGCCACGAACGATATATTTTCACTCATACATGATTTACACTAAAACGAAAAAAATTATAATTTTATTGCCTGGCAACAAAATTATTTTATTTTTAACAATTACCATTGTTTGAAAAAGTTTAAATGAATTTTCAAGTACTTTACTGTTGTTAAAACGTAAAAGGTTGCAGGTAAACTACCCCTTCCCCTTAACCGATCTTCACCAAAATTAAACGTCCTTGAGAACTCTACAAATCAGGGCTGTATGCAAAAAATTATTTGATTCTGTTTGAATTTGCGGCTGTTATCGTTTGCCATAAAAAATACCCTTGTTAAAACATAAAACGTTGCTGGTAAACTACCCCTTTCCCTTAACCGATCTTCACCAAAAACAATAGGTCTTGAGAACTCTACAATTCAGGGCTGTATGCGAAACATTATTTGATTCTGTTTGAATTTGCGGCTGTTATGGTTTTCCAAAAAAAAATTACCCTTGATAAAAAAAACCGTTTCTGGTAAACTACCCCTTTACCTCAACCGATCTTCACCAAAAACAATAGGTCGTGAGTACTCTACAAATTAGGGCTGTACGCAAAAAATTATTTGATTCTGTTTGAATTTTCGGCAGTTATCGTTTGCCATAGTAAAAAAATCTACAGACACACACACACAGACAGACAGACAGACAGACAGACAGACACAGACACAGACATAGACACTTTTCGAAAAACGACTTTTTTTCATGTTTTGAGTGTACAATCAGAATCTGCAATAATCACGAACACGATTTTTTTTGCCATCACCATACTTCCATTTCCTTAAGGAACATAGAAGTAAAATCAATAAGTCGGCAACGATTTTTACTTCCATGTTCCTTAAGGAAATGGAAGTATGGTGATGGCAAAAAGAAATCGTGTTCGAGATTATTGCAGATTCTGATTGTACTACACTCAAAACATGAAAAAAGTCAATTTTCGAAAAGTGTCTGTGTGTCTATCTGTCTGTCTATCTATCTGTGTTTTTTGTGTGTCTGTAGATTTTTTTTCTATGGCAAACAATAACAGCCGCAAATTCAAACAGAATCAAATATTGTTTTGCATACAGCCCTGAATTACAGAGTTCTCAAGACCTATTGATTTTGGTGAAGATCGGTTAAAGGGAAGGGGTAGTTTACCAGCAACGTTTTAAGTTTTAACTAGGGTACTTTCTATGGCAAACGATAACAGCCGCAAATTCAAATATAATCAAATAATTTTTTGCAAGCAACTCTGAATTAAAGAGTTCTCAAGACCTATTGTTTTTGGTGAAGATCTGTTAAGGGGAAGGGGTAGTTTACCTGCAACGTTTTTTTATCAAGGGTAATTTTTTTCTATGACGAACGATAACTGCCGCAAAGTCAAACAGAATCAACTACTTTTTTGCATACCTTTTTGAATTATAGATAACTCAAGAAGTCTGTTGATTTTGTTGAAGATCGGTTAAAGGAAAGGGGTAGTTTACCAGCACGGTTTTATGTTTTAACAAGAGTAATTTTTTTTTTACGAACGATAACTGCCGTAAATTCAAAGAGAATCAAATAATTTTTTGCATACAGTCTTGAATTGTAAAGAAGTGAAGGCCTTTTGATTTTGCTGAAGATCGGTTAAGGCAAAGGGGTAGTTTACCGGCCACTGTTCATGTTTTAACAAGAGTAATTGTTTCTATGACGAACGATAACTGCCGCACATTCAAACAGAATCAAATATTTTTGTGCATGCGTCCCTGAATTGTAGAGGTCTGAAGTCCTATTGATTTTGGTGAAGATCGGTTAAGAGAAAGAGGTAGTTTACCTGCAACATTTTATGTTTTAACAAGAGTAAAGTATTTAATTTTGGTAAACAAAGTATCCTGATAAGAAGCTCATAATAATCCACTGTAGAAACGTAGATGAAATATCTATAAATGAAGAGGCTAGTTGAACGGGGTGGGGGTAATTTTTTCTTAATGAAAATTATAGTTGAAGAGGGAGGGGAGAATTTTTTATATGTGTACTACGTTATCGGTAACAAAGAAGTAGTTTTTTGTTAAAAATTCTTCCCGGGCTGTTTGGCCGTAGTCCAATGTTTTCTGCAAAACCAGACGTTTCCGCAGTGCCATCGACTGCCATCATCAGTGAAAATCGAGTGCGAAAACGTGAGGTGGTATACGTTAGTGACCACAGTACTTTGGTTAAGGCTGAAGCAATAGAAAGAAGTAGTTTCTATGGAAATATTTCATTTCGAATATGATTTTAAATATAAATCTTAGAACATGGAAGTCATGTATGGATCTCCATACCGATATTTTAACCATGGGAAAAGGACAGGAGACACAGCGCTACAATTGTAGGAAACATGGCACACTGTTGGGAGAATAAAATACAGAGTGAAGAGTGTGAACGTATTAATTGGAGGTGTAAAGCTGTGGAGAAGCAAACAGCCTCCCCTCTTCATGTGATAAATGTGACCTGATTGTTAAAGGACTCGTTCAAGACAAATCAGATACATTTACAATTGCCACCGGGATTATAGTGCCCACTGTGCGTCGTGATACATTTAGCCACCTCCAACATCAAGTGAGCTCTTGTTCAATACAATATTCAGCTGGAAGCTGGTCAATTTTTAAGAATGTCTGGCGTACGCTTAAGCTTGTTGTACACATTGCCGATGAAGTGATTCTTGGTGCGTATATTATGAATGTCTGTGGATTAAAAGAGAATGACCAAGAGGAATGAATCTTTTGCACAACTGAAATAGTACGGACAAGCAACCATTCGTTAATCGAGTGCCGTAGGTTGGAGAAGGAATATTTGACTGGTACGGCATAGAGGAACTCTTTAACGTTGGTTGCGGAAATGGAAAAGAACTGGCAGATAAAGTGCCAGTTTGTGTGACACAGAAGAGGTGATCGAAAAACCAACTGTGGTCGTCGCGAAAAGGCGCGTCCTTGCCTCTCAGATAAAAAAATGTCCTGGAAGAAGGACTGGAGGGAAAGAATTGGCTGCAAGTAAATAAATTGTACTGTAGACGTGGGAAGGGAAGCGTACCGGAGATACAGGGAATAGGAAAGCTCGGAGAAGCGATGACGCTTGTTACAGGAGCAGATAAGAGTGCTGAAGAACATGTTATACATGAGACAGAAAGTGAGCTGGTAAAGCTAAGTGGAATTGAAGAAGAGATGTTTGCGAGTGACTGAGCAAATGGCCTGGAATAGTATACATGAGGGGTTGTCGGTACTCGATGGGGGCGTAGCCGTCCACCTACCTATTCGTGCTCTTGACTTCAAGAAAGGTTATTTTTATGGCCACTAAAAACGTGCATCTATTGTTAAAGGGTTTTACAGTAGAGTTACTGCGGTGGTCCTAACCAGCGGATTAAGTGCATTTTAGTCCTTTACATGTAACTTTAGTTGGTTCAAAAACATTTTTATTATTATTATGTATATTATTATGATAACATTGCAACTATTATATACTATTATGTAATATATTAAACATAATATTACCATTTTATAATATTGTTAATAAAATAATAATAATAATAAACGATGAATTATGACTATTAATTTATAGGCCAAATAATAATTTAATATTTTGATAAGTGAAATTTAACTTGATCTCTCTCTCTCTCTCTCTCTCTCACACACGCACACACACACACACGCGCGCGCAACACACACACACACACACACACACACACACACACACACACCAGTTACCCACCCTCAGATACATACGCACGCATAAACTTCAAAAATTCAATATTTGTGATCTTTGTTCTCTTTGTATTGCAGTTCTTTTGTGTTCTAACAGAAGACCCTATGGCATATTCAAAAGGGATTTTAACGAAACAAAGCCGCTTCAGGCATACAGTACTGCGCGTACCTACTGAATAGTCTCTCGAACTGTGCACATTCTAACGAAGCATTGTTTCACACAGTTGCCTCACTGAATTTTTATCGTGAAAGCATAGATAGTCCCGTCAAAAACAATTTTTGTTTTCAGAAGCTGGTCAGTAACCACGCTGTCCTGCTACAACGACAGTTTAACTGAGCTCTGGTGTTAATTTGTTACCACACTAGGCCTACACAAAATTGCTCGTTATTGACCTACGTGTCAGAGGCACATGCGCCAGAATTGCTGTGGTAAATTCTATCGCCAAGAAATCTAAAGACCAACCACCCATTCAAAACAATGGGCTTACGATTTTACAATACAATACAATTTTAAAATAAATAAAGGGAGTTATTGTCTGCGGTTCTTGTAACTATAAGAAAAAGACAAACAATAAGAAGAAGCATAATATAATAACGCTAATAAAAAACAGGGGTTTTATACATACATTAAAATGTATGTGAATAATATAGGGCCTACGTGTCTATTCATAAGCAGTAATAAATGAAAATACTAATCACTATATTAATGATAATAATAAATTTTAATTTTACAATTAATTATGCAATGTTTACTATTTCATAACTTCTACTTACGATTCATTTATTAAAAAAATTTTCAGTCTCAGTGTATAACAGCAAGTGCCATTTATTTCTAGTAAATATACCCATGTTAGGCCTATATTAAAATGGGTAATTTAAATGTTGTTATTGAAATTAGTATATTATATTTTATATAAATAATTCTTATTCTCTTAAACTGTAAAACATATATTTGTAGTCATACTTTGCGTATTGCGTCAAGTTTACACTGGCCGTATCGATATTTTATTTTCTTCCCGCGTTCACTTCACCAGTTCTCTTTTAAATAACATTTGGTTGGTTATCTAGACAAAATTCAATCCGAGCTCTCAGTCATAATTGCGTTTCTTAAAATCCAATTACAAGTTATATAACGTGGCCATTCAAAACTTTTAGATTTGTAAAGTTTTTTTTTTGTCAACGCATTGTCACCGGTTGTTGACTGTTAGAACGTTGTTTCTCTCGCGCTGTTGCGTGTACTTTAAATTAAAATAGCTCGTGTTAGGAACAAATCACATTGTTGTATTCAATATGTCATTGTTCTCCGTACGTAGTTATGGTGTTTTTCTTGATATATTGTAAATTACATCGATGTATTTAGTTTGGCAGTTACTGAACACTGAACACAAAATGTTACAACAGCCATTACGGTGGATATTTGAATTGTCGTCAGTGCTGTTGCACAGTATCGTACACGCGCGGACGCGCACACTCACACACACATACAACAGTATGCCGTGTGACGTAAATGCAGAACGTTCAAGCTATACTGCGCCGCAAAGAGAAATGATATGAAACAAGATTAGTGAATGAAGGTTTTCTTACAGCGAAAAGCAATTTACATACAACTTGCTTGAAGTGCATGTGCGTACTTTCCCATGCTACAATTTGTTACCTCTAACACATTATATTCTCAAGTTACATTGAATTCATTTTGTAGGATCCAATCTCAATCGCAATTGTTCTGTGTTTAAGCCGTTTCAGTAAAACACTGTTTTTATTTGTTAGCTTACGTCAGTTCCTAATTAAAGCATAAAATTAATTAATATACCTTGGTCTGATCCGTTATTGCTATGTACGTTTGATAGTGTAAAATTAAGTAAATCAGTACCTAAACAGGTTATACGTATATCTGACATTCAGAGCCAGTAGAACATTCATGTCATACGATATTGTTATATAACTAGTAGACTACATATATCATGTTAAACTTTTCAGCTAATACCGATTGAAATCACGCGGTCGTGGCGTAGTGGCTAGCGTGTGGCGCTGCTACGCTGTCGGCGCGGGTTCAATTCCCGCCGGGGGCCATCTGATTTAGATACGACCGTTCCCCCTCGCAAGGCAATGGCAAACCAGCGAGAGGTATCCTGCTTAGTATAAACCTTCCCCAACTATGCCGTTCGGAGCCGGCGTTAAACTGTAGGTCCCATATACCTGTGAGAGACTCAGTACCACACGCACCACGGGTATATGCGGGGAGGGGGTACTAACCAGTCGAAAGGCTGAAGGACTACGACCGATTGAAATGGCAACGATAAAGTTTTTGGTAAATGTAAAACCAACAGGGAACACGTTAAATCTTGCTATATTAGATCTTGTTTTATTCGTCGGTTTTATGCAGTAATGAGAACACCTACTATGGGCGTTCTGTAGGGGGGGGGGGGTTGTTAACCGTAGGCATAGTGCATCCCCAGCAAACTCCCAGTTTCCTGGGTTTGTGCATCTTAAAGAAGGAAAATGTATAACGTCCAGTAATCGAATTTTCTCCATTTTACGTGAGATGAATAATAAATGAGGAGTTTAAATATCATAGGCCTATTAGTCATGTAAGGATTCTTTATTGATGGGGTGTATACCTCTTAAGAAGTATCAATGCTATTAAGACTGTTTTACAAATCGCAAACTGCGTACCCATATGAAACTGGTTCTCTGAAAATTTAATTTTAGGTTGGAAATAAATATTTCGGTGAATATCCGGGTTCCCTTATTCGACTGAAAAAAAATCTCATATGTATTTTCAAACAGTAAAATACTATACATATAGCAATGGACATTCTAATTGCATATGGAATGTAGCAAAAATACTGCCATATGATAGCACATAAAGACGGTATATGAATAAGTAGAGAGTGTTGCTGGTTTGAATATTGCAAAGTAGCTGATAAGGAACGTTGTAAGGAATGTTAGTTTTAAGCATTTTCAGAATTGTAAATCAACTTCAAGTGGAGTAAAATGGTGCGTAAGGATACTTAGCCGCGTGTGCGAGGGTACGTAATTATTGTATGCGATATTCTAAAAATACGACGTTAATTTGAATATCTATCGAAATATGGGAAATTTTATATGCCTACTTGATACCGATAGTTTTTTTTTTAAATTAGTAACTGAATGAATGCGTTCATGAACATGACAAAGGGTCATCGAAAAACCAATCATTTTACAAGAAATTCAGTTTCTAAAATATGACTGTGGCATATAGTGGAATCGATAACGAGCAAACGCTGCGCTAGTCCATGACTTTGGCAATCGAAACGTTGCCGATGTGATGGCGTTTAATGGCAACCGACCACAGCCTAACAGCTCGGTTTTTAGACGTAATTTTGAAAACAGTCTGTGATTGCTATGAGATACTACAAGTGACTAAAATGCAACTCAGAAAGCAACGTGTTCTTCAGTGGCACTTGGTCTGCTCAACCACTGTTGTCCATCCATATCGGTCCTGAGGTAAGTAAATGTTCTTCCTCGGCAGCTTAAGATAACTCAGGACACTTTCTTTCCACTTACTCCTAGGCTGTCCTCTATGTCTCACTCCACTAGGAAAACCATTGTCCTCTTGTCTTCCATTCTCAGGACATGGCCTAATCACTTCAATCTTTATATATATCTTAATGAAGGAGGTATTGTTGAAATCATCATATGCTGCACATAATTGTATATTTTTTCCCTGTCGCCATATCCTGTTTTCACATGTTGGGCCTGTTGTGTTTCCACAACAATTTGTCCGGCAGCTACATTGCCGACTTATTAATGTCCAGGTTTCACCGCCATACACCACGTCTGGCCTAATTAAGGTCTATACAGCCTGCACTTTGTTGATTGGCTTACTAATCTACTCTTCAAGATTTTACTCATAGCAAAATATGCTCTCTTCACGGCTGTAATTCTTCTCTTCATTTCCTCCTTTTCATTAAGGTCTTCGTTGATAGTCAAACCAAGGAATTGGAAACTAGGGACTACTACAGAAATCACCACACACGTAGTGCTGCTGGTGTTGTACGTGTTTTTTTCTTTCTTGACACCATTATGACTTACCTTCATTTACTCCAACTCTTACGTTTTGTGCATCTTCGTCCAGTTTTAGGAAGAAAAAATAATGTGTTACAGGTAGCAAATTGTACCACGGGAACATACGCACATGTAGGTAAATTGCTTTTTCACAGCTAGAAAACCTTCATTTAGTTAATCTTGTATCATATTATATCTCTTTACGGCGCAGTACAGCTTTACGTTTGACATTTACGTCATACGATATTGCGTTTACGCGTGTGTGAGTGTGCGCGCCCGCGTGTATGCGATACTGTGGAACGGGGTTTACGACAATCCATGCGTAGTTGAATATGCACCGTAATGGCTGCTGTTACGTATCGTGTTCAAATTGTAACTACGAAGGTGTGTCTGGAAACGTACATCATCAACGTGTTTAGCGTCCTCACCCATATTGCATATTGCTATAAGAACTCATACATCGATGTAATTTGGAAAATGTTAAAAATAGATTAATTACCCCTAACGTACACAAAACAATAACGTGTTGAATACAACGATGTGATTCAATCCTAACGTCGGGTATTTACATTACTACTGTACACACAGCAGGGAGAAAAATACAACATTCTTACAGTCAATAACACCTGACAATTCTTTACTTTTTTTTAATTTCACAAAGTATCCTAAAAGTTTGGAATGGCCATATTATTTAACATGTAACTGGATTTTAAGAAATACAATTTCATCTCAGACCTTGGATTGAATTTTGTCGACCTAATAAATGTTATTTAACAGAGAACTGCTGAAGTGAACGACGCGAGGAACTCAAGTCTCGATACGGTCAGTGTAAACTTGAGGTGATTATACAAAACATATCTATAAATATACTTTTCACAAATTAAAAAAATAATGATTTTTTAAATATAAAACATAATACACTCATATCACTTATGAAATTAAATTGATTATCATCGATAAAAACGTGACGAGTATTTTCGTTTATTAGGCCTAATAATTATGAATGAATAATTTATTAACATGCACTTAATGACGTGCAGTACGTCTGCAGTCGCTTTCAAATCTGTTTCATATAAGGCAGTGGCATATTGTATCTTGTTAGAAAATAAATACATACAACAAAAAACTTAAATATAAAAAGAACACATATCACAAACTCTTTTTTATTAACGTATGCTTCTTGTTGTCAATTTCTTATTTTGTCACAGTTAAAAGAACCGCATGCAAAGAGCTGTTTCGTGGTCAGTCAGCAACGACACGATAAGAATCCCTTATTTTTATTTTAAAATTATTACATCTATATAGAATTTGTAAGCGTGTTTTTGTTGGATATGTGTTAGCCTCAAGTCGTATTATTGTTAGTAACGGCATTAATTGAACCAATGTAGTGTGCGGTTAAAGCGATATGCCAGTCAGCATGAAAACATCTTGTATTCTCATCCAACTTGTTTTTTAAAGAAATGTTTACAGTTATACCAAATGGTTACATGTACAGTGCAACTACGAACGACGGCTGTCTGATGTAACACATCAGAATAGATTGAAGATTAAATCTGAGGGTACTAATATAACAGTAAATATATTTTATATATTATCGTTATATACTACGCTTAGTTACGCCTATATTTCATTGTATTATGATTAAATTATTTATATATTTATACATCATTATTATGTGTGTGTGATATCGTATCATAATATTCATGATTATTATTCCTATTACAAAATATTTAATGTATTACAATGAATTAACATCATGTGGCCTTAGTATTATATTAATAAAATTTTATAAATATTTTGTCACGCTAGAAAGTTTGTAAATAGACCTGTTTGCTCTTGAGATCTCCAGGATTGTCTGTATTTAATTTCCACACTTCAATTAGCCCTAACGATTCTCCGTATGATTCTGTAGCAGAAAGGTCAGACGACGACAATGTTATTGATATATATATTGGGCCAACTTACTCTGAAGCGACGAAGATGCTCGAGAAGTTAATGAAGAGCAGAGTGACACATCATGAATTGAATGAATTGAACTGGCGATCTTGAAGCGCTTGCGAGAGTGTGAGGCCATGGAACGTAATTCTTCCTAAAAAAAAAAAACATTAGGAATTTGAACAGTTTAGTTTCATGTACCCTGAAACATAGCCACAGTTATTTATTCTTTGTTTTTACTACTTTAAGAGACGTTTGATATCATACTGTTCACATATTTTGTATCAAGAAAGTAAGTATTGTAAATTTCTATTTCGTTTAGTGGAAGATTATACACGTGATTCTGGTTTAAAATAAGTGGTATTTAAACTTTAGTTTTAATATACCGCCACACAACATTTTAAATAGTTGAAAGTTTTTTATTTTCATTGTATTCACTCTTTTAACCCCTCCCGAGACCTAAAAGTAGTGGTAGGTATATTTTTGTGCCATTGTGCCAATATCAATTTTTATACATATTCTGAATATCTAAAGATGACAGTCCACACACACACACACACACACACACACACACACACACACACACACACACACACACACACACACACACACACACACACACACACACACACACACACACATATGTATATAGAGAGAGACGTTTATGATTAGTTTACTACAGTAGTACATTAAGTAGCGTGCAATCAATAGAAGAAGGGTAGTTAAGTATTGAGAGCTGAAAAACGAAAACGTTAGTATAACCTTGTCTTTGACTCTGAACAACTTTGTTCATGTAAAACACATTAGTTGTAGACGTTTGCCTTCTTGCAAACACGCCTCTGTTGGACATTACGTGTCAACGCAACGGAAATGAAGTACAGTCCCGGCCTCGTCTTGTTCAACGAACCCATATTATTTCCTTTGTCTTCGCTTTCTTCGTCGTTAGGAGACGAGAAATGGTGAATGTCGAATATACAGACATATTTAATATTTCTCTCCTCGTTTTTAACCATGTTGTAGGAGTTATTTGTAGTTATAATTCCCTTTTAAAATGGAACTGTTCTTTTTATAAAAACATTTTTATTAATAGTTTGAAAATTTATTTGTAAATTCAGGAGTACTAAATAAAAATATTGTAGCTTACTTTTAATAATTTTATGGATTAAATAACATTTATGGGGCTAGTTTAAAATAAATTTACTTTTTAATTACTGAAATTATATACAGATAAATAATGTAACCATCTGAAAATTAAACATATAATTAATTCTAAAATTAAGTTTATTACATTATGAAATATAATCTAAAACAGTTATATTTTCAATAATCTTTTAATAAGCATTCTTTCTTAAATACAGTGTCATCATCAAAGAACCAATAATTTGTAGTGGAACAAAAAATTAATTTTGTTTTGACACACGACGCAAAAGTACTTGATTATACTAAAAATTTCAAGTACATTGAAGTCAAGTACGTCCCTACTTCTTCCTCGTCAACATGTTTAATTGTGAAAGCAATAATTGCTTTATTACGTATTAATTATTAATATGTAGGCCTACTTTTGCTTTATTATTTATTAATGTGTGGGTTTATATTTGATACAATAATATCACTTTTTATTTTACTTTCAATTTGAGAGGTGTTGATTTTCTTCTGTGTTTGGCTAGTGGAATACTGAAACTTAATAAAACTAGCATTCCTTTACTCTTTTCTTCAGATCAAAATAGAGTGTCGACAATCTTGCCTTCAATAAACAAAAGCTTTAAAAGT
This sequence comes from Magicicada septendecula, assembly GCA_034769895.1. Classification (NCBI taxonomy): domain Eukaryota; kingdom Metazoa; phylum Arthropoda; class Insecta; order Hemiptera; family Cicadidae; genus Magicicada; species Magicicada septendecula. Next base: position 1,109,377,422 of record CM068367.1, on the reverse strand, counting down.
TTGGCGTAGTCATAGATAAATAATATTTTTTTATCTTACAATAATATTACCAATTTTTAGAAATTATGTTAAAATTAAAAATTGTAGAGCATTAAAATTCATCGTTTCGATAAATCAGGACCGTTTTCCGCACACTTGATCGAGTTACAGCTTTGTAGATTAGGATATCTTCATGACCTGCATGTTCCGTTTTGATTAAAAGGAAGGGTTAAATAAATTCATAAAAAACAGAAGGAACATGAGGTTAAAGGAGCAGAGTTCAAGTTGCAGTCTGGATTGGTTGTTTCTTGCGCTTAAATTTAAAACGACAATTGTAAAAGTAAAGCCAGTTGTCAAAAATGAATATGTTGAATTGATGATGCGTTCCTTTTTGAGATTAATATAAGAAAGCTCTGAAAAGCTGAATGTTGCAGCAACAGAAACTGAGCTCAAAATTAACGAACAGAAGACAACCTAATGTGCCATAGAGTATGTCATCTGGGACAAACTGTTATAATGAATGAAGAAATAGCATTTAAAGCAATTCAAGAGGGTTCCGATCAACAAATAGCTTAATGAAGATATCGATAGGAGATTGGCTGCATGAAACCGCGCCTTGCTTTCACTTATGACCATTATGAACTCTTAATGTCCACAGAAACAAAACGCTTATCCGAGGAGTGTTATCCTGGTATTGAGAGGGTTAGACCTTAAGAGGAATATCCATACATGCTGGAGATTTTAGAAATGGAAATTATTGCGTTTGAAGATCAGTATATGAAGGAGAAACTCGGAGCATATAGTACAAGTATGGGGTCTACGAGCTATATAAAGAACGTAAACTCTCGGAACGTGTACAACTGATGCACAATATACTACGAATGTGACAGGACAGAGTTCTAGAAGGAAAAGTGTGTATAGAGTCAACCAGGAGGAGAGACGGGTTAACAGATAATTCTAGAAAGATGTTGGAGGTTGAGGGAGACCGGAACTCTTAGACGAGTTTAGACTCTTGATATGGTGTGTGAAAACTCATTACAGTATAAAGTAAATATATATATATATATATATATATATATATATATTACAACGGTACAATTACATATATCGAGCCACACGTTGGAAACGACTTTCTATTACAACGATATATATATATATATATATATATATATATATAAATGTAGGTTGTATGTGTAATTGGGGTTCAGGTGTAATTATAATAAGAGTATTGTATTTATGAGTATTTAAAATTCATATTTATTGTTTACTCAATCTTATAAATAATCATAAACATCCTTAATAATCGTCGGTCACGATATTGCTCATTATTAAATGTTTATATCTTATAATATGCACTGTTACACATATTTAAAATCTCTTATATCTAGAAATGTTAATAATCTTAATCTAGACATGTTAATAAATTGATTTACTAATAAAATATAAAATTAAAATGTAATTGGAATTGAATTCTCTTAATTCAGATCTGACCTCAACTCGCTCAGCCTATACCAATGTTTAAAAATTAAATTTAAATTTATATTAATTACTTTTAGACTGGCATTTGTTTTAATATTCAAATGTAAATTATTCTTTTCTATAATTCAATTATCAAATCAATTTAACTATTTATTTTGATAACAAACTCTACTCTCTCAACTTTAAATTCTCTTTTTATTTATTATTTCTTTATATGCGACCGCTCATTCTTACGACTAAACATTTATCTACATTTCTAAAATATTATTTCTAAGTATAAATTTTTCTTTGTTTTAATTTAATGTCTTTTGATATAGTCTTTATGAGCTCTTTTTAAAAATCATTTAAAATGCATTACGCATGTCACCTCGAGTTCTGATGATCTTACGACTTGTTGTCGGGGGTGCAGCGTTGTCCAGAGTTAATTTTCCATTCCTCCTGTCCTGGCGTGGTCCTGGATACGTCTAGAGTCCAGCGTCGTTCTACAGCAGTGTGGTCCTCATCAGAGAGTTGTTATCTGCTTCAAGGTAGATCTTAAACATCTTCTAACGTCCAGCATCCCTCGTCGCTCTGGTAGCTTTTCCGTATATACTCTTGGTAGACTTACGATTTCGTTATTTACTTTTTCCGGAATATTGTCACGAATTTAACGAAAGTTTTATTCTTTTCGTTACTGCGACTTGTAATAGAAATAAAAATAAAACTGTTTCGCCGACGGACAGCATGTCCGACTGCAACTGTGTCTTGAAATGAAGAGAAGGGTTTTTGGTCGAACCCTTAATTTATATCCTCTCGAGATTCCGCGCCAGTTGGCTCCAAAATCGTCCTGTCGATACCTGCATATCGCGTGATAGCCCCCACTCCCGAACCTTTTCAACTATTTGCAATTATTAGCAAATAGGAATGTTTTGCACGGAATCGAGATAGCACAAATCATAGCTAATTCGATTAAGCACTCACTATATTAATTTGAGCGTCTTAGGGTAATTTGCGTATTTTTTGGCACGTTTATTTTGCACTGTCTTCGCATAGCGTGTTCTATCAACGTCATCTTTTCACTGGGGATAACTATAAATTTTACACACACTTTGGTGCCTTTGGTTTGTTCATACACTAATTAGTTTTCGCATAGTGAATTAAAATAATTATTTTATTAATTAGTTGGGGCGGGTTGCTGAGATTCCTATCTTTGCATGCATCACTAACACACACAAGATACACGTGTAACACACATACAATTGAGCAGGTGTTCACTGCCTGTCGGAACAGGTTAATTTCTCCCCTAATCTAACAATGAAATATTTTTACAATCTCAGACCTGCCCATTTACCCGTAACTTATACAACTTCTACAAATTTTATATTTATTCAAATTAATGCCTAATACAGCGTATGGCTGTATCGTTGCAATATATATATATATATATATATATATATTTATACATGTATATATTTAATATTTATAATGAATTTACCTCAAGATATTTTCTCCTTATTTGGCACATGTTTCGGGAACCATTGTGTTCCCATCTTCAGCCTTCCTGATTTTGACTCTAGTGAAGTACTTGTGTGTTGGTTGGTTGTTATTGTGGTTTCCTGTTCGACTCTGGTACTTTAAATTGGTATTATTGTGTGTGATTGTGGTGTATGTGTTCGTATTTTGTGTATTTTCGATGTTGAGTACTTTGAAAATGGTGTCATGTTTCGTATTGATTTGTATTTGTTCAGGTATTAGTTCGTTTTGTGTTTTATGTATGTATATTTGTAAATTTTCTCAAATGTTCATTATGGTGCCTTTGTGTTGTATGTGTTTTATTAGTGTCATGTTGGTTATGTCTGCGAATTCATGTCCAGTGTTTATTGCATGTGTGGCCCAAATTAGATTTATATATTTCTGTTTTTTTGTATGCGTTTAGGTGTTCCAAATAACGTTTTCTCAGTTGTTTATTTGTTTGTTCTATGTAACATTTATTGAGTATTGGCATTTAATTTTGTATATACCATTGGTTGTTGTATTATCTTAGTTGTGTGGGTTATTTAGTTTTTGTAAAGTATTTTTTATTAGTTTTGTATGCTATTTTAATGTCTGTGTTTTAAATGGTTTTGTTAGCTTTGTCAAAACATCTTGAGGTAAAGGATAGCTATGAATTCTTGAATTTCGAGAACTGAGTGATTTGGATAATTTCAGGGCGAAAGCAGTTGTCACTGGGAGTTTCGTACAATCTTCCCAGATTACTGTAGTGATAATAGTGTTACCTGGTTTCATATTATTTTGCCTTTTAAATTTCAGCATTTTAAACAGTATTTATTTTTATTCGGACGTAATTGTAACTATACATTTTCTTTTTTATTTATTGTAATATGCCTACTAATCAAGTCCGTGAACAGTCGCATGTACTGTACATGCAATTTCATAATAAGAGGTCTTGCAACATTATTAAAGGAATACATATAAATGTGTGGTGACTTATTCAACGTGTTAACTGCAACATGTGGTGCAAATACCTATAAGTAAAGCATAGCAATAACCAAACAGTGCGACGCTGAGCAGCACTGTTACCGTTTCTCTGGTTGCTCTAAACGTTAAATAATGTCGAGATTGAGAGCGATTTCTGATTTTGGCTATTTATCGTTTGCACCTAAGCAATGTGTTCCTGATTGGTATCATCTACTTTATAGCGAAATACCATCATGTATTTCATAAGTTATTTAGTTTCGTGTAATGGAATTTGAATCTTTAACTGAATAATAATCGTGCATCGTTAAATAAATATCAGTTTTGCGAGTTTTGGTCAATGAATAGACACACGGTTTTAAAATTTGATTACACACACTGTTTTAACCATGAGTAGACGTGGTTTGAAAATTGTATCTACTCACTGGCGAAAACTCGATACACTTTTCGTCATGTAGTGGAATTTGTCATAAGGTTCATTGCAGCTTTACAGTTCATTCGCAGTGACTGGGATTTATTCATGGTCATACTTAATCTGTCAATAATTGGATAAACAAATTTCAAAAAAATCAAAACTCATCTTTGCTACTTCATCCATACTAATCAATTAGAGTATTAAAAAGAACAGTTCGATAATCGAAATATAAATTACATCGAAAATAAATTATTATTTGATACCGTTAATACAATATACACCTGCATAAAATTTAAAATGTTAAATTTTTAGCCTATATATGTCTATGTATATGGTATAATACGTAATAGGTTTCAAATAAATTAACATTATATATTGTGTCTGTAACGTTTCAAACGAAGACTGTTTTAATCAATATTATAAGAGGAATTTACTCGTCAGTATAAAGTGTGACCTATCACCGTGACTAATAGCCGTTGTCATCGGCGACGTATGTCTGAAGATATTGATACTGACATACAATGATTATGTACAGGCAGTGGTGACCGCGTAACGTAAATAACACATCTTAGTGTCTTCTATATCGAACTTATTATTTACCTTTTTTTTTCTATCTACGTAAATGCAGGTGGAGTATGTATTAACTATTAATATTAAAATAATTATTTCTGTGTGTGTGTTTCAGAATTTTGGCATACTTCGTTGTGAATAGCGAGTTTTTATTCGTTTTCAACTGTGATGTAGTAAACTTAATGACATTAGTATTTATTATTATTTTATCGAGAATGTTGCGATTGGCAAACTATTTTCAAAGAATATAAGTTTAATTAAGTGTAATTTGAATAAGTTTAAAATTTTCAGTTATAGCTACCGACGTAACAAACTGTGTAAAGTACATTATGTAGTACACTGAATAATGGCAGATATTTAGTTACTGAAAACAGAAGTGATACATCGTATAACAGCGATGTGACTACTTTCATTTCAAGCATAACGACGTGCATCGTTACACTGTCCTATATTGTAACAGTATTGAGTGGTTTTGCAACGTCAACAAGTGCCCGGATTCCGCCATTGTGACATCACGCCCCAACAATTCCCTTCGCCATTTGAAAAAAACGCTGTTCTTTCTTTCTTAAAACCTCTGCAGTAACTGAAGGGAAATGTCATAGGAAATCGTATAGCCGACGTCTATTGTGCTGGATCACAAAGAAAGTGTTCAAACGCACACGTTTTTATAAATAATTTATATCTCCCCGTTTAACTCAGGCAAGTGTAGTCTACAGAATGTCAACTAAGTTAACTGTTATATTTACTATCTTCTATATCACTTAGTTTATTTACTTTTAGTTAACGCAGTTTATTAAATAATCGTTACTTACTTTTTTCTCAAAACCATTTACTATAAAAAAGATACTAAGAAGAATAACAGCTATGCAGTTCCTGCAAAAAAAATTACGTGGCATATGCTATCGTTCGTAATATCTTCTAAAATCATTATATTGCTTCTTATGCTTCTGAATAAACTATGGTTATCAGCATGAAAAAGTTAGGCCGATTTCTCTTAATTACATAAACAAACAACGCTTAGTTATTTTTCGTTACTTGTATAAACAACACTGAATAACGTGCATCGTTATTATAGGCAACAGGTCACATTTATACACATAAACGCATACATCTAGTTAATTTTTACATACCTCGTCATAAAAAGCCATGAAGTGACTACATGAACGTTCTATCAAACCCATATTCTCTTCTGTATTGCACAAATTGGTAAGAATGCCTACTTGCTGTATAGAAATGTAGTAGTACCGTAGACTAAATGTAGACCCATATAACATAAGCCTGATGATAGGACAGAATTAAAGAGAGCTGTTTTGGAGAACTATACTATTAAAAAATACTATTGATACGACTGAGAGAAGAATTTTTAAATTAAATTTACAATATGTGTGGTGTGTGTGTGTCTGACTGTCTGTCTGCATGTCTATGTTTGGATGACATACATCCGCGGCTGTGTAGGTCGATATATTAATTGATCTGTATGTACTGTATACACATATAAACAAACCTTATACATGGAGGATAGATTTCTAACTTCTAACATACAACAAACGTAACGTAGTCCAATCGGAAAGGCACAGGATTAATATAGGCATGTAATTGTACATATATTATTATAAAATCTTTATCTAGCTTATATTTCCATGTATAGGATTTGTGTAAACACTTCTGTGTTTATGAGAGGCTTTTGTGGTTATCAGTGACTGAAATTATTACTTGGTATTTAATGAATATTAATAAGATACTTGTAATAAGTGACTCATGAGACATTCATGCCTCCTAGTTATTTCCACTTACTGGGCAATAGTATGGTAACTTCATAACTAATCAGAATAAATCAGTTTGAATGAATGAGGTGCAAAATAATTGTATCAGACTGTATAGAAAACCTGTCAATATTAAGAAGAAACATACTCACTTTATTCTTAAGCCAAAAATGTATTTTGTATTTGCATTACTGACGTTCAATAAAACTCAATGAAATGCTTAACCTTACCTATCCGTCGAAGTTGTTATTAGGGAAAAATTACTTTTATTCAAAGAATGTTTCTCTTTGTGTATATCTGTGTTTTCTGTTCGTTTTATGTGTGACGTATCTGTCTCTTGATACCTTAAAGTAAACACTTTGATTTAAAGGAAAACGTTCTTTTCGCTACGAAATATTATTTCTTTGTAAACATTCTGGAATATCTGAAATACAGGTTAAAAGCATTCATGTAGCAAAGCGTTGTTGACTTGGCTAACGTGTTAAAGTCCTCAAAATAACACAAACTGTGCTTACGTGGTTTATCGTTTTAATGAACTCGGACCCAAAGTACAATCGTATTACTTACTCAATAATTAAGTATAACAACCTTGTCGATTGTTAAGCTACAGATAATGTGAGATAATGTGGTGCCTCCTTTAAAAATAACAAAACGTATACTTTCCTAATGTCTAGAGAAATGAAATGCGTTTAAGTAAAAGTTAATTTTCTAAATGTTTTAAAATTAAATTATATTCATGCATCAGTATAAGTAAAGTTATATACGACAAGCCTACGTAAGTTACCAATCTTGATACTTCACTATGTTAATGATTGTATAGGCAAGGCATTTATTAATTACAGACTTCAGAGTATGAATTAAATATTCAGAGTTTTGCAGATTTACTTGAAACTTTTATTCAACTACTAGAAAGATCTAGTAAGATTCTAACCTGTAACAGACTTGGAAAAACACGTAAGACAAGTTAAAATTCTTCATTTGATTACTTAATTTATACTAGCTTGTAGAAATATCAATCATTTGTATTAAAATATTAATTTTATCATCTGTGTCTTTAATCTGATCTACATTTGCAAAAAACAGTTAAATTTGTATTTACAATTAAAAATTTACACTTTTACTATTAAAGTTAAGATAGTATCCTGTCGTATGTTTAACTCTTTCATGCCCTACGAATGCGTTACAATAAAATTCTAATTGTTATTTTTAATTCTCACTGGAACAGAATTCTAAATATATTAAATAACCAATTAAAAATTCCAAACAACACTATTTTTCTGTTGAGTATATGCGTCTTGGTACCGTTTAGAAGTGTGTGTAAAATTTTACAGCAAGAAAGTTTTCCTGAAAATTGTATTAAATGTAATGAGGAAGGCGAAAAGTCAGTTGGGGAGCTGAATAGGCGTCCGTCTCCTTGCTGAGGTACCAGATTTGCAACTTGTTTCTAGTTGGGAAAAATCCTTACATATACGACAATCTGAACAACACGCAAAATAAAATGTAATTTCGTAAACAAAATTACTTTACTCTAAAGCAAATGCCATATACTGATTTCCTAGATACTCAATGTAAACATATTGGTTGGCAGTAGTTGTAGGCGTGTCTACATTTGCTGACGATTGTGAAGAAATGGAGTTGATGGAAACGAGACTACTGCAGTATCGTAACGAGAAGCAGAGTATGCGATATGGACGTCATATGAATAATGTAAACGAATGTTGGAGTAGATGTTTTATCGAGATTTATGTCAAAGATGATTTATATCAAGAGTGTTTTATATACTGTGCAAACGTTATTTCATTTATGTCGAAAGAACAGGTTGAGAAATAAGGTATTTAAAGTGCATACCTGAGATGGACAGTTTCCATTGACACAGATGCGAATTGATGCCATGCTAACAGCGTAACGTCCATCATGCGATCATGCGTACGCGGTAACATATGAATGAAACATTTATGTAGGTGAAATATTTTTGTAATGCTTTTGTATCGTATACCAATGTACACAGAGTTATATTGACTGAAAACTTTTTTGATCGGATGGTATATGGTTGCGGATTTAGCTGATTTGAAAAAGGAGTCGCTTAGCGACCCAGTACATGCTCTCACTATTAATCTTGTACATCGTTAATTTAAAGTTGACAGGTTTCCTTGCGGCAAGGTAGAGAGGACTAGTAAGGTAGATAGTTGAGAGTGACTGGGGCACGTCACTTGTTCTCGTCTGTTCCAAATTTTAGCAAACGTAAATTCTCTTTTGAATGAGCATCTGAGAGTACTTGGCTGATTGCATCAAAAATAAAATCCTTATTTCGTAATTATCTCTTAACTTCAGTGGATAAAACTGGCGGAATGTAAATGTTGGTTTTCCTACAAAATATTGTAATCCACGAAGTTTGAAGATTTAATCCCATTGGACAAACCCTCCCCGCCCTTCTGCAGTATGCGTCCGTATCAGTTTTAATTTATTCTAAGATCGTGATTATTGTACACACTGTTGTAGTAAGTTAATTGAAACAGTCTGGTGTTATGATATATTTATTACGTAGTATACTGTTGCAAACTGATTGCCTTTAAACAAAAATCTATTACGTTTTGTATAAATAATGAATTTCAGTTGTTTTCTTGATCGTTTACAAGTCAGAACTAATCAAACTTGGTCTTTTGAACTTCCAGATTTTGCCTTTAATTAACTTTTCTTCAAACTTATATGAAACGTTTGAATTTTATTATTGCAAATAGATATGATTAAAATATATAACCATAAAATATATTTTATGAATAATTCTTTTGTAAATTGATATGTCACACTTGATTACACAAGCGTTTTAAAGAGTACTTGGGTTTTAACTTGCACCAAAGTATATACCCATTTAGTCTGTACTGAAGAATAAGGGTTCCTACATATCCTAGCAGACTTTGCTCCTTGGCTGAATCTATGTTTTACATAGCACGCAAATCTGTGCTAAAAAATATACAATACTAAGCTCTTTGTCAAACGCATACCCGAGCTTCTGGACGGCCATAAGAACACTAATTCTTCTTCTTCTTTACTTCAAGGATTTGGCTTGCAGCCTGTTCCGTCTTCACAGCCACCGTTTTTTGGTCTGCCTCTATCTCGTTCTGCAAGAGTTTATACTGGATTATCTTTTTTGGTATTCTCGAGTCACCCTTTTTTGGTATTCTACTTATGTGTTGTACCCAGTTTTCTTTGTTTTGTTTAATTTTATCGTTTATCGAGTATATATTCAGCTCTTGCCTTATGTCTGGAATTATTATGTGATCTCTTAGTGTGCATCCTTTGACTCTCCTTAAGAATTACATTTCAACAGCTTCAATTTGTTTTCTCTGATTTTGGGTGAGTATCCACAATTCACTTCCGTGCATCAATACTGGTGCCGCCATTACTTCATAAAATTTCAATTATGTATCTTTTCGTACTTTCTTTCTCAGTCTTATGAGTTGTGCCACAAGAACACTAAATTAATGGATAAAATAAGTGACGACTGCAAGTCTAAATTTACTAAACGTAACAATGTCAGATAGAGCTTGATAACTGGCTTACTTCTTGACCAACGTTTCTAAGGCCATACTTGACTGCGTCAAAACCTTCAGGGCGATCATCGTTACTCCTGTTAATGTATCACTAAATCCTCCGCTAGAATAAAGTAGTTTCCAAGTAATTAGTGTTAAATGAATGAAAATATATCTACAAACTGTGTTTTAATACCATTGGGATTAATACAATTGAAATTAAGGCAAATAATTTTATACTTCTTAGGGTTGTGTTTGTTTTGTTAAGAAAGTTTTAAGTTGTATCATTCCGCTTTATTTTCATCAGGATCCACTCTAAGGAATAACAAAATCAGGCAGTGGAAACAAATCACTAAATCGTTTCAGCTAAATCGATTATGCTATCTGCTAATATTGTTTAATCTATACACAGTTTAACGTCTTTGTTATACAATACTTGGTAAGAACTATCAAGTGCTGCCCTGCTAATGTATGGTATTATATATATATGCTACATCCTGCAAATAAAATAACTGCTCATTGAAAATTAGGCTTTTATTTTTAAAGCATGGACATACAGATTCTTAATCTCAGGGCAAGTAGCACCACTATATTATAAAAAGAAAACAAAACTTACAAACAGTACAATTCAATAATCTTTCTTAAATTAATATATCAATTTATTAATGTTCAGTTTATTTAAAATAGGCTATTTTAAATTTTGTCTCTCTCAAAATGGTTACTTGTAATTCACGCTATCAGGCAGAGTCTACATCACGTAAATACTACATGAAATGGCTGACGCTAAATATGACGCCAAACTTATATTTCTTTTCCAATTAAAGTTTAATCGTTGATGTTAACTTTACACAGTATAGTTTAAATATGTGTTATTTTGGTTATTTTGAACTCAACACTGTTAATATAACACGATAACGTATACTGTTTAAATATTATTTTTTATCATTTCCTATATTTCACAAACGAAATATAGGTGTCAAAATTCAGTGAATATTGAATTAGTGTATTTTAAAATATAGTATTAATCTGTACCTGTTATGTATTTTTCTTGATATTTCATAGTTTATTCCTTCTTAATATTCCTTCTGTCCTTTACATTTGTTAGTTTCTTGTTCTCTGCTTTCTCAACACGTTTCTTATTTACAGCAATTGTTATATTTTACTTTTAACTACTGCTTTTTCTAATAATCAATGAATATTTAAGTATTTCTTTCAATATTTTGAAGTACTCTTTTTGCTAGACATTCTGTGATCAAAAGTTTAAAAAAGAATGAGCTGGGTCCTTTTTTAAATTATACTCTGGTTGTAAAATAAACTTCTCCTTCTCAATGTGTCTAGTTTACACTATACTGCTTTTTCAGTTCTTCATTTCGTCTGTCACACAGTTTTTTATGTTCACAATATAATTTAAGTAAACTTATTTTTATTTGATTTACTCTCTGTTGACGCTTTACAGTTATAACTTTATTATATACCTAGCTTTATAATTCGTCTAGCTTCAAAACCAGATACATCCACTTTTATCACATTTATATTTTTTTCCTTTTCCCTATACTTTATTAACTTCTAAGTGTCCCTATCTACTTCGCAAGTTTCTAAAACAGATACATCCTCATTAAAATTGGAGTTAGTTGCAAAACCAGCTCTTATGCAATAAAGTTTTTAGCACCCCTGAAATTTTTCATTTTTTGGATGTATTTGGTTTTGAAACTAAACGACTCATACAATGCTTGTGAGCGCTTGGTCAATAATATTTTTCAACTTAGGGTCACATTGTTGGTGGATGCGGATGTTTACCAATAAAGCCTCTAAGTCGGATCTTGTTTTAATAAGGTTGTAGATCTTGACTACGCTCTCCTTCTCTCCCTCAAAAGTCTGGTCTTCCAAACTAATGCGTGATAACACGTCTGCTACAACATTCCTTTTCCCCGGGATGTATTCCCATTGTAGGTTGTACTCTTGCAGGGCAAGTACCCATCTAGCCAGTCTGCCGTGACTCAACTTGCACCTACGTAGAAATGAGATAGATTTATGATCAGTTCGGATGGTAACTGGATACCCTAAAATATATGTCCGGAATTTACTACATGCGAATACTACACTGAGTAATTCTTTCTCGGTCACATTGTAGGTCTTCTCGCATTGATTCAAGGTTCGACTAGCGAAGCTAATCACTAGATGGTGACCCTCCTCATCTTCCTGATATAAAGTCGTTCCTAAACTGATGTTGCTAGCATCACAATTTAAGAAGAAAGGTTTTTTAAAATTCGGGTGACGAAGTATAACGATCTCTAAGAACTTGTCTTTAATGAGTTGGAATGTAATGTCCTGTTCTTGACCCCAGATCCATTTGTTTTTCGAAGATAATTGCGGTTGAAACTTGGCTGTCAGCTCGGAATATTGATGCTGAAACTTTCTGTAATAGTTGCAGAGTCCGAGAAAAGACTGTAACTGTTTCCTGTTCTTCGAAAAACAGGTTTAGGGAACTTCTGAATCGCCTCCACTTTTTCTAATGATGGGGATATACCTTGATCATCTAGATTAAAACCTAAGAACTGTACTTCTCTTGCAATGAATTTGGATTTCTCCAATTTAAGAGTTATGTTATTTTTTGCTAACTTCTCGAGTACATGTTCCACTCTGTAGCAGTGTTCCTCCCAGGTTTCTGAGGTAATCAGTAGATCGTCTACGTACATATACAGTGGTAAATTGGACCAAATCCTGTCCAAGTATCTGGTCCATGCAGGCCACAAAGATGGCTACTGAATTCACAAGTCCGAAGGGCAATCTCTTGAACTGGTAATTGCGCCCTTCGAATATGAACGCCACGTACTGACGACTCTGTGGGTGCAACTCCACTTGCCAGTAACCACACACAGTGTCCCATGTACTAATAAACTTGGTACATTGGAATCGTTTCAAGATCTCCTCTATCTCACCGGGTGATGTTCTGTCATTTATTACCGTTTTATTTATTTCGCGCGCATCCAAATAAAGCCGGACTTGTCCGTTTTTCTTGGGAACAGCTATGATTGGACTGATGAACGGAGATTGACTACTCTCAATTATGTCACTGCTGATCATCTTATTAATTTCCACTCTCACGGCCTCCTTCAGTGAATGCGCGACGGGATATGACCTTCGGTTAAATTCCACTGTTTCCCTAAATCTAAGTTTACATTGATAATTCTTTATCTTACCGGGTTCATCGGAAAATACTGATTTATATTTCTCATATACCCTTATCAGACGATTTGCTTGGTGTATGGGTAATTTCTCTTTTGTGGTTCCGCACCGGAAGTCCCGTATTTCCCGTATCTTAACTGACCATAAATCCTCTTCCATGTTATTATATATTATTTGGTTGTTCAGGGAGTTGTTCTCTACATAGTTTATTTTCCGAAGTTGTTGGTGTATACTGCTGGGAAGTATATTCTCGCCTCCTACTAAATCTGCTGTCCACGTTATTCCTTCTGAAAACAGTGATACCTTTTCTTTGTTCTGATCTATAATGGCGGAGTTCCTCCTTAATACATCGCACCCTACCAATATATTAAATGGCAGTCCGGTTGCGATTAAAAATACCATATTTAAAGCTATACAACGGCTAATGACATTTACAGAAACTTGTTTTCTAATAGTTTTGTTTTGGCGGCCAGTTGCACCTACTAAGATAATATTATTTACTGGCAACATTGGCAATGTTCTACCACATTCTTTCTGGATTCTTTCCAATTCAATTATATTAATTATTGATATATTCGCACCGGTATCAATCATGATCTTGGAGGGGATTCCTCCTACTTCCGCTTTTATATATATTATTTCATTATTCTGACTATTGAGGCTAGTGTCGTTCTCCTCCAATAGTTCAGTTCTTATGTTTTTCAGATAATTTTTTCTAATAGTGGTAATGTTATTCGATTCAGTTGCACCTTGCAACTCTTGTTTATACCCAGGAGATAGGAGCAGTGAAGGGTCGTGATAATTCATCACTGCCTCCTCCCGTTTAAATTATCGTGTTCGCTGTTGTTATTAGGGCCGACCGAGGTGTCGGTCTGGAAACCTTGCGTCGGTTCCTGCCGCTCTGTACTATGTTCAAATGATTGTTCTCGGTTTGGTTGCCGGCCAGGATCATCTAGACTGGTACTTCGTCTATGTTGTTCGTACCTCGGACCATCACGTTCTTCGCTCCTCCACCGTGATCTCCATCGTGGAAACTGTTTCTTCGCTGACGGTTATACCTTCTTGGCCCATTATCTTCAGCTCTTATGAAATTTACCCGTGGTCGGGAAACCCTGTTGTTATTATTGTAGTTGTTGGAATTGTAATTCCTATTATTTTGGTAATAACGTTCAGTATTACCGGGGTGGGGGTTTCTCTGACTATAAGGATTATTAGGGTGCTGATAATAGTTATTTCGGTTATTTGGGTAGTGGTTGTTATTCCTATTATTATTCGGATTATTGTTAAAGTTGTTGTTATTATTATTATTCGGAGGGTTATTATTACCATTATAATTATTCTGATAGTTACGGTTCCCTTGGTAGTTGTTACCATTCTGGTTGTTATTGTTACTGGGGTACTGATTACTTCTTATTTCCGGCCGATCGTTTCTCCTTCTACTCTGACGGTAGTATTCCCCGTTCTCGTAACTCTCCAGTAATTCGGTCATGGCTTGCACTGTCTTTATCTGGCTACCCCTTCTTGCTCTGATTATGTCTTCGTCATAGTGGTTGTTGCGGTTTGGAAGCTCTTGAAGAATCGCGAGTTATTCCAAAGACGCTAATAAGGAAGGCTGGATTGTTTGTTAGAAAGAAGTGGACTGTATTTAAGATATTGAACATGCGTTTATTGAATAATTTGGTTTGTTAGTTACGATCGGCACGTGCGGATGCATTTTGAGGCGATAATGCCCGAAATCAACTTCGAATGAAATCGTGGTCCATGGTAGATGGACGCAGGTAGACGATTAAAGTTGAATGTTATAAATGTATGCTGAATAATAGCCAAAAGCCGCGGCTGTAAGAGATGTGTTTAACGAGAGTTGCGCTCGGAGTCGTGTTATAAACTAAACTAATACTGGCTTGCAGTCGGCTAGGCTGGCCGATTGCAAGGTTTGATAAAAGCGTGACGTCATCCGCGCGTGCCGTGCAATGTTAGTAGGCTGCTTACAACTGACAAAACAGTACAAAGTTTAAACATACTGCCCGCCAAAATCGGGACGATTTTGTACATTAACGGTTAAATTGAACAATATAATAATTAGACTTACATGTCGTAAGCGATACAATAATTGGCGCACTGGCCAGAGAGCATAGACACAATAAACATAATATACTTAAAGACTTATACATAAAATTTGTAAAAAACAAAAATCATTAATCTAGCACAAAGCTTAAGTCAAAACAAAACAATTTCTGTGCTAGAAAAGGTACAACAAATAAAAAATCGTGATAAAAATGAACCTTTACATAACTGAACATGATCTCTCTTAAAGCATAACATGTGGATAAAAAATACATATATAGAATAATTGCCACTATAACTGACACTTGTGGTTCTCAGAATTTGAATCACACAAACATATTAACGATACACAACATTCATAATAATTGATAGTACATATGAGACACAATCACTATTTCTGTAATAGCTAGCGACACTTAACAATGTTACAATGCTTATGATACAATTGACTTGTATGCTCGCCCCGGGGAATGTCCCGGGCGTGTTCCATGTAATGTGACACGCACACACTCATACACACACACACACACACACACACAAACCTCGTATGTCTCGTATGGCACGCATACGATTAGTTTGTTGCCACCGGAAGGGGGCATAATTTGTGGATGGGTCGGCGTAAGATACCTAGCGCGGTGCGTACTTCTGCGACGCGTACTAAGGAATCTTGACCCGGAAAAACATTGGTAATTACCCACGCTTCCATTCTAGAGGGGGGGAATTGTCATCCAAAATGAGGACAAGTTGTCCGACCTTCAAATTTTTAAATGGGGTGCGCCATTTGTTGCGCTGCTGCAGCTGGTGCAGATAATCCATAGACACACACACACACACACACACATGGACACACACCCACACACACACATACACACACACATGTGAATAGAGCGATATATGCCTTGGTCGTGGACTTAGAGCGCTGCCCGCCATGGCGCAAAAACACCGGACCTGCGTAATCCACGGCAGACTGTGAGAATGGCCTTGACGGCGTGACCCTAGAAGAGGGTAATTGACCGAGTAATTGATTCGCGCCTTTAGCCCGGAAACGAAAACAAGTGACACACTTATGTATCACTGAGCGGATATAGGACTTATCGTGTATGATCCAATACTTAAGCCTAAGCGAAGCTTGAGTTGATTGCACTCCAGCGTGCAACAAACGGATGTGTTCGTATTCAATTATTAATCTCGTGAGATGAGAGTGCGGGTGTAAAATTATTTGGTGTTTAGTCTCGTAGCTAAGTGGGGAGAATTGCAAGCGTCCACCCACTCTTAAAATGACTGATTTATCCAGGAATGGGTTGAGAGCAAGAATTTTACTACTGCGTGGAAGGCACCGGTGTGCCTCAAGTTCCCTAACCTCTACGTCGAAATGCAACTTCTGAGATTGCCGGACAAAAACCAGGAGCGTGTCAGACAATTCTTGAGCCGACAAAAAGGACGTGTCTCTTTCAACCACCGCGAGCCTAGAATTGCGAAGAAATCGACGGCAGTATGCGAAGACGCGAATAAGCCTCGTAAGAGATGAATAGTTTTCAATGTAACTATGTGTTGAGGACGCGACAATTAGTGAGGTTTGAGCCTGCTTGCGACGTTCCTCTTCAATGTCGGGAAAGGTACAGGGAGTATTAATGTCGAACGCGCTGACCGGCCATGAGGCCGCATCACGAGCCAACCAGGAGGGACCATGCCACCATTGAGCATGACAGTGCAGACTACGAGGGAGGCAACCGCGCGATAAAACGTCGGCAGGGTTGTCATTCGATACTACATGACGCCAAGTTCCCCTGCTGCTAACAAGACGCTGTATTTCTGCGACACGGTTAGCCACAAATACCTTCCAGCGGGAAGATTGCTGATGTATCCAGTACAACGCTATCATCGAATCCGAATAAAGATATAATCCGTCAAAATTGTAATCGACGGCATTTAAAACCTTGGACGTTAATTGAGCCAACAATAAACAAGCACAAAGTTCAAGTCTAGGAAGCGTTATCTGTTTCAGCGGAGCGACCCTAAATTTAGCACACAACAAGTTTGATGATATGGCGCCGTTCGTATAGACCGCCCGCACATAAATGCAACACGCGTAACCTTTAACCGAAGCGTCGGCGAATCCGTGCAGCTGCAATGAACTAACTGGGCAACTGTTCGAACTCTTAACCGACCTCGTAATCTCAAAATGAGTGTCGGAGACTAATTGGGTGTATAATTCCGACCATTGATCGGCTAGTGACCCGGACAAGGGTTCGTCCCAATCAGTGCCCGCCAACCACAACTGCTGCACGAAATGCTTGCAGCAAAATGTGATGGGAGCAATTAGACCTAGTGGATCATATATCCCGGCAATGATTGACAACACGCTTCTCTTGTTGAGAACGGTTAGATTGTCATCACCCCTAACGGTGTACAAAAAGTTATCCCCCTCAACATTCCACTGTATGCCCAAGGTACGCACGTTCTGACCCTTGCTGAAGTCACGGGTTACTTGGGCGCGAAGAGTCATAATCTTATGGTGGTTAGAGAACCATTTGTGTAACGAAAAACCATACCTCCTCAACAACTTCTCGATCTCGCCTTTCATTTCAGCTAAGCTGTTCGGATCATCCGAACCCGTTATGAGATCGTCTACGTAAAAGTCATTTGCTATGGCCTTAGCAGCGGTAGGGTAGTCGGCTTTGTTTTCATATGCTATTTGAGCCAGACAACGCGTAGCAAGGAAGGAGGCACTAGCAGTGCCATATGTAACCGTCCTTAACGCGTAATGTCGCAATTCCTTATGCGGTGCATCACGCCAAACAATGCGTTGCAAGTTTGAATCCTTAGGATTAACAATGATCTGGCGATACATCTTTTCAATGTCCGCAATAAGTACGTATCGGTGGGTGCGGAACCGAACCATTATCGAAAACAGATCCTGCTGGATCGTAGGACCGACCATTAAAGTGTCGTTAAGAGACAAATTATTGGTGGTTTTAGCGGAGGCGTCAAATACCACGCGCAATTTAGTGGTTAAGCTAGAGTCTTTGAAGACTGCGTGATGGGGCAGATAAAAGATCTCTGACCTGTCAAGCGACAGATCGTATTCATTAAGCGGCGACATGTGGCCAAGTCTTAAGTAGTCATTCATGAACTCACTATAATCCTTATAAAGGGTAGGGTTCTGCTTGAATTTGAATTCTAACGATTGGAATCTTCGTATTGCTCCGCGGAGAGAATCTCCCAAATAAGATTTATCAGATCTGCGGGGCAGGGCTACCACGAATCTCCCGTCGCGATTGCGGCTAGTGTTTTCCACGAAATGCCTTTCACACGGTGAGTCCTCAGATCGGGTTTCGCGACTAGAGATCTCCTCCAACTTCCAAAATTCCTTTAGTTGCGGGGAAACCTGATTATCATCCTTACAGACCATAAATGAAGAAACCGTTCTAGTCATGTCGACGTTGAATGGTAAGTCACCGGCCAAAATAAATCCTAACTTGGTTTCCTGAATTATAGGAAAGTGTGGTCCGCGCGTATATTTCACAGGTTCAATTAATTGTAGAAAATATTGAGCGCCGATTAATATATCGACTTGCGATGAGCAATGTAGGTGAGGATCCGCCAAGAATATGCGCTTGGGTAAATTTAAAGAGATAAGATTGAACGACTCCGCCGGTAAATTATTAGTTATACTGGGTAATACGGCACAATGTACGTTTAACGTGAAGGGTTTATAGCGTGAATGTAGCCTTACGTTAGTACTGAAGTCAGCCTGGGAAAGCGAGTTGTTTATACCCGTGATGGGCAATTGCGATTTAACTAATTGGAGGCCCAACCTGCGGGCGAAATCCATTGTGCAAAAGTTCGCTTGAGAACCGGAATCCAGTAATATCCTAACGGGAAATTTTTTGCCGACCTTATTGTATGTCATACAGACGGCGGTAGATAACAATACCGATTTATTGGTCTGTGATTTCAGTGAACACTGGTTGTTAACAGAAGTTACGTCCCTGTTGGGGACATGAATCATGGTGTGGTGACGCCTAGAACATTTTTTACACGAAAATTTGGAGGGACATTTTGAACCCTCGTGTCCCGAACGGAGACAGTTTAAGCAAAGTTTGTTTTTTAGTAACGCATTTTTTCTATCAGGGATAGACAGCGATATAAATTGTGGGCAATCGTTAAGTCTATGTTCACCGTTACATAGCCTGCATAAATTATTTCTAATATGTGAGTGGAATGCGCCCTTTGGAGTGCTTATCTGTTTAACTGCCTTGCGATAAGGAGACTTATCGCTTTTGTTCAACCTGCTCGTTGGGCTAGTCGCGTTATCGATATTTTGCAGTAGTTTCCTACGTGAATTTAAAAAATTTATAAAACTATTAAAATCAGGGAGTTTATGCTCCGATAAACTCTCTTTCCACAAACGTAAAGTATAACTGTCAAGTTTTTTGGCTAGATAATTTACTACAATAATTTCAAACGTGTTGACTGGCAGTTTGAGATTATTTAAAGCGTTTATATTTCCAGAGATTTGATCAATAAATTGCGATATGCTACCTTGGGATTCCTGCTGGACTAATGGTACGTCTAGTACATTCCACACGTGGTGAGCGGAGACAATCAGCTTACTATCATATCTATTCCTCAACAGATCGATAGCCACCGCGTAATTTTCATGTGTTATGGGTAATGATTTTATTACGTTAAGCGCCTCGCCATGTAATGACGAGTGCAAATAATGAAGCTTCTGTATATCTGTCAGGTCTGTTCTGACATGAATTAGTTCCATAAAAATATGGTAATAATGTTGCCATTCCACAATACTACCCTCGAACCGTGGTAATTTTATTGGTTCCAATTGAATGGGGGTTATTTTAGACTGTTTACCATCAGTATTAATTAGTGGTTTTTGGTTCAAGTGCTCAGATTGCTCCAACAAGTGTTGCAATTTACATTCTATAGCACAGAGATCGTCCTCCGTTTGCACTCTATCACTTGTTGACGCAACGTCTGCTTCCTCAGCCTCGATTTGTGACTGTATCTCGTCATATTTGGTGGATAATTCCATCAAATGACGCAGTTTTATTTTGAGCGCATGAGGATCGCTGTTTAACACATCAAAATTATCCGCGAAGGTATTTATTCGGGATATTGAGGCCTTAATTGTACCTCGTTTTTTTATCAGAGCCCTTACATCGGCCATTATTACAGTTTGAGATAAAAAATGGAAAGATATTTAGAAACAATTGAGCATCGAGCATGTGAACCACAAACTTAATTTTGAATGAGTTTAAATACGTTTGGTAGCTAGCGATCGTTGGTTTGAACATAAACTTACTCTCTCTAACTAATCAAACTCGTTGGCAGTTAAATTATTGAAATTATAAATCTAAATGATTACAAAGTATAGCTTTATCTTTAAAGTTCTGACTGATAATGAGCTGCCAACCATCTATTAATTTATATTGTGTAATAAGTTAATTGTTTATATAAATATGTCAAAAAATACACACTGGGTGAAATATTATTAAAAATAAATCAAATATAGGTAAAGTTTATAGTCACGTGGCCGTCGATCCATTCGTGATGAAGCTGGCTTCGATCCCGTTTGGAGCTGCTACACCTCCTGTCTCTGCCGGTTAGCCGTTGCCTCATGTTGTACCCTCCATCAATTAAAGCTGTGGAATCTCGAAAATGTTGTCCTGTTTCGTCCCGTCGTCTCTGGTCTACTGCTTGGCTGAATCTTGTCGAGATGACTGCGACGTGCTTCACGATAATGGTGTCGCTCAGGACGAAAATGATGCCCGTCTGTCGTGATTAACTTCAGATTGGTTTTTCCAGAAATGATGTATATAAATAAATGTTGTCGCCTGTATACTCAGGTATGAGAAATCTGTGCCGTTGGGACCAAAAATGATGTAGTTTGTTTTGGCCTGAAAATGTGAAATCCTGCCTGATTGGACCAAAAATGATGTCGTTTTTGGCCTGAAATGTGAAATCCGGTCCGGTGGGACCAAAAATGTTGCGGTTTGGAAGCTCTTGAAGAATCGCGAGTTGTTCCAAAGACGCTAATAAGGAAGGCTGGATTGTTTGTTAGAAAGAAGTGGACTGTATTTGAGATATTGAACATGCGTTTATTGAATAATTTGGTTTGTTAGTTACGATCGGCACGTGCGGATGCGTTTTGAGGCGATAATGCCCGAAATCAACTTCGAATGAAATCGTGGTCCATGGTAGATGGACGCAGGTAGACGATTAAAGTTGAATGTTATAAATGTATGCTGAATAATAGCCAAAAGCCGCGGCTGTAAGAGATGTGTTTAACGAGAGTTGCGCTCGGAGTCGTGTTATAAACTAAACTAATACTGGCTTGCAGTCGGCTAGGCTGGCCGATTGCAAGGTTTGATAAAAGCGTGACGTCATCCGCGCGTGCCGTGCAATGTTAGTAGGCTGCTTACAACTGACAAAACAGTACAAAGTTTAAACAGTGGTAGGACAACTTGTTCACCAGGCATTCCTCGGGTATTGCCGGTTCTAAATGTTTCGCCAGACACACCTTTCCTAGGAAATAAGCCGTCATGGTGTTACCTAGTTGGACCTTATATCGTCCATGGCAGATATTGTCCCGTATCAAGTTCTGCGTGGTTTCTGACCAGTACTTCGCTTTGAATAGGTTTCTGAACTGTTGGTAGTCCGCGATCTCACTTCGATTCGCCATCCACCAATTGTCGGTCATTTCCCTGAACGACTCGTCCAATATCTCCCGGTTGTTATTCCACCTATTCCCTCTATGTTTGGCAAAGTATTCCCCAATCCGGGCCAGGAACTCCATCGGTTTTCTTTTGTATTGTCGGAAATTTAACCATTCCCGATTTTCATTCATTGGTATCCCAGTAAAGTTAGTGGGTCGATTTCTAATGACTTCCATTTCTTCTTGGCTCTGCCGTACTTGACCCGTTATATTCGTCATAGCCTCTTCCATTCCGTCACACCTTTCCGCGACTTGGTTCCGTACCTTCCCTAATTCTTCCTGGGTTTCTCTTCGGTTTTCTTCCATCTTCCTTCTACTGTACTCTTCGATATTAGTGAATTTGGTGTTTACCTCCTCTTTGAAACCCTGTACTTCTCTCTCCGTCTGGCTACACCTTTCGTCCACTTCCTTAATTTGTTGTTTGATTCCCATGGTTTCTTCTTCTAATTTCTTAGTTGTGGATTCATTATTATCGTTGATTTCCTTGCTCAACTCTTCCTTTAACAACTCTATCCTCTCGTCTAATTTGTCCAGATTTTCTTGGTTAACCTCCCTTAATTTTTCTCTTAATAGTTGGTTATCCTCCTTCAATTCTTCCAACTTCTCCTCCATCTTCTCTTCCATTTTCTTGTTATTTTCCCTTAACTCTTCCTTCAACTGTTGGTTGTCACTTTCCATCTTCTTACTGTTTTCTTCAATTATCTTATTTGTATTCTCAATTTTATTACTCAATTCTTCCTTGGTTGTTTTGAATTCTTCCTTTAAAAACTGGTTGTCCTCCTTCAATTCTTCTAACTTCTTATTTAAGGATTGGTTGTCTTCCTTCCTTTCTTTACTCGATTCTTCTTTTGTAGAATCCATTTTCTTATTTAATTCTTCCTTTGTGGATTCTATGTTCTTATTTATTCCTTCCATCTTTTTACTTAAGGATTGGTCGTCTTCTTTCCTTCCCTTACTCAATTCTTCTTTCATTTCCTTACTCATTTTCTTGCTGTTCTCGTCCATTTTCTCCATCATTAATCTGAACATTTCTTGCATGTCCCCATTCCCTGTTCGTGTGGACTTTTCTCCCTGTTCCTCTGGGATATTTACGTCCCCTGTTTGCGTTGGTACCTCGGGTTGTTCCTTTTGTAACATCGGTTTGGTTGGTTCGATCGAAGGTAGCATCATTTCCACGTCTTCCACCGGCGTCGCCTCCTTTTCTTCCATATTGATTTCCTTTTCGGCCTCCGCCGCCCGTTTCTTCGATGTTGCTCGACGTTGCATTTTCCTTTTCTTCTAACTTGATAACTGCTGCCAAGCTCTAATTAGGAATTGGGCAAATTATAGTGGCCTATCAATCGCTAATTAAAGCCCCACGTTGGGCGCCAATTTGTAACAACATATATTCTTGTTAACCGAATAAAAATAATTCTTGTTGTTTGGTTTAAAAAAACAATTTTTTTAATTTTTTTATATTTTTTCTTGTTTTATTTTTAATTAATTTAGTATTAAATATTTTAAACTGTTTCGTTGTGTTTCGAACTTCTTATTGATTGTGTTTGTCGAATTATATCCTTTTGTGTAATGAGAATTCTTGTATTATGTTAATAGGATTGTCTCCAGGAAAAATCGATTGGTGATCTTTCCTTATTTGATGTTTATCTTCCTTTAAAGTTGTTAAATTCTGGTAGTTATATCTCAAATAATGTGTTATATTATTCTATTTATAATTTAGGAATAAATAGGATTCAAAATTATAATATTAAATGATTTTTATTAACAATTAGTAAAGTAATCGATGTTATATCGATTGATAAATCGACTCTCTCAGAGCAAATCAATAGATTATACAAATTATTTATTCTCGGGTTCTTTGAACAGTTATTTTATATATAGTCAGAGAAAAAGGGCATAGTATAGAAAGTATAACATTACAAATTACAAGCTTATTAATTAAAATACAAATATATCATTCAATATATAATGGTTAATAAAGAAATTGTTCGAACCATTCGAAGGTATACTGGCCGTGGCGCTTGGAATTGTGGGAACTCAAAGATGGCCGCTCCGTATTCAGGTGTAGTCGACGAATGCACCTCGAAGAATCTGCTTCGAATAAATGTTGCTTTTCCAATGGTTTCTCGTTCCTGCAGTTGTGATTATTCCTTCTGGTGTTAGTGGAGTGGTCCTGGTTCAGTGTTTGTGATTCACTTCGATAAAATGTGTTGGATAATGTTATAATTCAGTTTTGTCAATAAGGTCGACAATTGCACCGTTCGTTTCTTTATTCTGAATTATTGGTTTTAAAAGGTTTAAATTATGAATTCACTTAGTTTCTGTTCTGTGTTAATTTAGTTTAATGTTTGTATGTGTTAATTCCACTGAATTTGAAGTTTAAATGAAATTTTTCGAAACTCGCGATTTCCACTGAAGACTAGGCTTGTCGAATGAACGCCATACTTGTCTTCGCTATTAGGTTAATATTTAGCCAAAATCACGTTCAAGTGTGCTTGACAAAGTCTAATAATCAACTGTTCTAACTTCCTTCGTCATATAAAAACGTCTTAGCCAATTTAATATTAGCAATACATTGTTTCAATCTTTTTTGCTTGCGTTACATGTATGAAATTTACATTATATTACTGAATTTATTTTTGCTATTATTTAAATTTATTAAATACTAAATACATAATCTCCTTCTTTAGTTCATTCTGCTTGATTTGATACCAAATAAGATATTTTTACTAAGTTTTTTATCTAAAATGCTATATTTACTTCATTTTGAAAATGTAGGCCTTAAAATTTACTTCCTGTCCTCAAAATGTTTGCCATTTTATATGTTATATTTATGATTGTACTAAATCTCAGATTGACATAAAAGGTTTATCTTCCCTTAATTTCTTGTAATTTTATTAATTGGTTATCTTTTTAAATATTATTCGTTAATTTGTGACTGCCCTTTTTGAATTTTCAGTTATTACATTTGCATTTTTCCCAATAATTCTTACTATCTTTCTACAATATCTTTCTTAATTATAGTTCCAATTATATGACTCTGTGACTGATTTACCTTATATAAATTTCATCAGTTTAACTATTTTACTGTACTTAATTCATCAATTATAATGTCGTTTAGATTTACCATTTGGCCTAGATTTTATCTGTTTTTACATACAAAGTTTTTTGAATAATACATCTTGTTTATACCCCTTCTGACTTTCTATTCTAATATAATATTAATTAACATTTTCTTACTTTAACAATAGAACATTTAGTATATAATTCATACTATTTATCCATAACAAATATTTGAAATTAACAATGGTATTTAAACTCAGACATTTTAGTTGTGATTATCACTAGTAACACATAATAAATATTTTATAATAAAAGTTTTATCCTAAAAGAATTGTACTCTCAGACATTTCAGTCTTGAGCTATTTGAACTTATTATAAATAACACATATCTGTCCTTCCATCATTTAACTATTTCTTATAACTAATTTTATTTTTAGTCTTAGCTGTTTTTGTTTGGTTTTTGGGTATTTATTTGGTCACTTCACTTTTTTATTGGCCTGCTCTTGTTTTATTACTGTCATTCTAATGAATGTTGTATATAAAGAGTGGCAGTTATTTAGAAACACTTGTATCTTATTTGTCATTATAATACTCTATTAAATTATTTCTTGACACAATATAAAAACTTTAAAGTTGTATAATTGCACAATTTACTCAGTTTATGAACTCCAACATTGACACATTACGTTTATTTAATATAATATGAAAACTTGCACTGGTCCCCTTTTATTCTTTGATTTTATTTCTAATCAGTTTTATAGTCTTATTAAAATCAAGAAATTTATTTATAGAGGATAATGAAGGTTTGTTTTTTCCATTATATAATTAGTTCACATTGGTTCACTTTTAATTCTAATTTATACACTTCTGTTTATATCTATTTTACATGGTTTTCTAAATTTGGGTTTTTGTTATACTTTCACTGGTTATTTTTACTTTCTTTTGGGGTTTCGTTGTTGTTTCTTATAAGAGCATTCCTTCGTATCGTGAATGTTGTCTTGTTCTGGTTTCTTCCTTATTGCTCCTATCCTACTTGTTTCTTATAAAAGCATTCCCTCTTATTGTGGATGTTGTCTTGTTCTGGTTCCTTCCTTACTTACTCCTATCCTACCTGGGTATCTCCTTACTTTATTTTTAGCCTTTTGGTTTATTTTGATTACTCATCATTCATTGTACTGTATATCTGGTTTTAATGAAATTCTTACTCCAAACTATGATTGTGCTTTACGGTGGTTCTTAATTAATTTTTAATGTTGCTTTCTTGGATTTAAATTTGTTTTTATTTTATTTTATGATCTCTCTTTCCATTCAGAACTATGGGCATTATCTGTCATGCTACAATATACATACTACAAATCTAAAATCTATGATTGCGCTTGCACGCGCGCGCGCTTGTGTGTACAATTTTGGGCTCTAAAGGACAGTCAATAAACAAACCTGAAGCACAAAAATACATATTTGTGCAAATATGGACATAGCTCACCGTATAAGAAGGTCTAAGAAACAACAATTTATTATTATATGATTATGCGTACTGTTTTCAGCAGATAGATTTTTTAATTCAAAATAAATTTAATAATAATAATGATAATAACAGTAGTAGTAGTAGTAGTAGTAGTAGTTTTTAATGTTGAAGATACTTGATTAAATCACGTATTTCTGCAATTATGTATTAAGTGCCTAAAGAAGAACGTCTGTATGCTGACGTTGAAATATTCATCTCTATTGTAAAACAGGAACCAGTAATAAGAACAACTGGTCTGCGAGCTTGTGTACTGTTTAGCTTCAGCAAACAATGGGATCTTATGAGTGCAGTTTAGTCACATAAACATTCAGTGCAGTTCCATTTTTGTCTTAATTTTAAAATTAACATAGTAATCGGCTTCAAGTCCTTTCAGTTGCTGTTTTAATTACAGGTTATTGTAATGCAAACTTCTGACGTGGGAAAAATTAAAAAGTCTTGATGACAACTAATACCCATTTGCGTAGACGATATTAATGGAACGATGTAATATTGTAGGCTACAGTAGATACCAGTACTGAGCGCTCCTCCTCAACAAAACCTCAACAATGCTTAGGTCCGTAAAGGTATATAGATGCAGAAAGGACAATACTCAAAACAGAGAATTATTCGATGTTGTAGCATATTCAGTAAGAATCATAGTAAAGCCTCGTTATTTTACAATCAGTAAGATCAAATTATTGACTATAAAAAGTTTTTAAACATGTTATATACTTTTCTGTTATGAAAATTATGGGAAACGTTTTGAGCCAAGCAGGACGATAAAATTTAATTGTTGAAACAGAACACCTTTACATAGTTTTATCTCTCACTACATTAACTGTCTTTCTATAGGTATTATCAAGTAAATTGCCAATGCGGATTCTTATATTTCGACTTAGTGACTGTTGATAGCTCCAAACCGCCACACGAATTGTTCTCAAATTGAGTATAAGAATGCATTTTTGTTACCGTAAAAATAATGTTATAGTTGTTCGTCTTTTTGATACAAATTGGTTAATGCGACTAAGAGAGATAATAAGTTTATAACCACAGAGTACACGAACATAATGCCGCTAATAATTAAAAACGACTTAAAAAAACAAAACATCACAGTGGCCTTTAAAACCACAAATACCCTTCGTTAAATACTGGGACAAACTATTCATATCCCTTATGAAGATGAAAACGGTGTTTACAAAATTACATGTGACGACTGTGACAAATTCTATATAGGACAGACCGGCAGACGGTCGGTCGAACGTTTTAAAGAACACCTATCGAAGAGGGACATTTGGAAGATTAAATCTAAGTTTCCTCACTACCTGATGCAACACAATCACAATTATACGGATTCCCCAACTAATTTTAAATTGCTCCATTGTTGTAAAAAAGGGGCGTACATGGACGCCATAGAAGAGTACGAGATGTATAAATTGTCAGCAGACAAGCTACTTAACGATAAACTCTGTTTTAAATCCAACCGTCTATATAATACTGCCATTGATGTTGAAACACGTACGACAATCGCGGTGCAGTGATAATCTCGGGCGATAATGATGCAGTCGATCGTGTGTAGTGGTTCGCAGCAGGTCGCGACGTGGCGTGAAGTGCTTTGTAATGCTTCATAGTAATTTCTGACGACTTCTCCGTAAGGATTGGTGTTTTTGTAACCTGATGATGAGGATTTATCCTTGAAACGCGTTGTTATTGGAGGTTTAAAGAAGTCACAAGACGGTGAGCAACCAAGTGTTTACATACTACAAATAAATACTATATTAATAAATAGCATTTATAATAATAAAAATTACTTGCTTACCATTTGATAATCCAGAAAAATCCATAGGAGTATTTATAAATATGTCTCACTCTTTTGTGCCTCAGTAGATCCATCTTGAATATAGAAAGTTTATTTTCACTTAAGTAGGGGGGAAACATAAATTAAGTAATGAGCATATGTTTATTTTGTCGGAAGTATTTGTAATGGTTTCATTAGAAATTTTTAATTTTTATCTAATGAATATTTTAGTTTTTCTAAGCTGTTTAATAATGAGATGGAAAAGGCTGGGTAAAAGCTATTGTTTGTGACTATTCTGGTTTTAAACGTTAATCTAGAGATTAGTGGTGTCCACCATCTATTAGTACTAAAGCACTGTCTATAAAATTTCTTGCTTTAATATTGTTACAGATGAAACCTCAATAACACAATTGGCTTCACTTTTATTTGGTTCTAGGTTTAGGATTAAAATGGGTTTAATGAGGGGGTTCGAATGAATTTGTTGATTAGATAAATTATTGAGATTTTCGTAATTATTTTTAAAGGCTGAAAACATAAGTACGAGGAAATTCCGTGTCATTCTCCTTATGTTAATGGTGCTACCTAATTTTAACGATACAATTAATTATATTTCAATCAATAAAGTATCAATAAATTGTATTTCCTACTTTATAGAATACGACTACGGCGATGGCGGTGTGTAGGACTGTATATTACATGCGTGCGCGCGCGCGTGTGTGTGTGAGCATAGGATGTTGATGTCTACAGTGGTGTAACCTTCCTCAGTTTGCATCAGGTCTTAGGACAATGTATTGTTTTATTTTTTGGAGGCGTTCTATGATCACGTCATTACTTGGTGTTCATTACGCTTATAAGAGTAACGTATAGGCTATATGTTCTGAAATAAAAAACTTTTCTGTAAATATTTACTGACATAGTCAAAATATAATAAATCAGTTAGTGCGACGATTAAGGAAAAAGTAAATTTTGAATTTTGAAATGGATAATCTGGTTTACATGAGTTCTTCAAATGGTTTAATATTTTGGAGTAACATTTAATAAAAAAAACTAAACGGTCGATTCTGTCACGGAACTCCAAGGGTCCGCGGACCACAGGTTATAAACCGCTCTGCGCGCGCGCGTACACATATGTATATACAGAATGTTTCTTACGTGTCCGAATGTATGTAAAAAACATATATACGACCGTATAGTATATTAGCCTATATATGTATGTACCTTAAGAATATCCTACTATTTACCTTAATATTTAATGTCTTTCCAGAAGTAGTCAGTCTACGTGGTTTAAACAGCAGGAAGATTAAGCATAAGGTCGCTGACATATTTCAAGTGTAGAACAAAGAGCGTTTGGCCGCCTTGTGAGGTTGCAAGATCGATGATACCCAAAACAGGTTGTAGCGCAGCTAGGAAGATAGCCCAAAGCTCAGAGCAGACCTAGGAACACTAAGACGGGGCTGGAAGAAATGTAAAATGGAGACATGATGTTCGGATAGCGGAGGAAGTGAACATTGGAACACCAATGTTTGAACGACCAATGTTAAACCAGTCATGTTTAAAGGACTTATTTAATTAACCAGATATTTTGACAAAGTCGTTTATAAACTATGTTTGCAATGTATTGCATGCTTTCTACTATCATGATGTAACTGAAGCTATGTTGCATGTATTGTACAATGTATTTACCATGTGTTCTTTCACAGGTGATACCATAATTATTGGATTGTAGATTAAATATATAGATATAGATCACGAGAAATTAGTGAATACATTTGTTATCAAGTTAATAAGAAAATTTAATATTGTTTAATTGTTTGTTACTTTTCGAAAAGAAAAAAAATTCAAATAGAATTACTTTTCAAATAGAATTGTGATAAGGAATTGTATCTAACTGCATGTTCATCAACCAAATAATTTCTTATACCGAGAATTGTTAATGTCGGTATAGATTAATAATTTGACTAAGTTATGTTCGCTCAAAGATAAATTATATTTACATTTATTTATTCAAAATTATATTACACTTTTGTTGTATACAAATAAATTGAAATGCCATGTATGGCGAGTTTTAATATTAACTAAAAAAATTTAAATGTTTTGGATTTCACAGCAAAAATCGAAGTGTATAGATAACAAAAAATATAGATCACTTGTGATTCATTACCAAGATGTAGTTTTAAAACAAAAGCAGGTGTTATTTCTATTAAATATTATCGAATGTTATGTTTGCTAGGAGTCTAGCAACATTCAACAAATTTTAATAACTTCACAATGTAACTGCAAAAATACAACTACAAAAATATTCAACAAAATATTAATTTTAAAACCCATGTTTCCGTTACAGTTTCGAATTCTGGAAATCATCCATTTCTTATGTAGGTGCTTGAACTCTGCATTTAGGATGAAAAGAGCAATTTCATACATATATTTACAATTTAGGTGGTATCACATAAAAGAATATGTCAAGTACAGCGGAGTTGTGTGATAGTTCTATCAGTTTCATACATACAGTGTGAAGGATACTGGTTGAACCCTCCTCATACAGACATATTAGGGGAACGTAATTACTAAATAAGGGTTTCATTTCATTTACGGTTGGTGTCACATTGAATTCATTACTTTCTGGCCGTAGTGTATCCTAAAATGAAATGTCAGTGACCTCCCCTGCGGTTTTGTAAAATTAATTTACGTTTTATGACGTAGAGTGTGCGCGAGATTAGAACAAAGAACTTGTAAAGAATATATAAAGAACACGAAAAGCATAGGCCTACTACTATTATTATTTTAAAAAGTAATTCATTAGGCAAAGGATAACTATAAGAAAATAAAAAGTTATAGCAGAATGATTGTTTGGGGAGCGTACTATGAATCTACTGTAATAATACGTTTACAACTAAAATCGAACACGAATGTTACAAAAAGCCATTAAGCATTTACACAAATTGGAGATGGGTGTAGGAAACTTGAATGTGATTCAAGAGCGGTAATGGATAAAAAATGCTTTACCCATGGCCACCTGTATACTATCCACCCGGGATTTTGTTTGGACATTTCATTTGATCCCCATTTTACACTTGTGCTTTTGTTGAGCCAAGCATAAAACGTGGTATTATTTGGTGGTTTCGGTGACATAAAACAAATATGTTCTGCATAAACGTAATTTTAACATTACTTATACTCTACTTAGCATCATGAAGTATTGCTTAAAAATTATTTTTATACCGTAACGAAATTCACTTTAAAACCGCTTAATAAAAATGAGTAACTATTTAATTTAATTTTAACAAAATATTATCACACTTCCAAACTACGACTTTAAAAGCTTGTAATCTAAATTTAAAAATTTGTCTTTTGTTATTATTAATATTTTACGTTTTCTTTTAGTTTAGAGTACTTTAAAATTTGTACTGTCGGTTTTAAACCTGTAAGTTCAAGTAACTTATTGCTTTAATATTCCAAACGGGCTAGGTAATAAGTATAAATTTTATTATTCTCTAATTAAATTTCTTCAATGCAAGACGTGTCATCCAAATTACAGATTAAATCTGTGTTGATTTTCATTTGACTGATTCTTCGTTGCAGATCGTCTATTGTTTTAACACTGACTATCAACATTGTGCGTCTGAATGTTTAGCCTGTTTGGACACACATAATTATTGCTGTGGTTAACTGAAAATTGTAATTACCATGTGGTTCTATATTGAAGTAACATCATAAATTATACAACCGTTTCGTTATCAGTCTTGCCTAACATTCTTCACACCAGTGGTCTCTAGTAAAATTCAAAGTGAAGAAAGACTGAAAGATCCATCTTAAATTAATAAAATTGATTACAAAGTTGACTGTTCGAAGACCAAATGTTGAATGAAGTGGTAACAACATAAAACAGGAATAAGATACTACCGTAACAGGTTTATTATCGTAACACTAGACGGTACGAGATTTTCCAATGGCCCTGATGTGCCGTGACTAACGGAATAGTTTCTGAAAAAGAGTGTTCTCATTTAACAATGGACTCAAATTAAGTGTCTTAAAATATTAAAGAATAGTGAAAACTATATTCTCTAGTCAGACGAAGTACGGATCTATGAGGTGGCTACAACCCTAGAACACTGTTGAAAGTTATAGTTTAACAAGCGCATTGAACAGGAGTAGACAAAATGAAAATGTAGGTCAGATCTCATCACAATAAAAAGTTTGATGAAGCTCTGATAAGAGAAATGTATAGCTACAGGTATAAGAAAATCCCAGCTTCCGTCAACATATCGGCTCATATATTGGAGTTCAGTAATTTATTACAAGAAAAGTTTGGGTTAACAGAAGTACACGATGAATTAATACTAGGCCTACTTTTCAACGGAATAAGAATCGCTCCGTATACAATGAACTGATTTTTCAACAGAAAAATATATGTTTCAACGCTCTATCTAAAAGTTAAAGAGAACAAAGAATTTACTCAGATACCTCACGAAAATACCAAAGTGATGCATCTGACAGAAATAGAACGTGTTAAGTTACAAGATAAATAATGAGACAGTGGACAGTATACGAAGAAAATAACTTCACTATTTGAGAATGTTGTTATCTGTGGAAGGGAGGGAGATACAGGAATTAAGATACTTATACATATCATTTATGAAATAATACGCAGAAATAATTAACAGAACGAGTAAAAAAATTGGTTTGGAGAACCATACATGACTTCCATGTTGTAATATTTATGTTTAAAATAATTTACTTGAATTCGGTTCGGTAATTTCTAAAAAAATATCGCCCACCCTCAAACTAATTTCACTATTTATAGATATTTTTGTTATTATGGGGCAGTCGTTTAATATAATGTTATTTTCAGTCACTTTATCCATAAAAATTAGGTAGGCTTACTTTAGTTTTATAAAGAAACCGAACTACGCAGATAATCATCCCTCCTACGAAGCGCTCCGAAGTCACTCATGGACCCTGAGCATCTTGCAGAGGGTTCATTCCCTAAAGACGAAAAGTCTGTCTATGAACGGTTCCTCTGTAAACACGTGCAGTTACACTGCCCAGCGATCCACAGGAAGCAAATCGCTATCCACGATGGACACTTTTTGGCTTGCACGCGTTGTGTTGGTGTGGGTTTCGGCACTTTCCATTTAAAAAGCGTGCAAATGTAAGAATATAAACATGAGTGAGGCCAGAAATAACGCGAATTGTGTGTGTATGTGTGTGTGTGTGTGTGTGTGTGTGTGTGTCTTGCCTGCCTTTTTATTGCGGTAATCATAATAATAAAATGGAAACGTAAACATTACATAACTGAGATATGCTTGCCTGCCACGAACGATATATTTTCTCTCACACACGATTTAAATTAAAATGAAAAAATATAGAATTTTGTTAAAGTGAAATGAAATGTTTCCATAGAAACTATTTCTTTGTTGTCAATAACGTATTACACATATAAAACTTATAAAATTTACTTCCTCCATCAACTAATATTTTAATTTATAAAAAAAATTACCCCTCCCCCTTCAACTACCCTTTTCATTTATAGATATTTCATCTACTTTTCTACAGTGGATTATTATGACCTTCTTTTCAGGATACTTTATTTATCAAAATTAAGCACTTTACTCTTGTTAAAACGTAAAACGTTGCAGGTAAACTACCCCTTTCCCTTAACCGATCTTCACCAAAATCAATAGGCCTTGAGTCCTCTACAATTCAGAGCTGTATGCAAAACATTATTTGATTATGCTTGAATTTCCGGCTGTTATCGTTTGCCATAGAAAAAATTCTACACACAGACAGACACACACACAGACACTTTTCGAAAAATGACTTTTTTTAATGTTTTGATGGTAGTACAATCAGCATCTGCCATTATCTCGAACACGATTTTTTTCGCCATGACCATACTTCCATTTCCTTATGGAACATGGAAGTAAAAGCACAATTCAACAGATAAATTAAATTTGTCAAAACAATGGGTGTCTACATACTATTACATGCACGATCACAAAAAATATACCCTCCCGTGATGAATTTTCTGTGTGGAAGAAGAAGAAGAAAAAGAAGAAGAAGAAGAAGAAGAAGAAGAAGAAGAAGAAGAAGAAGAAGAAGAAGAAGAAGAAGAAGAAGAAGAAGAAAATGATGAAGACGACGATGATGATGATGATGATGATGATGATGATGATGATGATGATGATGATGATGAAGAAGAAGAAGAAGAAGAAGAAGAAGAAGAAGAAGAAGAAACAGATTTCTCGCATACGGTATTTTTACTTCCATATTCCTTAAGGAAATGGAAGTATGGTAATGGCAAAAAAAAATCGTGTTCGAGATTATTGCAGATTCTGATTGTACTACACTCAAAACATGAAAAAAAGTCGTTTTTCGAAAAGTGTCTGTGTGTGTGTCTGTGTGTCTATCTGTCTTAGATTTTTTTTCTATGGCAAACGATAACAGCCGCAAATTCAAACAGAATCAAATAATGTTTTGCATACAGCCCTGATTTGTAGAGTACTCACGGCCTATTGTTTTTGGTGAAGATCGGTTGAGGGAAAGGGGTAGTTTACCAGCAACGGTTTTTTTTATCAAGGGAATTTGTTTT
Organism: Magicicada septendecula; assembly: GCA_034769895.1. NCBI lineage: Eukaryota > Metazoa > Arthropoda > Insecta > Hemiptera > Cicadidae > Magicicada > Magicicada septendecula. The sequence goes on along the minus strand of CM068367.1, from coordinate 1,109,342,295 downwards.
ATTTGGCAAACAATAACAGCCGCAAATTCAAACAGAATCAAATAACGTTTCGTATACAGCCCTGAATTATAGAGTGCTCAAGATCTATTGTTTTTGGTGAAGATCGGTTAACGGAAAGGGGTAGTTTACCTGCAACGTTTTATGTTTTAACAAGGGTATTTTCTATGGCAAACGATAAGAGCCGCAAATTCAAACAAAATCAAAAGATTATTTGCATACTGCCCTAAATTGTAGAGTTCTAAAGACCTATCGTTTTTGGTGAAGATCGGTTAAGGGAAAGGGGTAGTTTACCAGCAACGTTTTTTTAACAAGGGTATTTTCTATGGCAAACGATAACAGCCGCAAATTCAAACAGAATCAAACAATGTTTTGCATACATCCCTGAATTGTACAGATCTCAAGGACTTTCGATTTTGGTGAAGATCGGTTAAGGGGAAGGGGTAGTTTACCTGCAACCTTTTACGTTTTAACAACAGTAAAGTACTTGAAAATTCATTTAAACTTTTTAAAACAATGGTAATTGTTAAAAATAAAATAATTTTGTGGCCAGGCAATAAAATTATAATTTTTTCATTTTGATGTAAATTATGTATGAGTTAATATACATGTATAAAATAATATATCGTTTGTGGCAGGTAAGCATATCTCAGTTATGTAATGTTTAGGTTTCCATTTTATTATTATGACTACAGCAATAAAAAGGCAGGGAAGACACACACACACACACACACACACACACACACACACACACACACACACACACACACACACACACACACACACACACACACACACACACACACACACACACACACACACACACACACACACAATTCACGTTATTTCTGGACTCACTCATGTTTATTTTCTTACATTTGCACGCTTTTTAAACGGAAAGTGCCGAAACCCACACCAACATAACGCATGCAAGCCGAAAAAATCAATCTGCTTCCTGTGGATCGCTGGGCAGTGTAACTGCACGTGTTTACAGAGGAACGATTCATAGACAGACTTTCCGTCTTTAGGGAATGAACCTTCTGCAAGATGCTGAGGGTCCATGAGTGACTTCGGAGCGCTCCTTCTTTTTCGCGTGTTTGTTCTGTGAAACGTACACTGTAGATTCGCAGCTTTACTCTAAGCAACGCTCAATAGGAAATGTTGAAAATTTTAGTCCACGGTGTACCCTCATTCACACTAAACCTGCTCTGATGTTTTAATTACGGACATCATAATATTAAAACTTTGGAAACTTGAGCACTACTTAATGGAGATCAATCATTAACTTATACAAGCCATTAATTTTATGCATATTTTTTATATATATGTGTACAACGTTATCGGCAACAAAGAAGTAGTTTTTGTTAAAATTCCTTCCCGGGATATTTGGCCGTAGTCCAATGTTTTCTACAAAACCAGACGTTTCGGCAATGCCATCGACTTCCATCATCAGTGAAAATCGAGTGCGATAACGTGAGGTGGTATATGTTAGTGACCACAGTACTGTGGTTAAGGCTGAAGCAGTAAGTAGAAAGAAGTAGTTTCTATGGTAATATTTCATTTCGAAAATGATTTTAAATATAACTCTTAGAATATGGAAGTCATGTATGGTTCTCCATACCGATATTTTAATTTTTGCTTGTAAATAAAAATTCTTCAGACGGTAACCTGTGCAACTGACATTACAAAATTCATTGTGCAATTTGTTTGCATAAGCCTCCTTATTCTCTGCCGTAAGGTCGTTAATTACTCTAAAACTAAAATTTCGTGTGTCCGTACCAACTTCACAGGCGTCTGTGTAAGTTGATTGCTACAAGTTTTAAATGCCAGTAGCACGTTAAGTCAGATGTAATTCTTTACTTTCATGGTGTTTTCTTTCCGTAGGTACTACAGGTTCCGTAAAGCAGAAGTGTTTTGATTTTTGACTCGCTGTTGAAAAGTAGATTCTTCCTATAACGATTTACATGTTTATACTATTTTCGCTTTGAACGTTTCAAAATAAGTACTATACTTTCAATTTGTGAATATATACTTTAAAAGAAAATATTCTTTACACATAAAAGATGTAAATTTACGGGAATCGACGATCAAAGTTCCGAAATTATTTCTTGTAGTTTCAGTTCATATAAGCCACCAAAAGACTTCGAATCTAGTAGCCCTGACTATTAGACAGTTGTCAGTCATTAGACTTTCTTTAGCTAACCAGTCTTTAACGTACCTTCTGGTTCCTTTACAAGTTCTTTCATTGATATCGCTAAGAAAAAAACAATCTCTCATTTTTTCTACTGTAGTCTAATTCCCTATAGAACACTCACATACTCAACATATAATTACATATGTATTTCTATTCTGTAGAACATCTACTAGTACATCCTCTACGCTTTTTACATACTAAATATAAGTCTTTATTCCCCATGATTAGATTGTGGAATATGATTAGATTGTAATGAAATTTTTAAGTTTGAAGTTTATTGTTGATAGTTGAAATATAGATAAACAAACTCTATATACATTTGTTCGCCGCTTGAGCACTACATGTAATATTTTGCCTAATGTATCAGCTTATCAGTCATTATTTTTGTACCTCTAAATGTGGTTTTCATTGACACAATTCTGTTGGTGTGTGGAAGTGTCCTATACGTTTTTGTTGTATGATGGCGACATCATTTCCATTTAGTTTGAGTTTATATAATCCAACACAAGATTTTGTATCTCCATAATTTAGGTAGTACATATGGTTGAAGAGAGAGCGACTAAAAATAACTTTGACACCATCAATTTCCACACTCCCACTAGAGCCACTGTAACTCTTTCGGCAGTTGTTTTGTCAAAATTCTCACCATTCAGTTTTGTTAGGTCTTCTGCAAATGTACAATGTATTTTATAAACTTTGTAGTTTACCACTTGTTACTGTTATCATCTCATTATATGACATACGACCTTGCTTCTACCACGTTCGTCTAGGGCAGTAGTCAGATCAGGAGGGGGGCTTGGTAACTTCATGATCAAATTTGTTTTCCTCAAAAGTCAGTTTCAAGACATATGATTAATATGATTTCCTGTGTTAATATGATTTCCTGTCCAATATTAATATTATTATGTGTTAAAGGTGTTAATATGATTTCCTGTCGAACATCTTTAAGACAGGACCCAATAAGGAAATTATCTTTTTCCAATTTTTTGTTTTGTTTAAGCAAGTAAATTTATTATAAGCTTATCGTAAAATGTTTTACATCCAGCTGAGTCTTTACTTACTAACATACAGGAATGTTAGTAGCACTTAACATTACATTATCTGTTGTCAGTATCTCCTAATTTCACAGATTCTGAATTGTAAAACCTAACTTTGTTGTTAGTTTTTAACAAAACCGCAATTTCTTTTGCAAGACCAACATGTCACTTGTTGTACATCGCTTTATACATGCCGAGATACTAATTTTAAACCACTCTTTTCACAGTACAGAAATGTCTGCTACTTTGCGTTGCACACATACGTATCTATATACATTTAATTTATATTTTGTTTCCAAAACCGTTTTAATTGTAATAATGTTTACTTAACCTGTATCACTTTTTGCTTGAATTGCGAGAGGAGTAGAAAATTGTCTAAATCTATCTTACCATTTCCAGAAAAACCTTCTTCACTTACGTGATCAGTCATTATGGCTGTAGGCTTTACTATTCTATAATATCTTCTTTTTTTATCTTCTTCTTCTTTTTGTATATATGATTACTGAAGCGAAGAATATTCACAGTTATAAGTAATACCCGACTATACTACACAACGAGCAAATTTAAATCTGAATATTGTAATTGGAAGAATAGAGCTTGGATAACAATTTTTATTTTCAATTCATATAGCCAACAATCGTAAACAAAAATATTATTTCAGAATGTGAAAATTTTAAATGAGGAGATTCTCACCGAAAACCATGTAATATCGATTATTATTTCACTAATTGCAGTATTATCCTTTTTATGTTGAGGTACGAGCGCTTAGTACCTACATACCTCAGTACCTCAGTACCGGTACCGGTACCTATAATTTTGCTTCTCTACATTAGCCCCTAATACTATCACTCAAATGAATACTTTTCATAAAGATCGTATTAGCGTACCCCATGTCGGAAGTTTACATTAGTATAATCGATACTTAAACCAGCAATTTTAAGGACTTGAAGCCGATTTAGCTTGTTAATTTTTAAAGTTAATACAAAAATTAGACTGTTCTATTGAACATTTATATCACTGAAGTAGATTCACAAGATCCCATTGTTTGCTGAAGCTAAACAGTACACAAACCCGCTATTGTTCGCATAGTTGTTGTTCTGGTTACTGGTTCCATTTTTATAACAGAGATGAAAATTTAAAGTCAGCGTACAGATGCTCTCCTTCAATATGTTTAATATATAATTGCAGAGATATGCCACTCAATCAAGTTCTACAGCATTTTAAAAATATTGTTATCTCTATCTTGAACTAAAAATACACTGAAAACAATACCCATAATCGTATAATAATTGGTTGTCGGTACTTAGACATTGTCGTTACATGCTCAGATATGTCCAGATTTGCAAAAAAATATTTTGTGCACGTTTCGCTTTTGTTTCTTGTATGTCTTTTAGGACCTTTGCTTTAAATAAGATTTAAAGCAATATAACTAAATTATAGAAGTATTAAAATTGTGTACATACACAAACACATTACCATACGAAGGCTGACTAAATAGTAACTTACGTTTTTGGATAAATAAATCAGACTTAGTTCAGATAAATTTCAATTCAAGTTCAGATACCTAGCTTAACGATTTACGAGTTTTTGAATACCCTCATTGTAAAAATCTGCCTCCTGTAATATCATCACTTCATTAATGCCTGCCGTCAACTCTTCGTCATTTTAAAAGCTATGTAAACAATTTTCAGGGCAGTGCCTTCTATCAAGGGCTGTTTAACAAAGACATAAATTCCCATTTTTATATATTTTAAATTTTATCAAATTTCTGGACCCGGGATTAAAAATTGTTGAAATTTCCAAAACTGTACACTTTATTTAGGTTTTGGTTAAAATTATCTTTTATTTGAGATTTTACATGAAATTTGGAATTTATCAAACTTTTGCCTGAGTTTTTAGGCCTGGCACCCCAAAATAATGAAATTCCCAAAATGGACACCAAATTCAAATTTTGGTTAAAATTTTCCTTTAATTTCATATCACGTACATACTTTTGCGATTTTTTCAAAATTTGGGTCCCTCACATTTTTGCCTATTGTTACGACATCACAGAACAATCTACGTGTTTATCGAATGTTTCAGAGGGATCCGGAATGTAACGTGTGTGGCGTACGTGTTTGTCGACGCATTTGCTAGACGGTGCGAGAATTCGCGCGGCCGCTCTCACTGTGTCAAGGCTGCAATTAATTACGTAGTACACACTGGCGGTAAGACGTAGTTTGGAACGTTCTGGTCTGTGAGCGGAGGTATAAATACATGGCGGCTGCGGCACTAGTTTTCAGTATAGTTGCGATATATTTACAGTGCGGTCCGAATTTATTGTCGGGCGATTCCAAGTGATTGATTATCTGGCGATATTACTGTGTGCGTTCAAGTGGTTATTAGTGAAGTGTGTAATAATCGAGCGGGATAATTGTAATACAATTGTGTTTAATTTTAGTGAAGATTTTATTGCGTGTGAACAATTTTTATTTGATGTGTTGTAAGAGACTGTGTTGTTAATTACGAACTGTTTAACTGTGAAAATTAAACCTGGTGATTAGTGGCTTAATTGGTGTCTTGATTTTGTTTCCACTGTACCTTTCCACACGATTTATTTCCACGACTATCGAGTAGACCGTCGTAACAGTGGTGTCAGAAGTGGGATAGAACGGTTAACAGTGGAAACAGTGGACACTTTGTACAAGAAGAGTGTAACTCATAATTAATCGGAAAACAATGGATGCCACTCAGATGATGGAAAATTTACAGGCGCTGTTTTTACAGATGGAGAAACGACAGGATGAGAAACGCAGGCAGGAGGCGGAAGAAGCAGAAAAACGACAGGATGAAAAATACAGGCAGTAAAGAGAAGAGGCTGAGGAAAGTCAGAAAGCACTAATGCTAGAAACAGAAGAAAGACAAAAAGAAGAACGAAGACAAGAAAGGGAAGAATAGGAGGAACGACGTAAGCAGGAAACAGAGGAACGTAAACGTGAAACAGAAGACATCAAGGAGTTATTACGGGAGCAAAAGCAGACACAGAAACAAACCGCTGCAGAGTTGGGTCTCCTACGAGGTGAGCTTAATAAGCAAGGTACTAAAATATCAGAGGTACAAGAATCAATGACATTAAAAATAGCTGAAGTAGAAAAATCTGTTTCGATTTTTGAAGAATCGATTTCTACAAAAATATCTATCCTAGAAGAATCTGTGTAAAAAAAATATCCGCAGTAGAAAACTCGATGGCAAACATAAGAGAACAAATTAAAAGTGAAGTTGAGCAGTTCATGAAAATACAACCAAAACAAATTTCTGAACAGACTGTACCAATGATAAAGACAGAAAAAGACGCTGGAAATAAGTCAATAGACAAGTTCACCTCGCCTGCGGATGGGACAGTTCATGTCAAGGCCCCAACCTTTGATCGAAGCACACACTGGGCGACGTATTTACGCCAATTCGAAACTGCTGCATGCGCAAATAATTGGACAGAGAAAGACAAGGCTGTTTCACTCGTTCTTGCATTAAAAGGACCTGCGGCACAATTACTACAAAAAGTGCCACCTGACAGCCAAAACACCTATGCCGAATTGATAAAAGCACTGGAATTACGGTATGGTGATAAACATTTGCGAGATGTGTACTGCACCCAGTTGAGAGATAGGCGACAACATTCCGGGAAGGGCCTTCAAGAGTTTGAAGCAAGTATCGACAGACTAGTTAGACTGGCCTATCCTGACTATCCTGAAGCGCCAGAAGATTTTCGAACGAGTTTTGCGATGCAGATATTTACTGCTGGTGTCCGAGATAACGAACTACAGCAAGTGTTACGAATGGCAAGACATCAGAACAGTGCGGACGCCCTGCTACATGCTTTGCAATTTGAGGCCGCCAAATCAGCGTCTGGTTGGACAAGTCATAAAGTGCGCGCGCTAAAAGATCGCAACGGCACAGACGATGAGGAAGAAGAACAAGGAACAGAGACTCGACGGTCGGCGCCATAGAATAAAATAAGAAAGGATGGAAGACCGAAATGTTATAGATGTGGGAAATCTGGACATCTACAACGAGATTGTCGGGTTATAATTCAGCAGCAGGGAAACGAATAAATAGTCGGTACAACGGGGCGTGTGCTGATTAACTGGAGGAACGAAGCTCCTAGAGAATACGCAATTTCTACACTTCATTCAAACAGCGGGAGCTTGGTGATTACCGGATTCGTTAATACTAGTGGTATATCTATCTGAGGTAGATACTAGTGGCAACCAGTGCTCTATATTTGAACCCCAGGTAGTCAGCACACCGGGCATACTAATTGCCAGAAGTTTAGTAAATCCTGACGAAACCGCAAAAGTACCTATTAGAGTGGCAAATATTTTGGATCAAGCTGTCACTTTACAAAGCAATACGCTCCTAGACAAATTGACTCCTGTGGCCTGGGTAGCCGGAATGACGCAACGAAGATCCGGTTGTGCTTCGGATACTTCCAAATTACCAGAGGAACACAGGAATTATTGAACAGAACTTCTAACGACCTCTCAAGGGATGAGGTAAAAGAACTCAAACGGTTTTTACATGAATTCAAAGATTCTTTTGCCGTTCGGTGACAGTCACTGGGAAGAACTTCTGTTGTGCAACATCGAATCAATACCGGGGACACAACACCGATACGCCAACATCCTCGAAGGCCTCCATTATCTAAGCAAGTACAGGATCTCGGTTAGTACAGGACATGTTGACAGAGGGAGTAATCGAGCCTTCGTCAAGTGCTTGGTCTTCTCCTGTAGTGCTGGTAGTGAAGAAGGATGGTGGGTTGCGTTTCTGCGTAGACTACCGGAGGTTAAATGACGTTACAAAGAAAGACTGCTATCCATTACCTCGCGTTGACGATACACTCGACGCGTTGTCAGGAGCACAGTGGTTTTCCACATTGGACCTGAAGAGTTGGTATTGGCAAGTGGATCTTCATCAAGAAGACAAGGAAAAAACCGTTTTCTTGACCCCAAGTGGCTTATTCCAATTTGGCGTCATGCCATTTGGACTCTGTAATGCACCGGCAACATTTGAAAGATTGATGGACCTGGTACTCCGAGGCCTGACATGTAAAATTTGCCTTGTTTATTTAGACGATGCCATAGTCATCGGGAAGACTTTCAAACACCATTTGGAAAATCTTAATGAGTTTATAACTAGAATTCACGGAGCCCAACTGAAGCTGAGCCCGAAGAAGTGTTCTCTATTCCAGAAGGAAGTACAGTATCTGGGTCATCTGGTTTCGGCAGCGGGTGTTAGCATGGATCCTAATAAACTAGATGCCGTAAGAGACTGGCTAGTGTCGAAGAGTAAACACGAAGTTCGGAGTTTCCTGGGGTTATGATCATATTACAGACGCTTTGTGAAAGTCTTAGCTACAATTGCTAAACCATTACATGAGCTAACGGAAAATAAACGAAACTTCCAGTGGTCGAGAGAGTGTGACCAAGCATTTAGGACTTTGAAGATTGCATTATGTTCGCAGCCAATTCTCGCTTTTCCAGCTTCCGAAGGGAAGTACATCGTAGACACAAACGCAAGCAATACTGGTCTAGGAGCAGTTTTGTCTCAAGCACAGCACGGTGAAGAATGAGTAATAGCGTATTACAGAGCAAGACGCTTTCTAAACCAGAGAGAAATTATTGTGTTACAAGGAGAGAGTTGTTGGCAATTGTCAGAGCTTTGGATCACTTCCATAAATACCTCTATGAGATGGAGTTTTCACTACGTACCGACCATGCCGCGCTTGCATACCTCTTGAGATTTAAAAATCCGGAAGGACAGTTGGCAAGGTGGCTCGAACGTCTGCAAGAGTACAATTTCAAGGTACAACATCGGCATGGGCGCCTGCATGGTAATGCAGATGGCTTATCACGAAGACCGTGCCCCGAAGACTGCCGACATTGCCACAGAAAGGAAGAACAAAACTCAAGCGAACATGTTCAAGCCATCACTGTAGATTTCCTGGCAGATAGCTGGACAACACAAGACTGTCGACAAGAACAGAAGACTGATGAAGACATCGGACCGATCTTGACAGTAAAAGAGGAAGGTGCCCGGATTGGTAAGATATCTGCCATGGTTCCGAAGTGCTGAAGGGCTACTGGGCACAATGGGAATCTCTTATCTTAGAAAATGGATTGCTGAAAAGGGCTTGGGAAAGTGCAGATAGACGAGACGTGGTCATGCAGTTGATAGTTCTCCAAAGTAAAGTGCAGTCTTTTGAAGGAGATGCATGATGGAACATCTGGAGGCCATCTTGGCGTTAACAAAACCCTTGACAAAATACGGAAGCGATTCTATTGTCTTCATCTTCGCCACGACGTAGAGGAATGGCTTCGGACGTGTGAAATATGTGCTGCAAGAAACCAGAATCAGGGGAAAAATGAGACAGTATAACGCTGGACTGCCTTTCGAGAGAATCGCTATAGACATTGCTGGACCATTCCCAGTTACTGACGATGGAAACCGAAACATCATGGTTATAGGTGACTACTTTACTAAGTGGGTGGAAGCCTATGCAATTCCAAATCAGGAGGTTACCACTGTGGCAAAGGAGTTAGTTCACAACTTTTGTTGCCGTTATGGAGCCCCTATGGAAATCCATACGGATCAAGGGAGAAATTTCGAATCAGGAGTGTTTAAAGAATTATGCCGTCTACTCGGAATTCGAAAGACCAGGACAACGCCTCTGCATCCTCAGTCGGACTGGATGGTTGAGAGATTCAATAGGACACTTGAGCAGCATCTTTCGAAGGTTGTTGACGAGAACCAAACAGACTGGGACCAACGTATACCACTATTCCTCATGGCGTATAGATCATCCGTACACGACACAACCGGCATGACTCCAGCAAAATTGGTGTTTGGGCGGGAGATTCGTCTTCCTGGGCACTTAATGTTCGGATCACCTGAGACTCAGTCCCAAGAGCCACAGAACTATTCCTCGCAATTAGAAAACCAACTGCGAGAAATGAATCGCTTGATAAGAGGACGGCTGAAGATTGCCAGTGATAAAATGAAAACTCGGTATGACATTCGCAGCAATAGTGCGGGTTTCCAAGAAGGAGATCAGGTCTGGTTCTTCAACCAAAAGCGCCGTCGTGGTCGCTCACCTAAGTTGAAAACTAACTGGAAAGGACCCTATACTGTGAAAAAAAAAGAATCAACGATGTTGTTGATCGGATTCAACAGGAAGGACAGCGAAAGTTCAAGGTCGTCCACCTAGATCGCCTAGCTAAATATTACTTCAGAGACGGTTTGCCAGTTCGGGACGAACAGGCTTAAGGAGGGGGAAGTGTTACGACATTACAGGACAATCTATGTGTTTATCGAATGTTCCAGAGTGATCCGGAATGTAACGTGTGTGGCGTATGTGCTTGTCGACGCATTTGCTAGACGGTGCGAGAATTCGCGCGGCCGCTCTCACTGTGTCAAGGCTGCAATTAATTACGTAGTACACACTGGCGGTAAGACGTAGTTTGGAACGTTCTGGTCTGTGAGCGGAGGTGTAAATACATGGCGGCAGCGGCCTTAGTTTTCAGTATAGTTGCGATATATTTACAGTGCGGTCCGAATTTATTGTCGGGCGATTACAAGTGATTGATTATCTGGCGATATTACTGTGTGCGTTCAAGTGGTTATTAGTGAAGTGTTTGATAATCGGGCGGGATAATTGTAATACAATTGTGTTTAGTTTTAGTGGAGATTTTATTGCGTGTGAACAATTTTTATTTGATGTGTTGTAAGAGACTGTGTTGTTAATTACGAACTGTTTAACTGTGAAAATTAAAGCTGGTGATTAGTGGCTTAATTGGTGTCTTGATTTTGTTTCCACTGTACCTACGACGATCGAGTAGACCGTCGTAACACTATTTTTTCCATATTTTTGGGGGGATCAATTTTTAAAACAATAGGGTGTAGGCTCAGAATGTGGATACGCGTGCTAAGTATTAAGAAAATTTTTTGATGAGTTCAGAAGTTATCGTGAGGCGTACCCCAAATAGATAGACTCACAGAGAAATGCCAGAAGGTCGATTTAAACCTGAGAACTCGCTTCGTTAGTTCAAATATGTACAGTTTACATATAGGATGCTGTATTATAGCTCGTAAGAACTTTGTTTATTTTAGACTATAAGTCAGCAGTTTTAGCTGTAAAATTTTAGTGCGATACTCGAAAATGTTCAATAATTATCGAAAGTTCGGGTTACGATAGACGTGTACGCGCGTGCGGAGATATTAACTGGGAAAAACTTTATAGCGGCCTTATTAAGTAAGATTTTCAGATGGGATTCCGACACAATTCGCCGTAGTCATGTTCACTGAGTGTGAATATATATATATATTTTAATCTTATATATGTCATACTTGGAAGGAATAAAAAGACGTATAGTCATAAATAATTTTCTTTTCAGGTTCAGTACAATCCACGACTTTCTTAAACAATTAATTACCACATTAAGCAGAACTTTGAAGGAAAGCCTTGTGCTTTCCTCACTTAACTTTGATTCCTATATACCTATTAGACGTCAACAACTGACCAATCAGAGATTTAGGGTTGCAACCAAGTTCTGGAAAAATCGGCGCAGTACCAGTTCATCTTGGCTAACTACTTACGAAGTAAACATCGTTTCTTCAGTTTACGCTCCAGGAAAGTTCAAATTCTGTTATATTGCCAATACAATTTTTGTCATAAACTCTAGACAGCTTTTAGAGGTTAAGAATTATGTAGATATAAGCAATCAAAAGAAAATTAATTTTAGTTAGCATTTGTTTAGTCAGCAGACTAATTTGTAAATTAAATCAAGATTAGGAACTTTTAATTTTTAACGTTAGTTCAATTAACATTTAATACATCATCGTTACATATGTCTGTCTCGGCAATATTAATTTGTTAAAGCTTATCCATAACATAATACACATAGCTTAATCACACACACACACGCGCGCGCGCGCGCGCAGGGTTTTGTGTATGTGAGTTCGATTTTCCTAATTACTTCCGTTTCAAAATACAGTTATCTTTAATGATCTGCGCCGACTCCTCCGTGTTGAGTGATGAATCTGTAATCTTGTAGAAGCAGAACACAACAGAAATGAAAAAACACAAACTCGTTTGTAATGTACGTTCAGCACGCAGGCCTTTGTTGTATGCTGTGTAGAAAAATCGACACAAATAACAAATATATCCCTTACTTATTTAACAAAAGGGTGCTGTCGATATGTTTTCAGCTTGAAAAATACATTTCCATCCAAACACACGCTCTCCTCTGCTACAAAGGGGAATAATTCCAACTGTGAGTAACTCCAATTGGTAAAAATCCCCAAGGAAATTTTACTTTGACAGAAGAATATAATTATATTCTTACAGTTGTGACAGCCGTGGTTGTGGTACTATGGATTTTGGATAAAATGAAAAAAACATGTTTAGTGAAACAGTAGAAAAAATTTTGTTTTCATTACTTTTTTCTTATTAGGAAGACATGAAAATAATAATTTTGTATTATAATAACTGAAGGAATTTTAGACATAAGTACGAATTTTATTGTCGTTTACCATTTATATTATTAAGTAAGAAATATTACAATTTTCAGCACATACTGAACACCATCGACATTATTGATCACATTGAGAGAGTATCTGAGTAAAAAACAATACGAAAGGATAACCATGAGTGTATCCGGAGTGTATAAGTGCAAGAACGGAAAAGGTGGCGGGATGGTGTAGTGGCAGATTGAAAGGAGGAAGAATGTAAAGAACTAGAAAAATCTGACGGAAATAGAAAAATATGGAAATAACTTGTGAAGCTCAGAATCGCTTGTTAAAAACGATGGAGATCAGTGCCTAACTTGTAGGTACATACGGATAAAGCTCAACCAAAAATCTTAAAAGACAATTTCTCTTTTGACTGAAAATCACACTGCAGGTTAGTAGCCTCTTCATGAAGGGAATCCGAAAATGTGTCCACTTTAAACTGATTTGACTTCTTATTAATTTTTGCTCTAGTTTTCTAATGAAATATCTGGGAAATAGTAGAATAATTGGTCCTTAAGGGAGTCAAGATACGAAAAATTAAATTCTACACTTTATTTTCCACATACGACTCTATATTTCCGGAGTCATCAAGAAGCTGAGGAAAGTAAAAATTTATTGTGAATCCTGGAGACGAGGCTATGACAGACGTATTCAGTACAAGTAATAAAAGCTTTTAGCTGCATCTTGAAATGTTATATTTTGTTGTTCTTATAACTTCATAAGAATGCTACAAGAAGTTGAGATACTCAAAGCAATCTGCGAAGTATGGTAAATAAAATTAATTTTTTATTTGAAAAGTTGAAATAGAAATCGCCTTCACAACATGCATAAAAAAAATTCAACATCAGCCTTCAAGTTGTACAAGCTTCAAGGCATTTTACTTTCAGTAAGCCAATGGGCGCACACTGGGGCAAGTTATCAATAAATCACAGACACATTCGATTCCTCAAGCAAACATTTATTCGTAGATGTATAATTTAACTAAAATATAAATCAAAAATATTATATTTTTTAAATGTTTACATTTTAAAATGTGCTTAACTGGCATAATGCACCTGAATATTAATCTAGATGTCCTGGGTTCGATTCCCGAGAAATACCATACAATTTTTTCTAAGCTCAAATTTCTTCAACCCGTGACAGTGAGTACCTGGCATGGCATGCTGTACTAATAATTGACGGCAGAAGTGTATTTCGAATTTAGTAGAACAGTGGTTTGTTGTTTGACATAAGATCAGACATGAAACTTTGCTCACTGTTAAATCATGCTCACTGTAAATGATTGCTCTTACGTATCACTACAGTAAATTATATTCAGCTCGTTATACTTTTTTCTTCTTGTCTGTCCTTGTTGAAAAATTATCAACCTGAGCTTTCTTTTAAATCAGTTCACATCCTCTACAGTCTTGCCTTGCATTTCCGAAGTTTTTCAGTTTCTAAGGTTAAATAATAGTAAAATGTAATTAATTCCCGCTATTAGTTAATCACGCTATTAGCTAATTGCGCTAATATTTAATAGGCTTATTGGTGAACTAATCTATTATTTAATAGAGCCATTAGTTAATTGCTCTTCCTGTTTAATAGAACTATTAGTTAATTGCGCTATTATTTATTCGATTCGGGCTATTAGTTAATTGCGCTATTAGTTAATCGGTCTATTGGTTAATTACTCTATTAGTTAATAGAGCTATTAGTTAATTGAGCTTCCAGTTTGATCCAACTACTAGTTACTTGCACTTTTATTTATTCGGGATATTAGTTAATCGGGCTATTAGTAAATTGCGCTATTTATAATCGTTCTATTAGTTAATCTGGCTTTAGTTAATTGTGCTATTATTCAATCTGGCTATTAGTTGATAGCGCTATTAGTTAATCCGGTATTAGTTAATCGGACTATTACTTAATTGCGCTATTTATAATCGTACTATTAGTTAATTGGACTATCATTTAGTCGGGCTATAAGATAATTGCGCTACTAATTAATCAGATTATTAGTTAATTCCTCTGTTAGTTAATTTAACTATTATTTAGTCGAGCTATTAGTTAATTGCGCTATTAATTTAATCGTATTATTACTTAATTGCTCTATTATTTACTCGGGATATTAGTTAATTGCGCTATTAGTTAATCGAGCTATTAGGTCATTGCTTTTCTAGTTGATCGCACTATTAGTTAATTGCACTATTCGTTAGTCAGACTATTAGTTAATTTCGCTATTAGTTAATCAGTCTTTTAGTTAATTGTGCTATTAATAAATGAGGCCATTAGTTATTTGCGCTATTATTTAATATGTCTATTAGTTATGTGCGCTATTATTTATAATACTTTCTCCGGGATTTATTTATACCCTGTTTCAGATTGGTTAAAAGCCACCCGTGGTGGTGTCATCTGTTAAATACCAGAGTTATACCCTTGAATTCCTTATTAAATTATAGATGGTTATATGTTGAATAACATTACTCAATGTTGCTTCGGAATTATTTGTTTTATTTGTTAAAGAATTATGTTGATATTATATTTAAATACTCACTTGGAACGGAGATTCTTCATTCGTGATGACATTGTTAACAAAATATTGTCGATAATAAAATTTAAAACATTTGAATAGCTTTGAATAGGTTCACTGCCGCCGGTGTTGAGTGTTACCACCTGGTCTCAGACGTAAACATAACCTCTGTTCGACTGTGAACAACTTTTTTACCGAATGAAAATAAATACATGCGCCATTAATGTTGAAAAAGGCGATTTATTTATCGTTTTATCTGATCCTTAATCCTTATTAACAACAATCAATTCAGTTATCTTTGTTTTACAAGAAATCATTACATTTTCTGAAACTAGTATCCCAGGGTTGGTACCTTGTATACAAATGGTTGGTCGACAAAATCGTCAAAGTTCGTTTAAACAATGGGTTCTTTGAAACTGCAAAATACGGAACTATAAGATGTCAATTATTACTATCAAGTCTCATAATCGGAGAGTGATTACATTAAATATAGAAAATCTTAAACTAATATCGTTAAGTTATCAAGTCGACTGGCGTCTAATGTTGAGGTTAAGCTGGGTTTCGAGGTTATACACAATTAACCTTGATTTGTGAATAAATATTTCTAACAATGAATTAATTTACAACATTAATAAAGTTCAGAGTCAGTTTAGTGTTCATAATAGTTCATATGGTTCAATATGTTAAATAAATTTATCGTATAGGTTGATAATTATAGCAAGTATAATTAATTGTCACTATAATTTCCTCAAATCACTTAATTGCAATTTATTATACACTGTGCAATTAGATGTACACTGTTAAACCTTCAATAACTTTCGTTGTTTTATAATTCATAACACTTGATAACACTTTGAGTAACTTCGAGTAATTAGGTTAGAACGCCACGTGTTTACACTCGAAACCCGCACTGCATTATGGGTGAATCTCGCTTTAACCTAGCGCTGAGCTGTCCATCTGTAAGGCTTTGAATCTGGTGAAGAACTGTCAAATATTTTTGCGTCGCTTCTCGCTGTTCCCAAAACGTTCGCCCCATAAATCTCGCCATAGGTGATCTGATTGGTCAAAAAATTGATGACATTCATTTATGGACGCATCCTCCCCGCTTTATTAAAACTATTTAATTTTGTTTAAAGCGTGGATCTTCGGGTTTGAGAGTTCAAAAGTGACGCCAAACTTTTTACACAAATATATTAAAATAATTTATAATTCTTGGATTTTATACAACTATTTCATTAATGACTCGGAACACAAAGTTTTTTATGAGTAAAAACATAAAGTTTTACCTTACAACCTGAACCAGTTTCCACTTTTAAAAAGCTTCTTCAGAGGTTCAACCTCTGAAGAAGCTTTTAAAAAGTGAATCCGGTTCAGGTTGTAAGGTAAAACTTTATGTTTTTACTCATAAAAACTTTTGTGTTCCGAGTCGTTAATGAAATAGTTGTATATAATTTACAACTGATGTTACTCCCTTATGCTACTTATGAATGCTTATATATTATTACCATGGTCTGGCATTTGTTTTGATACACATTTTGATATCCCACAATACATAATTCGGTTTACACTTAACAAAGATAGTAATTCTTACTTATTACCTATTACAATATTTTGATTAAAATCTTTCTTACCACTATTATATTAACATTTTTATGTGACATAAATTGAATATACTTATCACAAAGTCCTTAGCTGTGATAATTTAACAACATAAACATATAATTTTGACATAAATATAGAATACTTGGCTAGGCTTTATGAGGCCTATATTATCATGAGTTAGTTTAACTAATTATATTACACTGGTTGTATGTTAATGGTTTATTACATTGTATACACAATTTGAGTTGTCTCTATCAACTTTTGGTTAACTTTTCTTACTTAAGATATGCCTTGTTTCTTGTATATTATCACTTAAATTGCATGAGTTCTTGTACAAGCAGACATATTATTATTTCTACTTAATTCTATTTATTACTCTTGTTATATTACAAACATCTTATTTCTGATTCATCACTTGAGTTGCTTGTAAAGTTTACAACGGTTTATTACATCTACTTATTCTTATTTGTTTGTTAATTTATACATTATGAACCCTGTATCTAGGTGTATCAGGTCATGTTCATTAAAAACTATTGATTATTTCTTTGATATTTATTGTTTGGTAATTCGACCAATAGTTAGTTCAATTATCACTGGTTGTTTTAACACTAGTTACAGGTATTAATTCTTGGTATTTCTATGGTTTTTTAATGTGTCATGTGAGTTCTGCATTCCTTCTCACATTTCATTATGTTGTTTCACCTTAATTATAATAATTGAAATATTGTGGTGATGTAGTATCTGTCTTAGAATCATCCTTAGGTGATCTAGTTACTTCTAGGTATAACCCTTCACAGTTTTGCATTCCTTTTACTATATATTTTGTTATTTATATGTGTAAATTCCCAGCTACTTAGGTTAGGTTGTCTACCTACCTCTTTACTGAATATTTGGTTTACATGCTTTGTCTTATCTAGTCCTTTTACTCATTTCTTAACAGTTGAAAACATTTTACATATACTTATAAATAATCATGTCAACTTTTGGTCATCATAATGTTGATTAATAGATGTCTGTTTTATTGTATTTGGTCATTAAAACCTTTGGTTTTTTGGTGCATCTGATTATTTATACTTATTTTTAACTAATACTATCTTTGTCCTTAATTTAACATCTTCTTCCTAATTAAATCTCCTAGTAATTAGTAAGATTTACAATCTGTTTTATCATCTTGACTTTTTTATTTTTGTTGTTATTTCAACTAATGATCCTTGCATTTTGTTGCAATAGGTCATGTTCATTATAGGTATATTATTAATGTTCCCTTCAGTGACAAGTAATAATTATTTACAGATCCATAGTTAGTATACATATCACTGGTTATATTGATATTATCTACTGTCTCTTTTTATTATTATTTATATGGGTTCCTGGTGTACAATTCGAGCCTTTTATACTCAGTCATTTTCATTCTGTTAATTTACATTATCTTCAACAATATTATTCCATCTCAGGGACTTAATCTCTGTCTTAGAAATGGTTATATCTCATTTAGTTTCATCTTAGTATGATACATCATAGCATTATGTCTTTTTTAACATCTCTTTTATTATTTATCAGTGTAAATTTACAACTGTTTAGGTTAAGTTGACCCTTTTCCATTTCAATCGCTACTTTTATTTCACCTACTTGATTTTTATTAGTTACATTACTCACTTCTTTTATTTATGAATAGTATTATCTAACATTTATTGTTCTAAACGCCATTATTCAGCGTTTCTTATATTCTATTTACGTTTTATTTATTAATCAGTTCTTTCTGATATACGTTCAGTTACATTAATTATTTTGTTTAATGATACGATACAATCTTATTGTTTTTCCTTATATATTATTATACATTTCATTTTTACATGGTTGTTACCTCACTCTCCTAATCTTGTTGGGTATTTGTATAGTCACTGTCGGTCTAGTTTTTAAGTTAGTTTGTCTTGATTATTATACCATTTATGCTCATGGACAATTAAATTATATCTTATTCCAAATCATTAACTTCCGAATTAACTCTTTTTCTACTTCAGGGTGTTATACCTTATTGTTTCTTATGGTAATTTACTGTTTTATATAGTTCATCTGTGTTTTGTGATCTTGTGGTGTTTTGTAACGTTACATAGTTAATCGGGCTATTAGTTAATTCTGCTATTAGTTAAGCGGTCTATTGGTTAATTCTCTATTAGTTAATCGAGCTATTAGTTAATTGAGCTTCTAGTTTAATCGAACTATTAGTTAATTGCGCTATTGGTTAATTGTGCTAGTAATAAATTAGGCTAGGAGTTATTAGCGCTATTATTTAACATGGCTATTAGTTAAGTGCGCTATTAGTTGATTGGGCTATTAGTTAATTCTGCTATTACTTAAGCGGTCTATTGGTTCATTCTCTATTTGTTAATCGAGCTATTAGTTAATTGAGCTTCTAGTTTAATCGAACTATTTGTTAATTGCGCTATTAGTTAATCGGGCTTTTACTTATTTGCTCTATTATTTAATCAGGCTATGAGATAATTGCGCTACTAGTTAATCGAACTATTAGTAAATTGCGCTGTTAGTTAATATGGCTATTACTTAATTGCGCTATTGGTTAATTGTGCTATTGATATATCAGGCTCTTAGTTATTTGCGCTATTATTTAACAGGACTATTAGTGAATTGCGCTATTAGTTAATCGGGCTATTATTTAATTCCGTTATTAGTTAATCAGTCTATTGGTTAATTACTCTATTACTTAAGCGAGCTATTAGTTAATTGCCAAAATTCCTTGGAACATTAACACTATTCTAAAAAAAATCAATTTTATTAAACAACAAGTGTATGATTATAATATACTTTAGAAATTAAAGAATATTTAAAAATCAAACTGACCTTATACAAGTTCCAGTTGAGTCTCGCGACGAACTATGTGTCTTGGAGAGCAGTTCGTACAGGCTTATATATAGTATTTCAAGGATGTACACGAAAGAGATGGTAACAACAAAAAAAGCTCCCACACACAAAGTCATGAACACGCACTTAGCTCGGTCTGCGTTCTAATTCCCACACGCTGTGATAACAGATGGTGTCAGACATCCTGTTTGTTCTGTTATTAAAAAAAAACTTTATGTACGACCACGTTCACACGCTGCGATAAACAGATGGTCATACAGACGGAGCCGATTACATCATCAACAAAAAAGGTAAGAGCTGCCACGCATACTTAGCTTGGCTTGTTCACACAATAATTTATGTACGCCTTTAAATTCGTTCACACCCAACATTAACATATGTTCAGACAGACAGCGACAATTAATTATACGCTCAGACAGACGGCGACAACTAACAGATGGCGGCAATTAATTCTACGCTCAGACAGCCGGATGCAATTAATTTAGCGACTCGCTAAACAGATGTCTAGACAGCTGCAAAATGCACGTGGGAGTCAACTGCTACATTCAAAAAAAAAATGCATGTGGGAGCCAACTACCGCTTGTCCCTATTATATTACATACACACCAGTAATAACGAGTGGTCTGTCAGCATTCTGTTGTAAAAAATAACTCCACATGTGAAAAGCATGGATTTTTTTTATCGTATAATATTTTTATGTTTATATATATGTAAATATTAATTGTAAAGTAGATATTTTTTTCTTTTATGTACAGGGAAAATGACAGTTCATTGCTGGACGTCACACGACGGGAAATTCAAAAATTGTGGTGGTGGGAGTAACCATGTTTTTTTTCAATCTGTTTATACACAACATCGACGATATCGGCACGGCAGTGTAAATATATACGAAACCAGTACACTATAACACCGAGTTGGCAACAATGGGGAAACATATATTCAACCCGTACACTATAACACCGAATCGACAACGGTTGGCAACACCGCATCGACGCTTTTCCAACATGGCCGAACTTCCGGAAAACCCCCTTACATATACATAACCATACATTATAACACACGCACGAATCGGCAACCAGGCCGTACCTTAACCACTACACTCTTACACCACTTGACAACATCGCACCTTTTCCAACATGGCCGCCGTCGCCCCACCACGACGGGCGGCCATCAAGCCACCACCAGGCCGCCGCCCAGCGACGATGACGACGTCAACGACGACGTCAACGGCGAACTGCGAACGGCGAACGGCGAACATAGCCACGCCTCCGCCAATCAACGCACACATTACCCCACTTTAGGCGGCGACGACGACAACATGGCCGACAGACTACTGCCGCATGGTTACCCCCACCACCACAATTTTTGATTTTCCCGCCGTGTGACGTTACTTCTGGCAATGAACTGTCATTTTCCCCCTACTGATGGCTTCCTTCAGGGTCTCGAAAGCCTTCTGTTGTTTTTCCCCCCATACAAATTTGGCGCCCTTTTTCCGGAGTTCATTCAGAGGTGCCGCAATCTCCGCCGCGTTTGGAATAAAACGCCGATAGAAATTGACCATCCCCACAAATCTCGCGATGCCTTTGGCATCCTTTGGTGGGGGAAAGCCAATGATTCCCTGTGTTCGCTCAGGATCCACAGTGACACCTCTATGGGAAATCAGGTGGCCCAGGAAGGAAATTTGTGTCTGGGCAAACTTCACCTTTTCGGGATTGACAGTGAGGCCAGCACCCCTCAACCTGCACATCACCTCTTCGAGATGACCCAAATGCTCCTCGTACCCCTTGCTGTATACCAGCAAGTCGTCAAGATAATTGAAGACGTACTTGAACTTGACATCGTGAAAGACGGTGTCAAGTATACGGGTGAGAGTTTGGGCCCCTAACGCTAGGCCCATGGGAACCCTAGTTTACTGATAGAGGTTCCACGGAACACAGAATGCCGTGTAGGGCCTACTTTCTTTCGTCAACGGAATCTGGTGATATGCAGAGTTGAGGTCAATGATGGTAAAATACCTCGCCTCACTGAACCAATCAAACGCGGAATGAAGGTCAGGAAGTGGGACTGAATCTACCTCAATGTTGGCGTTGAGCTTGCGGTAGTCGATGACCATCCTATGCTTACCTCCAGGCTTGGGCACTAGGAACGCTGGACTGAGAAGGTTCAATCACCCCTTGATCTAATAACTCTTCCTCCCTCAAGATGCTCATCTTCGGAGGGGCAAATTTATAAGGGTGGGAGCGCACCACCTTGGAGTCCGTTAGGCGGATCTTATACTCCAAGAGATGTGTGAGCCCAAGGGCCGGAGTTAATACAGTGGGGAAACGCTCACACAACTGATCTAATGCGGACCGCTGGGACTGGGAGAGGTAGTCTCTAGATGTGTCGGGGCACTTAACCTCTTGGATATCTTGCCTGGTCCCCTGATATCCAAGGAAAGGGATTATAACTCCCCGATTAAATTTAAAATAACATTGGTGCTCTTGGATGTCAATAACGAGACCACTTTTGCAGATGAAATCGGCACCAATAATGCATTCAACTCCCAGAGCAGGAGAAACCAGAAAGCTCCACACCCAAGAAAATCCCTCGATTTTAAACTTAAATGAAACTACCCGGGAAATGGGCAGAATTTCCTGGGATGCCGTCCAGCACACCACGGAAGACTGTTCTAACCTTTTAATTAAACCCTGTCGTTCAAGGTCGTCGCACACTTTGGATGAAATGATTGATGTTGCTGATCCGGAGTTAACTAATGCTCTGAGTTGACCCTTTTTCAACTCCAAAAGCAAGAAGGGGCATACGGAAGTGGGCCTAGAGGTGGTTTGGAGGACCTTGTTGCCCAAAGAACTGGGACCTACAACTGGCCTGGAGGCGCGTACCTTAGAAGACCCGCGACAGGTAGGGGAAGACCTCCGACATATCTTCCCCTCATTGACCCTTTTCTGAATGACCTTGGGCGCCTTGGGGAGGGACGTTGGACTCGACCCAACCCCGGTACAAAATCGCCTGATGTGGCCCAATCTACCACACCTAAAACAAGTCACATTAGGTGAACGACGGCGCCTCTCGTTACAAGAGTTTATGATTTGAATTTCGGCACCACATGATGATGGAACAATTCGCCTTCCATGCGTCTCGGGTCTTACCTTACCATGTGCTACTTGCTCACGGGACTCGTCAATCTCCTGAACCGTTCTAGAAACCACACACGGCCGTTCGAGGTCCGCAAAACAACGTGGACGGTCCGCGAACACCAAACGGGATCTCTCTTGGGGCGTCGCCCCTTCTAAAATAATTCTAACGATATCCTTCTCGGGCAACCCCAACCTCAAAATCCGGGCAATTTTACGGATATCTTGCACAAAGTCCCCCAACGCCTCTCCGTTGGCCTGTGCACGATAGAACCGATTATGTTTCAAATGCTCACGTTGCCGACGGGGTATGAAAGAGTCCGACACCTCCCCATGGAGAGAGTCGATATTCTATCAACCAGGCAACGCTTGAGACCCCCCGGCAGTTCAACATATCAAATTTTCCGACCACAAATACCCGCCCCATTGGTGCGACCAGACTCACAAGTTATACAACCTAAACTAGCCTACATGGGCATATACCTAAAAAAAAAACAATGGCACAACAATAGCATAGTATTTCCGAGTTTGCAAGCTCCGTCACACCCAAGGACCCAAGGGTTCAACCCTAGAATGAGCCACGCTCTGCTACCATATGTGACCCCTCTTTCCTTTTTTATGCTTTATAAAAAAAACTTTTTTTTTATTTATTTATTTTTTTTGAAAGAGAAGCCATAAGTTATTTAAGACTAGGCCAGAGCCTAGAGAAGCCAAAAATGCGCTGGGTACAGTATGACGGGACTTGCAATTAAACTCAGCTGTTAATTAACAATAACATTCTTTTTATTGTTGCCCCCATAATTCGTTACATGTAAATATCCCACAAATCACATAATTATCACATGGCAATCAGCAATAAACCACAAAATACATAGTAAATAAATAGTGTTCACATGTCCTTAATTGTGTCAATAGACAATATCTATATATCTATATATACATATATATATCAAGCAACATTCCGTAAATTATATAAATTCCCCCCCTTGTTACTAACACTTAACATTGACATCACATACAGAAACATAAAGACACATAGACTCATAATTGTATACACATATTATAGACACCAAATACCCATATAATACCCATGTTCGACCTGACCGACAGGTAGTTTTTCCGCAAAGCCCCCAAGACCGGCAATCATAACTGTTCAACTTCCAGTCACCATAATTTATTAACTTCCATTAAATTAAATATTAAAAAAAAACCCCAAAAAGGTGATATTGACTACAAAAGCATAAAGATAGGCCGGACTGCCCCTATGAATTGATAACATCTGATAATTGGCCCATTATGAGCATATGAAAATCTTTAAGTTTCTTGCACAGTATATAAGTGGGAAAAACCCTCATCACCTGAGTTTAAGCAATTGCTATTATTTTCTAAAATGTTAACTATGTGTTACAAATCCCGATGGATACATGTATCAGTAATTGCTACTTAATGAAAATGAATTAATTCAACTGAGAAGAATTAGTGGCATCAATATGCCTTTACAAGTTCAAAATTATCAGTATATGCCCACAAATAT
This sequence comes from Magicicada septendecula, assembly GCA_034769895.1. Lineage (NCBI taxonomy): Eukaryota > Metazoa > Arthropoda > Insecta > Hemiptera > Cicadidae > Magicicada > Magicicada septendecula. The sequence goes on along the minus strand of CM068367.1, from coordinate 1,109,317,865 downwards.
AAATTTTCTTTTCTCTTAAAGGCAGATGGCTGTGCATAATTGATATTATAATAACCGCCTGTTGTACCCTAGCAGATGTGGGAGCGCGCCAGCATGAACCAGACCATGTGTGACAGGAATCAAACCTGCCTCAAACTGAATGAACATGTGCCTAACAAAAACCTATGTCCCTTTTACCCCCAGAAAACAGCCTGAAAAACGAAACCCCCAGCCCTCGTACGTCTTCAATTATCTTGACGACTTGCTGGTGTACAGCAAGGGGTACGAGGAGCATTTGTGTCATCTCGAAGAGGTGATGTGCAGGTTGAGGGGTGCTGGCCTCACTGTCAATCCCGAAAAGGTGAAGTTTGCCCAGACACAAATTTCCTTCCTGGGCCACCTGATTTCCCATAGAGGTGTCACTGTGAATCCTGAGCGAACACAGGGAATCAGGGACTTTCCCCCACCAAAGGATGCCAAAGGCATCGCGAGATTTGTGGGGATGGTCAATTTCTATCGGCGTTTTATTCCAAACGCGGCGGAGATTGCGGCACCTCTGAATGAACTCCGGAAAAAGGGCGCCAAATTTGTATGGAGGGAAAAACAACAGAAGGCTTTCGAGACCCTGAAGGAAGCCATCATTTCCCCTCCAGTACTGAGAATGCCAGACTTCTCGAAGCCGTTCATACTCCAGACGGATGCGAGTTCGATTGCGCTCGGGGCGGTTCTGTCCCAAGTAGTTGATGGTGCTAGGCAGCCTGTGGCTTTCATTTCCCGAACGTTGACCCAGCAAGAACAAAAGTCTTCAGTGTATGAGCTAGAGTGTTTAGCTGTTGTGTACGCTCTAGATAAGTTCAGGCGTTTTCTGGAACACGCTGAGTTCCTGCTCGAGACCGACAATTAGGCTCTCTCTTGGCTTCTTGCTCATCCCCGGCAACTGGGTAAAATTGGTAGATGGGTGGTCAAGATCTCATCCTTCAAGTTCAAAGTGCAACACATTAGGGGAACCCAAAATGTGGTTGCAGATGCTTTATCACGCATGTTTTCCCAGCCCAGTGAAGTCCAATCTGAACAACCCTGTTCTGTTCTGCTAGACTTTCCGTTAGCCTTCACTGATGTGTTACCCCATCAGTTGAACGATGAAGAGCTGGGTCCTATCATCCAGAATATAAAGGAGGGTAACGTACAGGCCCCTTACTTCCTGTCCAAGGGCGTCCTGTGTTGTCGAGAGAGAAAGGGACGTGCCCCTAAGATCGTGCTGCCTAGCAAGTTAGTGCCCATGGTCTTCAGCTATTATCACAATTCCCCAGTAGGAGGCCACAAGGGAATTTCGAAGACCATTTTCAGTATTAGGGAAAACTTCATCTGGAAGGGCATGGATAGGGACATCGCAACCAGGGTTAAGAGTTGTCATCTGTGTGGCTTGAGCAAGCCTGCCCAGAACACAAAGTTAGGGTTGTTGTCATCGGACGTGGCAAGCAGACCGATGGAGAAGCTATTCATAGACTACGTGGGACCTCTCCCGCGTAGCAAGTCAGGTAATTCTTACCTGCTTGTTTGCGTGGATGCTTTTTCGAAGTTTGCCTGGCTACTGCCCTTACGGCAGGCAACAGCTCGTTTGACCATAAGCGCGCTTCAGAACCACATTTTTCAGCATTTCGGTCTTCCGACCATCATTGTCTCCGACAATGGTCCCCAGTTCGTTTCGGGTGAGTTCAGGCGGATGTGTTTCACCAGCGGAATAAAACATGTAACCACCTCTCCTTATTACCCACAGCCGACCCATGCGGAGAGATTCAACAGGAATCTCCGGTCCGCACTCATTGCTTATCATGCGGAGCAACAGACAACCTGGGACCAGAATCTGAAGTGGTTACAGCTAGCCTTTAATACGGCACTGCATGACAGTCATAAGGCCGTTCCCTTTGAGATCATGTTTGGATTCTCGCCCGCACTCCCGTTGACTAACTTGTGGAATATTGATGATCTTCTACCACGGGAGCCAGACAACGGAACTGCAGAGAGATGGAAGGAGGCTCGGAAGAATTTGCTGAGAGCGCACGAGCGCGTCCGTAGTCGGTACAATCAGGGGCGAATTCCAAATCCCTTCAAAGTAGGAGATTTGGTCTACTGCCAGAGCCACCCGATCAGCTCAGCTGCCGATAAAAGAGCCGCTAAATTGTGTTATCGCTGGTCGGGGCCATATCGTATCCTGGGGTTCGCGTCACCAGTGACGGCTCGGTTGGTAGAGCCGGGTGGTAATCCGAAGGAGATTACCACACATATCTCGAAATTGAAACTATGTAGAAAAGGGTAAACGGTCTGACGGGGGGGGGGAATGATTGGTGGTCTCTGTGTGAGTAGGGATTTTGTCATTTTAAAAGGGTGTGCTCCAGGGGTGTTATCGAGAACGATAGGGTAGCGGGTAGATGTTTCCCACAGTCCAAGTGGGGTTCGTCTACTTCAGGGATGCGCCCCTGCCTGCGCGAGCCTTGGTTTTCTCCAATTGTCCTTATGTCCGGAGGGAGCCATGTCCTTAACTTTAGTCCCAGCTAATGACCTTCAATGATCCTTGACCTTCCACCTTCCGATTTTCCTAACCTTCCCCTTTGAAAAAAAAAAATTAGAAAAGCAAAAAAAGAAAAAAAAAGGAGTTAGAGAGTGGAGCGAGACGTGTCGTGTCGATGAGGTCGGTGAGGCACTTCATCGACACGATACGTTTTGGGCATACCCTTGGATTATAGTTTCATGGAGACCATCATTTCCCCTGTTTCCCTTGCCCCGTGCAGTGACGGTATTGTTGACAATTAGTTTCATATCGGGGAATCCCTCCCGTAAGAATATAGGGCAAGGGGACCTGTTAAGGTGGCATTCGGTTCCTGGCTTGGGTGGACAAGCCTCAGGAGGTCAGAACTCAGGGAGCTCCCGAACTTTTCTTTCGTCTTTTCTTCTCTGTCCCTTCTTGCTGTGGGTTGGCCCTGATCAGGTCAGCGCGCAGCACCTGCACACTTACACATTACACGTCTTCTTTCATCTCTTTCGTTTTCCTTCTGAGCCTCTGTTATCCTGAGAGCAAGTGCCGCTGGGCCGCTATGAGCACCGAGTCCACTAGGTTCATTCTGGAAGGGGGTACACTGCAGGGTACTCTCCCGAGTTCAAGTGTGGGGCAACAAGGTTGCCCTTTCGGGGTGGGGGTGTGCCGGTGTTTGCCTAACCCGGCGATCGAAGGTATTATAAAATTTGTAAACTCGTATATTAACGTCGGTGAGCCGCGATATTGGAATGGCACTGTTGAAACGGCGCGCGCCATCTCTTGGCGAGTTTTGCTGTTTGTTGCATTGTGACTGCAAACGGGTGAGAGTTTGGGCCCCTACCGCTAGGCCCATGGGAACCCTAGTGTACTGATAGAGGTTCCACGGAACACAGAATGCCGTGTAGGGCCTACTTTCTTTCGTCAACGGAATCTGGTGATATGCAGAGTTGAGGTCAATGATGGTAAAATACCTCGCCTCACTGAACCAATCAAACGCGGAATGAAGGTCAGGAAGTGGGACTGAATCTACCTCAGTGTTGGCGTTGAGCTTGCGGTAGCCGATGACCATCCTATGCTTACCTCCAGGCTTGGGCACTAGGAACGCTGGACTGAGAAGGTTCAATCACCCCTTGATCTAATAACTCTTCCTCCCTCAAGATGCTCATCTTCGGAGGGGCAAATTTATAAGGGTGGGAGCGCACCACCTTGGAGTCCGTTAGGCGGATCTTATACTCCAAGAGATGTGTGAGCCCAAGGGCCGGAGTTAATACAGTGGGGAAACGCTCACACAACTGATCTATTGCGGACCGCTGGGACTGGGAGAGGTGGTCTCTAGATGTGTCGGGGCACTTAACCTCTTGGTTATCTTGCCTGGTCCCCTGATATCCAAGGAAAGGGATTACAACTCCCCGATTAAATTTAAAATAACATTGGTGCTCTTGGATGTCAATAACGAGACCACTTTTGCAGATGAAATCGGCACCAATAATGCATTAAACTCCCAGAGCAGGAGAAACCAGAAAGCTCCACACCCAAGAAAATCCCTCGATTTTAAACTTAAATGAAACTACCCGGGAAATGGGCAGAATTTCCTGGGATGCCGTCCAGCACACCACGGAAGACTGTTCTAACCTTTTAATTAAACCCTGTCGTTCAAGGTCGTCGCACACTTTGGATGAAATGATTGATGTTGCTGATCCGGAGTTAACTAATGCTCTGAGTTGACTCTTTTTCAACTCCAACAGCAAGAAGGGGCATACGGAAGTGGGCCTAGAGATGGTTTGGAGGACCTTGATGCCCAAATAACTGGGACCTACAACTGGCCTGGAGGCGCGTACCTTAGAAGACCCGCGACAGGTAGGGGAAGACCTCCGACATATCTTCCCCTCATTGACCCTTTTCTGAATGACCTTGGGCGCCTTGGGGAGGGACGTTGGACTCGACCCAACCCCGGTACAAAATCGCCTGATGTGGCCCAATCTACCACACCTAAAACAAGTCACATTAGGTGAACGACGGCGCCTCTCGTTACAAGAGTTTATGATTTGAATTTCGGCACCACATGATGATGGAACAATTCGCCTTCCATGCGTCTCGGGTCTTACCTTACCATGTGCTACTTGCTCACGGGACTCGTCAATCTCCTGGACCGTTCTAGAAACCACACACGGCCGATCGAGGTCCGCAAAACAACGTGGACGGTCCGCGAACACCAAACGGGATCTCTCTTGGGGCGTCACCCCTTCTAAAATAATTCTAACGATATCCTTCTCGGGCAACCCCAACCTCAAAATCCGGGCAATTTTACGGATATCTTGCACAAAGTCCCCCAACGCCTCTCCGTTGGCCTGTGCACGATAGAACCGATTATGTTTCAAATGCTCACGTTGCCGACGGGGTATGAAAGAGTCCAACACCTCCCCATGGAGAGAGTCGATACTGCCACCACGACGCAGAGTGTCGGTGACCAGCTCAGCCAATGAACCCCGGCAATACGGGTATATAAGGGACAAGAGGACATCATCGGACAGCCCCGGAAAATCCGCCAACTCCAGGACGATGTCCAGAAAAACCAACAATTTGCCCTCATCTTCTCCATCCACCACCGGAAGTCTCTGCAGAATGCCGGAAATAGGGTTGGTAGTCTCTGGTAACCTACCCCCGCCAGAATCACACAATACACCATTCATAACGATCAAACATAATCACAAAAATTTAGGAAAAACCCAAGTACTGTCCTTCCTTTGGGCGACCCCCGGGTTCTCTAGCGCTGCGGAGACCTGGCCTACTTCTGAACTATCTACTAACACCACAGAAGGAGACAAGCAACAACCAACAATACTTAACATACATAACATCAAACATCAATCCGACACACACGTCTCACCAACACATAACTCACAGACACAAACTAGTAGTCAGTATTCCTAATTCGGGAATTTAGTCGGTGACGGTACAGACTTCCGATCGGGCCATACCGCATCCCGCTAATGCCACACACTATACTCCGACCTCGAATCAGCCACATTCTATCACCCAGGCAACGCTTGAGACCCCCCGGCAGTTCAACATATCAAATTTTCCGACCACAAATACCCGCCCCATTGGTGCGACCAGACTCACAAGTTATACAACCTAAACTAGCCTACATGGGCATATACCTAAAAAAAAAACAATGGCACAACAATAGCATAGTATTTCCGAGTTTGCAAGCTCCGTCACACCCAAGGACCCAAGGGTTCAACCCTAGAATGAGCCACGCTCTGCTACCATATGTGACCCCTCTTTCCTTTTTTATGCTTTATAAAAAAAACTTTTTTTTTATTTATTTATTTTTTTTGAAAGAGAAGCCATAAGTTATTTAAGACTAGGCCAGAGCCTAGAGAAGCCAAAAATGCGCTGGGTACAGTATGACGGGACTTGCAATTAAACTCAGCTGTTAATTAACAATAACATTCTTTTTATTGTTGCCCCCATAATTCGTTACATGTAAATATCCCACAAATCACATAATTATCACATGGCAATCAGCAATAAACCACAAAATACATAGTAAATAAATAGTGTTCACATGTCCTTAATTGTGTCAATAGACAATATCTATATATCTATATATACATATATATATCAAGCAACATTCCGTAAATTATATAAATTTCCCCCCTTGTTACTAACACTTAACATTGACATCACATACAGAAACATAAAGACACATAGACTCATAATTGTATACACATATTATAGACACCTAATACCCATATAATACCCATGTTCGACCTGACCGACAGGTAGTTTTTCCGCAAAGCCCCCAAGACCGGCAATCATAACTGTTCAACTTCCAGTCACCATAATTTATTAACTTCCATTAAATTAAATATTAAAAAAAACCCCAAAAAGGTGATATTGACTACAAAAGCATAAAGATAGGCCGGACTGCCCCTATGAATTGATAACATCTGATAATTGGCCCATTATGAGCATATGAAAATCTTTAAGTTTCTTGCACAGTATATAAGTGGGAAAAACCCTCATCACCTGAGTTTAAGCAATTGCTATTATTTTCTAAAATGTTAACTATGTGTTACAAATCCCGATGGATACATGTATCAGTAATTGCTCCTTAATGAAAATGATTTAATTCAACTGAGAAGAATTAGTGGCATCAATATGCCTTTACAAGTTCAAAATTATCAGTATATGCCCACAAATATAAATTTTCTTTTCTCTTAAAGGCAGATGGCTGTGCATAATTGATATTATAATAACCGCCTGTTGTACCCTAGCAGATGTGGGAGCGCGCCAGCATGAACCAGACCATGTGTGACAGGAATCAAACCTGCCTCAAACTGAATGAACATGTGCCTAACAAAAACCTATGTCCCTTTTACCCCCAGAAAACAGCCTGAAAAACGAAACCCCCAGCCCTCGTACGTCTTCAATTATCTTGACGACTTGCTGGTGTACAGCAAGGGGTACGAGGAGCATTTGTGTCATCTCGAAGAGGTGATGTGCAGGTTGAGGGGTGCTGGCCTCACTGTCAATCCCGAAAAGGTGAAGTTTGCCCAGACACAAATTTCCTTCCTGGGCCACCTGATTTCCCATAGAGGTGTCACTGTGAATCCTGAGCGAACACAGGGAATCAGGGACTTTCCCCCACCAAAGGATGCCAAAGGCATCGCGAGATTTGTGGGGATGGTCAATTTCTATCGGCGTTTTATTCCAAACGCGGCGGAGATTGCGGCACCTCTGAATGAACTCCGGAAAAAGGGCGCCAAATTTGTATGGAGGGAAAAACAACAGAAGGCTTTCGAGACCCTGAAGGAAGCCATCATTTCCCCTCCAGTACTGAGAATGCCAGACTTCTCGAAGCCGTTCATACTCCAGACGGATGCGAGTTCGATTGCGCTCGGGGCGGTTCTGTCCCAAGTAGTTGATGGTGCTAGGCAGCCTGTGGCTTTCATTTCCCGAACGTTGACCCAGCAAGAACAAAAGTCTTCAGTGTATGAGCTAGAGTGTTTAGCTGTTGTGTACGCTCTAGATAAGTTCAGGCGTTTTCTGGAACACGCTGAGACCTGCTCGAGACCGACAATTAGGCTCTCTCTTGGCTTCTTGCTCATCCCCGGCAACTGGGTAAAATTGGTAGATGGGTGGTCAAGATCTCATCCTTCAAGTTCAAAGTGCAACACATTAGGGGAACCCAAAATGTGGTTGCAGATGCTTTATCACGCATGTTTTCCCAGCCCAGTGAAGTCCAATCTGAGCAACCCTGTTCTGTTCTGCTAGACTTTCCGTTAGCCTTCACTGATGTGTTACCCCATCAGTTGAACGATGAAGAGCTGGGTCCTATCATCCAGAATATAAAGGAGGGTAACGTACAGGCCCCTTACTTCCTGTCCAAGGGCGTCCTGTGTTGTCGAGAGAGAAAGGGACGTGCCCCTAAGATCGTGCTGCCTAGCAAGTTAGTGCCCATGGTCTTCAGCTATTATCACAATTCCCCAGTAGGAGGCCACAAGGGAATTTCGAAGACCATTTTCAGTATTAGGGAAAACTTCATCTGGAAGGGCATGGATAGGGACATCGCAACCAGGGTTAAGAGTTGTCATCTGTGTGGCTTGAGCAAGCCTGCCCAGAACACAAAGTTAGGGTTGTTGTCATCGGACGTGGCAAGCAGACCGATGGAGAAGCTATTCATAGACTACGTGGGACCTCTCCCGCGTAGCAAGTCAGGTAATTCTTACCTGCTTGTTTGCGTGGATGCTTTTTCGAAGTTTGCCTGGCTACTGCCCTTACGGCAGGCAACAGCTCGTTTGACCATAAGCGCGCTTCAGAACCACATTTTTCAGCATTTCGGTCTTCCGACCATCATTGTCTCCGACAATGGTCCCCAGTTCGTTTCGGGTGAGTTCAGGCGGATGTGTTTCACCAGCGGAATAAAACATGTAACCACCTCTCCTTATTACCCACAGCCGACCCATGCGGAGAGATTCAACAGGAATCTCCGGTCCGCACTCATTGCTTATCATGCGGAGCAACAGACAACCTGGGACCAGAATCTGAAGTGGTTACAGCTAGCCTTTAATACGGCACTGCATGACAGTCATAAGGCCGTTCCCTTTGAGATCATGTTTGGATTCTCGCCCGCACTCCCGTTGACTAACTTGTGGAATATTGATGATCTTCTACCACGGGAGCCAGACAACGGAACTGCAGAGAGATGGAAGGAGGCTCGGAAGAATTTGCTGAGAGCGCACGAGCGCGTCCGTAGTCGGTACAATCAGGGGCGAATTCCAAATCCCTTCAAAGTAGGAGATTTGGTCTACTGCCAGAGCCACCCGATCAGCTCAGCTGCCGATAAAAGAGCCGCTAAATTGTGTTATCGCTGGTCGGGGCCATATCGTATCCTGGGGTTCGCGTCACCAGTGACGGCTCGGTTGGTAGAGCCGGGTGGTAATCCGAAGGAGATTACCACACATATCTCGAAATTGAAACTATGTAGAAAAGGGTAAACGGTCTGACGGGGGGGGGGGAATGATTGGTGGTCTCTGTGTGAGTAGGGATTTTGTCATTTTAAAAGGGTGTGCTCCAGGGGTGTTATCGAGAACGATAGGGTAGCGGGTAGATGTTTCCCACAGTCCAAGTGGGGTTCGTCTACTTCAGGGATGCGCCCCTGCCTGCGCGAGCCTTGGTTTTCTCCAATTGTCCTTATGTCCGGAGGGAGCCATGTCCTTAACTTTAGTCCCAGCTAATGACCTTCAATGATCCTTGACCTTCCACCTTCCGATTTTCCTAACCTTCCCCTTTGAAAAAAAAAAATTAGAAAAGCAAAAAAAGAAAAAAAAAGGAGTTAGAGAGTGGAGCGAGACGTGTCGTGTCGATGAGGTCGGTGAGGCACTTCATCGACACGATACGTTTTGGGCATACCCTTGGATTATAGTTTCATGGAGACCATCATTTCCCCTGTTTCCCTTGCCCCGTGCAGTGACGGTATTGTTGACAATTAGTTTCATATCGGGGAATCCCTCCCGTAAGAATATAGGGCAAGGGGACCTGTTAAGGTGGCATTCGGTTCCTGGCTTGGGTGGACAAGCCTCAGGAGGTCAGAACTCAGGGAGCTCCCGAACTTTTCTTTCGTCTTTTCTTCTCTGTCCCTTCTTGCTGTGGGTTGGCCCTGATCAGGTCAGCGCGCAGCACCTGCACACTTACACATTACACGTCTTCTTTCATCTCTTTCGTTTTCCTTCTGAGCCTCTGTTATCCTGAGAGCAAGTGCCGCTGGGCCGCTATGAGCACCGAGTCCACTAGGTTCATTCTGGAAGGGGGTACACTGCAGGGTACTCTCCCGAGTTCAAGTGTGGGGCAACCAGGTTGCCCTTTCGGGGTGGGGGTGTGCCGGTGTTTGCCTAACCCGGCGATCGAAGGTATTATAAAATTTGTAAACTCGTATATTAACGTTGGTGAGCCGCGTTATTGGAATGGCACTGTTGAAACGGCGCGCGCCATCTCTTGGCGAGTTTTGCTGTTTGTTGCATTGTGACTGCAAACGGGTGAGAGTTTGGGCCCCTACCGCTAGGCCCATGGGAACCCTAGTGTACTGATAGAGGTTCCACGGAACACAGAATGCCGTGTAGGGCCTACTTTCTTTCGTCAACGGAATCTGGTGATATGCAGAGTTGAGGTCAATGATGGTAAAATACCTCGCCTCACTGAACCAATCAAACGCGGAATGAAGGTCAGGAAGTGGGACTGAATCTACCTCAGTGTTGGCGTTGAGCTTGCGGTAGCCGATGACCATCCTATGCTTACCTCCAGGCTTGGGCACTAGGAACGCTGGACTGAGAAGGTTCAATCACCCCTTGATCTAATAACTCTTCCTCCCTCAAGATGCTCATCTTCGGAGGGGCAAATTTATAAGGGTGGGAGCGCACCACCTTGGAGTCCGTTAGGCGGATCTTATACTCCAAGAGATGTGTGAGCCCAAGGGCCGGAGTTAATACAGTGGGGAAACGCTCACACAACTGATCTATTGCGGACCGCTGGGACTGGGAGAGGTGGTCTCTAGATGTGTCGGGGCACTTAACCTCTTGGTTATCTTGCCTGGTCCCCTGATATCCAAGGAAAGGGATTACAACTCCCCGATTAAATTTAAAATAACATTGGTGCTCTTGGATGTCAATAACGAGACCACTTTTGCAGATGAAATCGGCACCAATAATGCATTAAACTCCCAGAGCAGGAGAAACCAGAAAGCTCCACACCCAAGAAAATCCCTCGATTTTAAACTTAAATGAAACTACCCGGGAAATGGGCAGAATTTCCTGGGATGCCGTCCAGCACACCACGGAAGACTGTTCTAACCTTTTAATTAAACCCTGTCGTTCAAGGTCGTCGCACACTTTGGATGAAATGATTGATGTTGCTGATCCGGAGTTAACTAATGCTCTGAGTTGACTCTTTTTCAACTCCAACAGCAAGAAGGGGCATACGGAAGTGGGCCTAGAGATGGTTTGGAGGACCTTGATGCCCAAATAACTGGGACCTACAACTGGCCTGGAGGCGCGTACCTTAGAAGACCCGCGACAGGTAGGGGAAGACCTCCGACATATCTTCCCCTCATTGACCCTTTTCTGAATGACCTTGGGCGCCTTGGGGAGGGACGTTGGACTCGACCCAACCCCGGTACAAAATCGCCTGATGTGGCCCAATCTACCACACCTAAAACAAGTCACATTAGGTGAACGAACGACGGCGCCTCTCGTTACAAGAGTTTATGATTTGAATTTCGGCACCACATGATGATGGAACAATTCGCCTTCCATGCGTCTCGGGTCTTACCTTACCATGTGCTACTTGCTCACGGGACTCGTCAATCTCCTGGACCGTTCTAGAAACCACACACGGCCGTTCGAGGTCCGCAAAACAACGTGGACGGTCCGCGAACACCAAACGGGATCTCTCTTGGGGCGTCACCCCTTCTAAAATAATTCTAACGATATCCTTCTCGGGCAACCCCAACCTCAAAATCCGGGCAATTTTACGGATATCTTGCACAAAGTCCCCCAACGCCTCTCCGTTGGCCTGTGCACGATAGAACCGATTATGTTTCAAATGCTCACGTTGCCGACGGGGTATGAAAGAGTCCAACACCTCCCCATGGAGAGAGTCGATACTGCCACCACGACGCAGAGTGTCGGTGACCAGCTCAGCCAATGAACCCCGGCAATACGGGTATATAAGGGACAAGAGGACATCATCGGACAGCCCCGGAAAATCCGCCAACTCCAGGACGATGTCCAGAAAAACCAACAATTTGCCCTCATCTTCTCCATCCACCACCGGAAGTCTCTGGAGAATGCCGGAAATAGGGTTGGTAGTCTCTGGTAACCTACCCCCGCCAGAATCACACAATACACCATTCATAACGATCAAACATAATCACAAAAATTTAGGAAAAACCCAAGTACTGTCCTTCCTTTGGGCGACCCCCGGGTTCTCTAGCGCTGCGGAGACCTGGCCTACTTCTGAACCATCTACTAACACCACAGAAGGAGACAAGCAACAACCAACAATACTTAACATACATAACATCAAACATCAATCCGACACACACGTCTCACCAACACATAACTCACAGACACAAACTAGTAGTCAGTATTCCTAATTCGGGAATTTAGTCGGTGACGGTACAGACTTCCGATCGGGCCATACCGCATCCCGCTAATGCCACACACTATACTCCGACCTCGAATCAGCCACATTCTATCACCCAGGCAACGCTTGAGACCCCCCGGCAGTTCAACATATCAAATTTTCCGACCACAAATACCCGCCCCATTGGTGCGACCAGACTCACAAGTTATACAACCTAAACTAGCCTACATGGGCATATACCTAAAAAAAAAACAATGGCACAACAATAGCATAGTATTTCCGAGTTTGCAAGCCCCGTCACACCCAAGGACCTAAGGGTTCAACCCTAGAATGAGCCACGCTCTGCTACCATATGTGACCCCTCTTTCCTTTTTTATGCTTTATAAAAAAAACTTTTTTTTTATTTATTTATTTTTTTTGAAAGAGAAGCCACAAGTTATTTAAGACTAGGCCAGAGCCTAGAGAAGCCAAAAATGCGCTGGGTCCAGTATGACGGGACTTGCAATTAAACTCAGCTGTTAATTAACAATAACATTCTTTTTATTGTTTTCCCCATAATTCGTTACATGTAAATATCCCACAAATCACATAATTATCACATGGCAATCAGCAATAAACCACAAAATACATAGTAAATAAATAGTGTTCACATGTCCTTAATTGTGTCAATAGACAATATCTATATATCTATATATACATATATATATATCAAGCAACATTCCGTAGATTATATAAATTCCCCCCCCTTGTTACTAACACTTAACATTGACATCACATACAGAAACATAAAGACACATAGACTCATAATTGTATACACATATTATAGACACCTAATACCCATATAATACCCATGTTCGACCTGACCGACAGGCAGTTTTTCTGCAAAGCCCCCAAGACCGGCAATCATAACTGTTCAACTTCCAGTCACCATAATTTATTAACTTCCATTAAATTAAATATTAAAAAAAAAACCCAAAAAAGTGATATTGACTACAAAAGCATAAAGATAGGCCGGACTGCCCCTATGAATTGATAACATCTGATAATTGGCCCATTATGAGCATATGAAAATCTTTAAGTTTCTTGCACAGTATATAAGTGGAAAAACCCTCATCACCTGAGTTTAAGCAATTGCTATTATTTTCTAAAATGTTAACTATGTGTTACAAATCCCGATGGATACATGTATCAGTAATTGCTCCTTAATGAAAATGATTTAATTCAACTGAGAAGAATTAGTGGCATCAATATGCCTTTACAAGTTCAAAATTATCAGTATATGCCCACAAATATAAATTTTCTTTTCTCTTAAAGGCAGATGGCTGTGCATAATTGATATTATAATAACCGCCTATTGTACCCTAGCAGATGTGGTAGCTCGCCAGCATGTACCCGACCATGTGTGACAGGAATCAAACCTGCCTCAAACTGAATGAACATGTGCCTAACAAAAACCTATGTCCCTTTTACCCCCAGAAAACAGCCTGAAAAACGAAACCCCCAGCCCTTACATGTTAAACCGAAATGAAATTAAAATATGAACCCGTTCTGAACCAGCCGGAACAGAACCCCTAACATGTGACTTAAATTTTATAGTGAATAGTGTAATGACTCTTGTATATATATCAAAAACAAATATTTGAGAGTAAAAAAAAACTCTGGCACGCTCCCCCAGTGCAGCACACAATTACAAACATAGTACTTAGATTTATGGAGTTAAATTATAAAAGTCACATGATGTTCATAATGAGTGTTCAGCTGACACAGCCCAGAGCGGACTGTCTAGCAGCGTGGGCACATGGTTTCAAAAGAAAAATAATTTGTAATTCAGGAGAACGGCAGGCCCGGCCAACGAAAATAAAAAGAGTTCATATCACCTTAATCGTGAGCATGTGATGCATCTTGTGGTTGTTCAACAGACTCCCTCTTCCGAACAGGTGTGTGTGTGTGTGTGTGTAATGGCTCATGGCTGATGAAGGTGTAGTTACATCAGCATAGACCAGAATCTTTGACTAGGACGAGAACCCTGGGAATTCACAAAAGATTAGAATGCTGTTCGCAAAAATGTGCACCCTAGTTCCAGGTAATAACCTCAGAACGGGCCTTCCAACCAACTCAAGATAAAAGCATAAAGTTTCTGTTTCTGTTTTTTTTTTTTTTTGAAAATGGCCTGAGAATAATCAAGTATGCCAGGTGATAATGAAAGCACTAAATAAAAAAATAAATTTAAAGAGTGTCTAATAAGAGTCACTTTGCACTTGCTTCAACGAGTGCCGACATAACTGAACAAGTTGGCCTTGCCACGAGGTGACACAATTATTGCAATTTGCCGAAAAAGGACCACATTAAATGCAGTTACCGTTATACACAAACAAAATATAATTAGTGTTTCATCTGAGGGTGGTCTCACAATTTATTTTAACTGCCATAATTACTTAAAAAGAACACTCGTGCAGTCTATTGCATGCACGTGCCTACCTTGCACAATTCAACTCCGTCTACACGTACTGACTTTAGCTTATAAATTTACATAATGCTTTACCAAATAATTACAGTGACTCTTGTATAATAATAATTGAGAAAAAGATATGAGCTGTATATACTGAACATTGAATAAATCTTTTACAACACACACTGCCAGATCGCACCAAGTACATTCTTCTTTCGCATTCGGCTGCACACATTTACGTTAAATAATTTAATTATTTTTTGACGCATACTATAAGATGCTATGATTACTTACCGGGACGTCTCGTAAATTTAGCTTGCCATTAGTGCAGAAGAAACAACTACGCAATGATGTCTGTTCGAGCTGGAGAGCCTGTTGATTCGATGCGAGCCGGAATGGAACTGCCTTAAGCAGTCACAATGCAACAAACAGCAAAACTCGCCAAGAGATGGCGCGCGCCGTTTCAACAGTGCCATTCCAATATCGCGGCTCACTGACGTTAATATACGAGTTTACAAATTTTATAATACCTTCGATCACCGGGTTAGGCAAACACCGGCACAGTAATATATCGATACAATCGCATATTACAAACACCGAAAATGTACTGCAGGAATGGATAAAGGTACAGTTCTGATGCCGATAAATAGCATTTGTTTATTTACTTGTAGCTATGGTAATTAATTCAGATCTCCATAGTGTTATTGACACCTTTATACGCATCAACATAAGGGCATATTTAATACGACCAAAATCGTGCAACGTGGCAGAACATAAAATTCTAAGTTAGGCTGTGTTTTTGCCTTGTGTAAAAGGTTACCTGTGCAAAATTTGGTGGCGATCGGTGTAACGGTGTGGATTTATATTCAATACAAAGGAACAAATCCTCAGACATTGAGTTATGTATATATATATATATATATATATATATATATATATATATATATATTATAACGTACCAAATCCCATATATTTGGGGTTATATGTAGAATGTTTTAAAAATCAAGTATAAAATAAATTTAAATCGATAGATCCATATCTCGCGCTGTAGCTAGCATTCAAAACTTTTGTAAAACGCCCGGCGGCGTTATGTAACCACGCACACGCACCGTTATAAATTAGGGACACGCCCTAACTTTAAAACATTAATATTTCGGAAACGAGTAAATATAGGCAAAATCCAAAATAGCCAAAATGTTTGCCGAAATATTAAGAATAGGGTGTGCAAATTTCAATAAATATAATTAAAGAGTTAAGGAGATAATTCATTTTATTTAAATAACTTCCATAGTAAGAGAGCTAGGGAGTTCAGATTTGTATATGTTATAATTATAAAAATTGCGAATCAAATGTGTATGTTAGATTAAGCATAACGTAGCTTGAGGCCAAGATAATTGCAATACAAATTGCAACCGGACGTCCGACCGACAATTGGTTCTGGTGTATTCCAGAATATTAAAAATAATAATAATTCTCGGACTGTGGGAATTATTTTTAGTTCTCACGGAATGAGGTGACTAAATTTTAAGTAGAAGGGAGAATGTTTCAGCCAATCAGATCATTCTAAAAATTTTGAACAACCGTTGGTTTCGAGCTGAACGCTCTTCACTCTTCTGTTGGCAATCAACCAGTAAACTCACTCTTCTGTTAACATTCAACCAGTACACACACATTCTCTTCTGCCAGGACTCAAACAGTGAACACACACATACACACACTTCTGTAAAGATTCAACTTCTGAACAACACAGACACTCTTCTATAACGACTGAACTGTGGCGGCGTCTTCGTGCGATAGTCTTATTCATCAACAAATAAGCGTACTGCGCAATACACCCAAACTGTTGGCGTACGCATATAAGAGATCGACCATACACTACTAGAAGTCACACCCAGACTACAACAGAGCGAGGCCGTCTACAACGTGTTACGAGCTGAAGAACTGACGACACAGAGCGACACCCGAGACGAGGTACACTCACACATAAGTGCAGAGTATCCGGACCGAGGGCCTGAAGCAGTTGCAGCAGTTAAACCACGGACGTTAAATCCATCAACAGTTGCTGAAGGAACGGAGTTGCTGATCCCTGAACTCTTCGTTGGAATCCAGGACGCAGCGGAAATCATCGCCACTAGCTGATTGGACTAGGACAGCGAGGGACCCCAGAGGACATCTTCGAGAACTTCAGTACCAGGAAAGTCAAAAATCATTTATACTTTTTATATAAACAGAACATTTTTCTTTCTTTTGTTAAAATCAATTGTAAAGTCAATTTCATTCAGATGCCTATAAAAACAGAGACTCTAAGTTAATAAGAACTTCAATTTTGTGATAATCTGTAGAACAAGTATAAGTTAAGTAAGAAGCAATAGATAAGAAATAGACATAGATAAAAAACGCTATACAAATCTTAATATTGAATCACTTAAGAAACTTATACTGCAGTATACGTGAAACCAATCACAAGTAAATAATGGCACGTAGAACAAGATTCACGGCTAATTTATTTAAGAGTATTTAGAAGCATTCTGAAGTAGTAAAACCAATATTAAAATCTTGAAAACTCATTAATTAAATTATTTGAAAAATCAACTTTAAAAAGCAATAAGAAACAAGTTCGTATAAATTCGTATTTATAAGCTTTCCTTCTGGAAGCTAATATTCGTTCTGAAAACATTGATCAAATTACTCATTACTCTTTAGTACGTAAGAATTACGTTAGATGTAAGTTTTTCATTTTATGTGCTATTAGAATAATAAACCCCAATTTTATACCCAACACTGTTTTGTTATGCTGTACTCCGAAATCTACCAACATCACAAAACTATTCACAGTTATTATAACGATACACTTTGTGCTTATACTTTTGAATTAACCTACTTGCGAATTCAAATCACAAATTCCTACGGCCCTAGTCGGAAGAAGAAGACGCAAGAACGCACAGCAGGTAGGTCAGTTCACACACCATAATTTGTAAAGTTTGCAAGTTCAGTAAAGTTATATATATCGCCCTGAACTTGGAGCTTCCCGAAGTTAACAAAGTTGTAAAGTTATATAATATATATATATATATATATATATAAATGTTTGTTGAATATCGAAAATAGCCTATGTTATGTTTTCAAAGTGTAACCTTATAAAAGAAAATATTCTTAGTTTTCAGTTTTCACTTTTAATAATCAATTAATTTCTTTGCAATATTTGATAAATCGTTGATTGATAGTGAAACTGACCGTTCGTCGTATACATTTTACTCACTGAACTAAGAAACGGATATGTTCTCAAGTCGGTTCATATTTACTTCAATTTGTGATATAATGCAGTTCTGATATATATATATTTCCTCCTCTCTATTCCACATGCGGTTGGAATATGTTCTCAAAACAGTAAGAAAATCTGTGGATTTTTATTCGTTATGCCTGGCTCATTTCCGTACGGTACCCTGATTGATAGTTTTCATTTTAGACCTTAAATATTGTTATGCAGTATTGTACGTTCTCGTACAATAGAGAATGTTGTTCTACAAGTATTTCATATCCCAGCAGAGCCCAGCTGTAATGTTTGTGAGCGTACATATTGCTACTTTGAGAAGAAAAAACATTACGTGAACAAGCGAGGCTGTTCCAGACCGCACCGGTCAACGCATTGTGTTCAAGGCCAGACATCGACACTGTTTCTAGTGGAATCGATAGCGCCTGTACAGCCACTTGTTTACACGTCATCCAAAAAGTGTCAGTACAAGTATAATCTTGGTGATTACAAACTATTATTTGTTATTAATTAAAGCTGGTGATTAGTGACTTTATTGGTGTCTGTATTTTGTTTTCCACTGTACCATACGACGATCAGTTAGATCGTCGACCGTCGTAACAATATTCTACTGGTTACCTTCTAGGAACCTGACGTTTGGTACAAATCTCGTCTGTTGGTTCTACAGGCTATCAGTTGTTGTTTCAATTTAGTTTAATGTCTCAAATTTCTTTTATTACTTAATTGTTTAATGAGATTATTTAGTTAAGTTGGGGGAGTAGTTGTCTGTTGCTACCTGCTTACTGTTACAACTATTTTCTCGGCTGTAGTTAAAACTGTGTTTTCCTAAAACAGTTGTAGTGCAGTTATTTTCCAGTACAGTAGTTCAAGTTAACTGTCGTATGTCAATTACAGATTTTCCTACTTTTTATACTACTTTATTTCAGAATAATACGCTTGATTTTATTCTTTTCTCTATTATATACCATAATATTCCCCGTCTACTGGACAAAAAATGGGTGAATTATTTACTTAATATTCACAATACGAGGTCAGAACTCTTGCGTTCTAACTTCCATTAATTTTGAAGTAATAATTAGAAATGTTCCTTACTATAAAGCAATCGATTAGCTGTGCCGTTTTTCTTGAATCAATTGGCCAAACGAATATTTTAGTGTTCAAGTCATAGAGTTTCATGCAAATTTTCTAATGCAGTTTAAATTAGATTTTCTTTGGTAATAGTCACGATATATTCCCAAAAACAGCAATCCATCGCATTCGAATCTTCTGTCAATATGAATTTACTTCCTAGTGACTGAAATATTCAGTAAACAGGTTGCCAGTTCAGTGACTGAATAATTTAAGTTAAGTATTGACTGAATAAGTTCAGTAGTGACTGAATAAGTTAAGTATTTAGAGAGGGACAGACAACAGTACAACCCATGGGAGGGGACAATATTATAATTGAAATCTTGTAGTTGTAATTCGTAAGTGTCCCAAGCTGTAACTGTTCCTGATAACGGACTAACGTACTGTTATTATATTATATAATATAATACATACAGAGCCGTCCTGAAGACGGTAAAAGGAAAGTATCGTGATTGGAGGTGGTATATGTAAACAAACTCATCGTTACGTAAATTGTGTGAGATGTCCATATCCAGATGCTCCAACACACGCAATTTACTCTATCTACAAAATAATAAAATGTGTGTGTGTGTGTGTGTGTGTGTGTGTGTGTACGTGCGTAAACCAAACTGCACGGGACCGGTAGCACCTGCCTTAACACAGCTAATTAATATTCCCTGGCGACAGACACAATAATTCTATGTAGTTAATCCTAATTAAACATAGAGCTAGTATCACCGTAGTATAGTTTCAGTGTGCCGTTATATACCGCGACTACAGAGTAATCAAAGTAGGTAATGATTAATCAGACACATGCAGGTCTATGGTGATTCTATGGTGAATTTCAATCGTACGGTGGGATCGTACATACGTTAATTTACGAATGTAAATTATATAATTTAATGTTTACTGTGTTCGTTCAATATACTGTTACGCAACGGAACATTCTCGGACAATGGAGTGTGTCGTTCTACGTGTTTGTCGGCTATCCCAGCAGAGTCCAGCTGTAATGTGTGTGTGCGTACATATTGCTGCTACTTTGAGATGAAAGACAATTACGTGACACTTATCATGCATATCAATAATCGAGGCTATTCCAGACCGCATCGGTCAGCGCACTGTGTTCAAGGCCAGACAGTTTGCACTGTTTCTAGTGGATTAGACAGCGCATTTAATAAGCAATTGTTTAACACGTTATTTAAAAAGTGACAGATTATTCTGACATCTCATCGGGGTATAAATATAAGCATCCAGCGATGGTCAGTTCAAGTTTAAGTGGCGATTTATTCAAGTGAGGTTCGAAGTAATGCGGTGAAATATTATTGTGTTATAATTTACCGGTACTCTATTGGTTGACATTATTATTGCGTGTGCACAAATTTTACTTGAGTTGCTGTAAGAGACTGTCTTGTTGTCTACACGTTATTGTGATAATTAAAGCTGGATATCACTAACTTTATTGGTGCCTTGTATTTAGTTTTCCACTGTGCCATACGACGATCAGTGAGACCGTCGTAACAATACATTAGCGCAACAACAGAGTAATCAAAACAGGTAATGGTTATTCAGTTAGACCTATGGTTCATTTCAATCGCACATACATAAGTTTACAAATGTCATTATGTAATTAAATGTTTACTGTGTCTGTGCCATGTAAGATCCAGTTGTTTGTGTACATATGTGATCAAATTTTCCCATCATAAAAATGTTATCTACAGACTACAATATACATTCAATCTAAGAACAGCGGTTGATCATAAGGGTTTCACTGTCTAAAACTCGTGCTAAAACAAATAAAACTTGAATTGTTTCTCTGTCAATGTATAGTTAATCATATTTTTTGTTTTCCAGAGTTATTTAGTGATATTAATTCTACCAACAAACACCTGTTTCTCCACCATGAAACAGATAACAACTTCCTTAAACTATATTCAGTAATATAGTGTTAAAACGTGTTGACAACTACGTTTTGTACGTTATTATTATTTTTCTTAGACTGAAATGGCTGTGCTGTAATAAAATAATCTCTCTGTAACTGAGAGATGACTTGTTAGCCTTAGGGTTCTGTTACATTTTCGGATAGTTTATTCTGGCATTAAGTGGCAGAGAAAGTAGAAAAAACGGGAAGCAAAAACAAACAAGAAATCCAAGAGAGGAAATAAATGTTGTAGGCGTGTCTAAATAAATAAAATAAATACATAAGGATATTGTTTCCGTATCGAGTATTTAGTGATTGGGGTTCCGCCATATGATGGATTTTGTGGAGCCGTGAAGGATTAATCGTATTTCACTGATGTTAATGACTAACAAAGTGGAGATTTAATGTGGTTTAATTTTCTTGATGGATACAGAATCTTATCACCATTATAATACGTTGTATAAAGGTTTGATATAGAAACCTGTCCGAAAAGAAGAAATATTTTCAGACGAGGCGACAAGAACCCGTGGGTATGTAATTCAACTAATGTTACTGAAATGAGATTAGTGGTAAAATTTTAAAAAAAGCTAATGAAGCGAAAAAAAGCAAATTACTGAACTTATTGCCACCTGAGTGGTAAATAAAGCAAGGTCTATTAGCCTACTGATAAGAAAAATTACAAACGCTATTAAAAAGCGACTATAGTGTTCAGAGGCTACTGTGAAACCACTGTATTAATAGTAAATATTTGCCGAGTGAATAAAATCGGCGCTTATACAAAAAAATCAGATACTGCATTTAACGAATACCCCAAAGAAAAATAGTTACTGTATTTAGCGGTGGCGTTCTCCCGTTCTGTATTTAGCGGTGGCGTTCTCCTGTACTGTGTTTAGCGTTTAGCACACAATCTACTGGAGGTAATTCCGCTGCGCCCGATTGGTGCTGCACCCTGGCGGTCGCTGCTGATCGCGAGTTGAAAAATGCCAGAATAAACGTTTCTAATCTTGTCTGAATTGCTGTTAGAACCAAACACCACGCCTCACGCTCCGACAGAGAAGTTTTTTTAATTGTACCATCTTCCATCTATGGCAGGCTAGATTAAAACAGATCTGCGGTAAGTGAGTGCAGTATACGTATATATATTAATTTGAAGTCATGTAAAAGGAGTTGGTTTAATAAGTACAGGAATGAATGATATTGTTTAACCTATTACACTCACGCCACGTGGCGAATTAGAGTATGTGTAAATTGTATTAATTGTATAGCAATTGTATAACAAAATGAGTTAATTGTATAACAGTAATTGAAGTCTTAACTAAGGCCCCGTAATTGAATTAGAGTACGCAAAATAATATGTAATTTAGCCAAACTTAATGTTTTCCAAGATAGGGCCATATGCCCGTATAACCTGTTGCAGAGTGTGTCAAACTTTCATTTCAAGTAGGCCTAAAGCAGTGTTTAATATTATAAATGGATTTTGGTGCGTGTGAGGGTCCTGGGGGAATTAGTGTTGGAGCTTCTCGCTGATAATATTTGTATGCTTAGGGTCCCTCGCTTCACGTCGAGGAACAGCCCCAACCTGAACAAATGAACATCCAAGACTCTCAACTTCATCTGCCGGAGGAGAACAGCGAGGACAGGCCACACCAACACTAATATGCTTTAGACCAGGACGCCAAACTTCACACCACGGAATAAATCAGGTGACACCAACCCAATATTACTTTTCACACAAGGGAATGTAACCCACTAGAACTCGTGGGCATATAGCTACACACCCTACAATGACTTTAAACTTTACACCTTTTAATTGGGTCCCTGGTTAACGGGACAGAATAGTGCGCGGACTTGGGGGGGGGGGAATCTTTTGTAATACTGTTTATATTAAATGTGAGCCCAGAGGTTGGCATGTATCTGTGGCTGATTACCATTCAGGCATGTAAATTTCTTTCTAGTTTTCAGTAAAAGGGTTACCTTAGTGCTAGTAATTCTATCATTCATCATGTAATTTCACAGGTTAAATTTAGTTTTCAATTGATTCATTAATTTCACATATTTATATTCAGTTTCAGTCCTATAATGGATAGGAGTTTCTTTTGTTATTTTCAGTCGGGTCCCCAGTTTAATCCTGTATATGCGGATTTTCATGCAGACTTGAACATGCTCCTGGGACAGGTTTAGTTATGCACGATCTTGCCTAGGAACATGTCGGTCTTTGGGCCAAATTAATTCTTAAAAGTTATGAAGCATCATGACACATTACTGTTTTTAATATTTCACAAAATTTATCATGCTTAAATTCTTTTTAATTTATTATGGTCACTTATATTTTTACTGAATTATAATTATATTTACTCCAAGTCTAAGTGCAGTGTGGGAGCACTTTATAGTAGTATCAGGCATTATGCCAACCCCTGAATTTTAGTATGGTCTGGGGGCACTGGTGTTACACACACACACATATATATATATATATATATATATATATATATATTTGGGTTATTATGCATTAAGATCTTGCAATAGGTGTTGCGTGCAATAATATTTATGAATTGTAAATTATGTACCTCCTGGGGTGAAATAGGTGTGGCAAGATATTAATGTTGAAAGTTGTAATTGTCCTGTGATGTGGAACGTGTGTATGTGTTGTAGTTGTATACATATGTATGTTTATATGTCAATATTATATGTTTTTTTTATGTTTCTTTTTGAATATGTTTATATTCAAAAAAAAATTATAATTCAATAAAACACTTAAAGAGGGGTTACATTTGAACCACGCTCTGCTACCAAATGTAACCCCTGTTTAAGTGTTTTATTGACTTATAAAATTTCTATTTTTTTTTAACAACTAAAGAGGGGCCACAAGATAAGTAAAACTAGGCCAAAAGCCTAGAGAAGCAAAAAATGAGCTGGATCCAGTGAGACGGGACTTGCAATTAAAACTCCAAAATTAACAACCAATAAATTTTTATTATAACCAAACTTTAAATAACTATCTCCCAACAAAATCATTGTATTCTCCTTTAAAATGTTTTTACTTCAAACAAATAAATATAAAATTTAAATGAAATGAATATAAAAATTTTCTTTTCCAATTGGGGTTACTTTTCCCCACTTAGCCCTATACCTAACCCCCAAAAATACACATGAATATACAACACATATAAATGGACATATAAACATATATATGTCTACAACTACAACACATACACACGTTCCACATCACAGGATAATTACAACTTTCAACATTAATATCTTGACACACCTCTTTCACCCCAGGAGGTACATAATTTACAATTCATAAATATTATTGCACGCAACACCTATTGCAAGATCTTAATGCATAATAACCCAAATATATATATATATATATATATGTGTGTGTAACACCAGTGCCCCCAGACCATACTAAAATTCAGTGGTTGGCATAATGCCTGATACTACTATAAAGTGCTCCCACACTGCACTTAGACTTGGAGTAAATATAATTATAATTCAGTAAAAATACAAGTGACCATAATAAATTAAAAAGAATTTAAGCATGATAAATTTTGTGAAATATTAAAAACAGTAATGTGTCATGATGCTTTATAACCTTTAAGAATTAATTTGGCCCAAAGGCCGGC
This sequence comes from Magicicada septendecula, assembly GCA_034769895.1. Taxonomy (NCBI): domain Eukaryota; kingdom Metazoa; phylum Arthropoda; class Insecta; order Hemiptera; family Cicadidae; genus Magicicada; species Magicicada septendecula. Next base: position 1,109,293,331 of record CM068367.1, on the reverse strand, counting down.
ATGTTCCTAGGCAAGATCGTGCATAACTAAACCTGTCCCAGGAGCATGTTCAAGTCTGCATGAAAATCCGCCTATACAGGATTAAACTGGGGACCCGACTGAAACTAACAAAAGAAACTCCTATCCATTATAGGACTGAAACTGAATATAAATATGTGAAATTAATGAATCAATTGAAAACTAAATTTAACCTGTGAAATTACATGATGAATGATAGAATTACTAGCACTAAGGTAACCCTTTTACTGAAAACTAGAAAGAAATTTACATGCCTGAATGGTAATCAGCCACAGACACATGCCAACCTCTGGGCTCACATTTAATATAAAAAGTATTACAAAAGATTCCCTCCCCCCAAGTCGGCGCACTATTCTGTCCCGTTAACCAGGGACCCAATTAAAAGATGTAAAGTTAAGTTTAAAGTCATTGTAGGGTGAGTAGCTATATGCCCACGAGTTCTAGTGGGTTACATTCCCTTGTGTGAAAAGTAATATTGGGTTGGTGTCACCTGATTTATTCCGTGGTGTGAAGTTTGACGTCCTGGTCTAAAGCATATTAGTGTTGGTGTGGCCTGTCCTCGCTGTTCTCCTCCGGCAGATGAAGTTGAGAGTCTTGGATGTTCATTTGTTCAGGTTGGGGCTGTTCCTCGACGTGAAGCGAGGGACCCTAAGCATACAAATATTATCAGCGAGAAGCTCCAACACTAATTCCCCCAGGACCCTCACACGCACCAAAATCCATTTATAATATTAAACACTGCTTTAGGCCTACTTGAAATGAAAGTTTGACACACTCTGCAACAGGTTATACGGGCATATGGCCCTATCTTGGAAAACATTAAGTTTGGCTAAATTACATATTATTTTGCGTACTCTAATTCAATTACGGGGCCTTAGTTAAGACTTCAATTACTGTTATACAATTAACTCATTTTGTTATACAATTGCTATACAATTAATACAATTTACACATACTCTAATTCGCCACGTGGCGTGAGTGTAATAGGTTAAACAATTTCATTCATTCCTGTACTTATTAAACCAACTCCTTTTACATGACTTCAAATTAATATATATACGTATACTGCACTCACTTACAGCAGATCTGTTTTAATCTAGCCTGCCATAGATGGAAGATGGTACAATTAAAAAAACTTCTCTGTCGGAGCGCGAGGCGTGGTGTTTGGTTCAAACAGCAATTCAGACAAGATTAGAAACCTTTATTCTGGCATTTTTCAACTCGCGATCAGCAGCGACCGCCAGGGTGCAGCACCAATCGGGCGCAGCGGAATTACCTCCAGTAGATTGTGTGCTAAACGCTAAACACAGTACGGGAGAACGCCACCGCTAAATACAGTACCTATTTTTCTTTGGCGTATTCGTTAAATGCAGTATGATTTTTTTGTATAAGCGCCGATTTTATTCACTTGGCACAAATATTCTGATTCATTTAAGAGGCAAACTGAAACCGGTAAGCACAAGGAGCTAAATATAGCATATAAAGTATTGAAGTATGCAATTAGACTAAACGTTTAACACTCACACGAATGAAATACACAATAGTAACCGATATACTCCGTATTGAAAATATAATGTAAACATTCTTTTCTGTACTCGATTACCCCGAAATGTCAGAATTGAATAGAAACAAATAGCAGTGACGTTTTACTTCATAATAATTTACAAAATTAATTTATGCAACTAATTTAACGAGTGAATTGAGTTCTCAGTCTTAACTCGACCGATTGCCATTCGTCCATCTGTCTATCCGGGGAAATTCTCACGATAAATTTTGAATGTATCAACCAAATTTAGAGCGGGCGTCCATGTTTAAACCTCTCGGATTCCTATCGTTTTTGAAATTGATTCCCCAGTAGAGGAGTAGGAGACATAAATACAGTATAAGGGCAAAATTTTTAAAAATGTCGCAAAAACATGTAGGGTAACAAATTAAAGACAAGTTTAACCAAATATGAATGTAGTCTTTTCTTTTGGAATCTACAAATTTTATGACTCCCATGATAAAAAAGTGATAAAAAATTTGAAAAAATTATAAAAGTCCACGGCATTTATTAGACTAAAGTGAATTTTAATCGACATCTGAAAGAAGATTTATCTTTAAAAACTTTTTAATTTATGTGGCCAAAAATAGAATGTAAATTTTTGAAAAAATTATAAAAGGTTATTTAGGACATTTATAAGACGACTGCAGTCCCTTACAAGACAAACATTATTTTTAATGTAGAACAATTCAGGTTGATACTTGTCTTATAATTTGTAACTTCATTTGTATATGTATTCAAAAACACTAAAAAGAAAAATAATTATTATAAAATGTAAAATATGGAAAGCGACGTGTGCTGTTTCGTTGTGGTGTTTCTCTCTAACACTAGGAATCATTACGTACTAAAAACGTTTTCACAGCCTTACAAAACAAAAATGTATTAATTTGATTTTATATAAAAATAAATTATTATATTCAAAATAGTGAGTGAGCTCTACATCTCGAGGACCTTACTAGTTTTTAGTTAATAAAAAAATCTTTAGATACTTAAGTTTTATTGATATGTACACTTATATTTCTGAATGCTAAACAATAATTTGGATATACATCATTAGTAGGGATGAATGAAGAAGATGGAATTGAAGCAGAAAACTTCTAAAAAGAGTGTATTTATCAGAAGTATATCTGATATACTAAAAGAGTGTATCAGAACCATTCTTCTAAAAAGAAAGTATAGATTATTATGGCAAAGTCTAGACTATATCTAAAGTGCTCTCACTCTCACTCTCTCTCTCTCACACACACGCACGCGCGCACGCGCACGCACGCGCACGCACACATACGCACTTCTATTAGACTTATTAATTTTTTCCTCAACTAGGTACATTAAGTGAACGGTTATTGACATTCAGTAAAACGTATTGTAGGCCTACACGTTTTAAACCACCAAACACATACGTATGTAACAAATTACGGTTTAAATGACATGTTTGTTGGCAATGATTACATTGATCGTAGTGTAATAAAATATTTAATGTGGAGAGGACTAAGTATAGGCCTACGTAACACAATACGGTGTGTAGTGCTTAGTAGTGGAAACAATAAATCACCCAATGTTTGTTTTATGTAATCCATTCTGCGGACTGATAGTGTTTGTAAATCAGCACACATTCAACACCCCTACCGTAGATGTGAAAAACTCACGTTTTCAATTATTCCCAGCTGCAAGATATTCAGATGATTATGTCACACAATAAAGAGATTTCATCTAGTCAACCCGCGCGTTACTGTTTGAGTAAAAAAAGTAACTGACATCTTTACATATTTATCTCAACACGGAATTAAATAGGTCGCATATGCCCTCAGTGGCGAATGTGTGTGTGTGTGTGTAAAACGCCATATTATTTTTTCACTTATAAGAAATAAAGTGATAATTCTTTATAATTATACTATATTGTATCGAGGGTTTATATCGTTAGTTATTTTGTATACTTCCCCAGGCTTGCAATTCATTCAATATCTTCAACTTAGACCATAACAGATCAGCTAGACTTAATCCTAATACTCTGTCAGTCACTCTTTACGTGTACTTTCTGTGATGTTCTTTACTGTTAATATTTCTACAGAGACAACAGATAACATGTGTGTCTACACAACGTTTTGAACGCGTTGTGTGAGCGGTAGTATTACGCAATGCTCGTGCAACTTCTAGATATTTCCTGACGCGCTTTCCAAATTATGGTCGACTGTTCTACCTGCATCCAGATCATTTATATCACGTTCTACGCCACACAGCCTGGATATAAATACTGGATTGAGAAGCGAGTCAGTCCGCTTAGGACTATGATTCAGAATACGTTTAGTGTAAAGTGATTATAGTGAATTTTGTGTGAAGTCATCTGTAATTGGTGACTTGCATTGTTAAGTGTGACACTATTAAGTAAATGGAATTTATTGTTTGTTACGTTAATGTGTGTTGGATAATCGTAAGCTGGAAAAATTGCTTGCATATGACAGTTTATTGTAGCCAGTATTTATTTAAACTGTCACTAAAGGTGTAAATAGGGATTTTATCTATTGTCAGTTGTTTTGTTTCCACTGTACAACCACTGTCTGTGCAACCGACGTAACAATATTGGTCTCTATAAATATTAATGTGTGGTGTGTTTGTGTGTGTCTGTCAGTCTTTGCTCATTACAGACATTGACAGCTGTTACTTTCTCAAGTAAACAGAAAACTTAACTACAATCACCTACTAAAAATTATAGTGTTGAATTTTTAATTTTCGTGTGGCAAATTAAAAGCTAGGAAAATACATACTATTGTTAAAAATAAAATTTAAACTAACATAATAACTTATAAAAAGTTTTGGAAAGTTAAAGAAGGAGCTAAAAATTATACTTGTACAATCACTTGAAAATATTTGAATATTTATGTTGAATAACATATTTAACTTTATTAAAGTTACCGTAATACTAATGTCAATAAAAACAAAGCAGGGTGCTTCATATATTAAAGAGTAACTGTATATATCGACTTGTAAGTACTCAGTATTAAATTTGATAAAATTATTAAACAAAAAATGGTCGGGACTTGATGCAAATACGGTTGTCACATGTCTCTCATCACTTGATAATGGAATTACAAAAAGTCAAACCATTGTGTGTTCATCACATGGAAGAAAAGTGTAACAAAATTAAATATTGCAAACGCATATTTTTTGTGATAGAATACTTGCTGTTTCTTTTTTATGTAGCATATAATTGTAGTTGCGGTTAAGTGAAAACGACCTCAAAATTCAAAGGCTGAACCGTGAAGTAAAAGGATAATAACAATAGTAGATGTCCAGGACAGAATTACTAAATGCTTGTTATGACAGTTTGCCCTAGTTGGAACACCACAAAAAAGACGACGTCTTTTAAATAAAACAAACACTTGCACTAGTAGCCAGTTTTCTTTTGAGAAAAGTTTATTGTTTACTTCTTGCCACTATTTCCTTCTCGTTTATAACGTGATTAGCCAACTTCAATATACGTATTCATCTATTTGTTCTTCATAAACTAATCAGCCTTGTGTAACACAGAATGTTTGCCGCGGTTTTGTAAAACAACTAACAGAAGCAAAACATACTAAATTAAAAAAATTCATTTATACAAATGAATTATGCTTATACTGATGAGTAAGCAGTTTCTCAATTAATTTGAAAAGAATAAAATAAAATTTAATGTTTTATTGCATTTAAAAATAGTGTTATTTAAAATAAATAAGTTAAAACATACAAGTACTGTCAATGAACGTCTATCAAGTTTATTTATTCTATGTCATGCGAATGTCCCCCCATTTATGGTGGCGTGAGCAGTAGATCTCCCGTAGCTCGAATTTCCTGTCGACTAATGTATGTCAAACACAACCAAATACCAGTGCACCGTCGTCACTTTACGGTGTAGGCTTATAGCCTGTTCCGTCTTCACCGCAGCCATTTCTTCCAGGGCCTACCCACCCGCAGATCTTCTGCCAACTGGTTTGTCGTCTACAGCGCGCTTCACTAGCCTCTAGTGGTCCACTCTGTAGACGTGCTCCATTCACTGCTGCTTTCGTTCTTCCATCTTATCATTTATGAAGAATGTACCCAGTTCGAACTAATCAGTAAATCAGTAGTCAATGAAGAATAAGGGAAAAAATACGTTATTTAACGTTAGATATTTAGAAATTAGATGTCGATAGATACTGGTATGTGTATAGTTACGTGTTTATACTAGTCTATGTGTAAGCCGTATAATATGACAGGTATTGTTTACCTGCAAGTGACGCCAGATCACAATTGAAGCTGAGCGGCCACTTTGAGACGTTAACAATGCTCGTATGCCTTGATGTCTTGAGAGAATGTACAGCACAGCTAGACATCACCAGTGCGCCTGACGCGTTTATCTCAGAGTAATAAGCCGACAGTTACAGCCATCGTAGTAGGTAACGTTACGTGCGTTTACGTTCCAAACATAATTTTTCATTTCTTCTTCGATTACAGTGGTTTTGTTTTGGGCCTGCAATGTTATACTTTTATGTCAAGAAGGAGTTTTGTACTAATAGTGCTAGATTTTTTGAAATTTTTTACATGCAGACTCAAAAATACACCACTTCAAGACAGAATAGTAGGCCTATCGTAAAATATGCACGCAGGCGTATGTGTCTCTATGGACATATAGTGTAAAAGTAAAGTATGGCTACTGAATAACATGAGTACTGAATAAAGTATGTCTACTGAATTGCTTCGTATTTAAATTGAGTTAATTGTTTTCAGTCGAATTCCTTTTAAGTTGTCGTAAGTGTAGCAATCCGCTCCCCAAAAAAATCAAAAACTTCTTAAAATAATTTTATGCATAGTTATAATGTAATATATATTCAATCTGGCGTATTTAAAAAGTCCCTAGTTCAATAGAAAATATTTTTTAAATACTTTTTTGTATGTGCAAGTTTATAAAAGACGTTTGTGTCCAGACAGTGCCGATACTTTGATACAACTATCGTAAGATAACAAAATTAACAAATTATGTGACCGTAATAGACTCTTTCCCCTGCCTGAAAATGTTATGCCTTTTGTCAATCTCATATTTCAAGAACTATATAATATAACGGTACTGAAAAATGTGTACTTTGGGAAGACCTAGGACCAAAATTAATCCCTAAATAATGTAACTTAGACTTACGTTTTGAAAAAACCTTTGTAGAGTTATATATTCTGAAATTTTAAGTGCATGAGGTAAGATAACGATTTTGGTTGGAGGTAAACGAAAACAATTTTAAATAAATGTAATTTGTTAATGGAAGCTTAAATTATAGGCTAAAGCTTAAAAATACTTCTTTGCACTAATATACAAGACTGGAGACAGGAGAATTACAAATGCTGAAAAATCCATGAAAAAAAAGTTAAAGAATATAAGGCAAAAGGGGCAGTGAAAGAGGAGTCTAGAGTTCGTACTAGTGAAGAAGAAGAAAAAGAAGAAGAAGAATTGTAGGAAATATCTTGTGTTTGAGAAATGTTTTGACATGTTAAAATTTTAAGTTTTATCGGTGAGATTTTGTTTTCAGAAAAAACATGTTTTTTGAATATAGACACATTTTCCTCAGAAATTATAAAAGATATCAGTCTAAATTGTTTGCTTGTAAGTAATTTATATTACTTATTTATTTATAAGGTTACTTCTGTAACCTTAAAAACCATCAGCAATTAAAGTAGCTATTACTTAAAAAAACATTTTTTATTATAGAAAATTATAAAGGTTTCTTTACAAAATTAGGGTCTTATATTGATAAACTCAATATTTTTGGTTCCAGCTATGCATCATCGGATAAGCTTTAATTAGAAAAAAACTGGAGAAAGGAGATACCTATTATTAGTTTAGTTAACATGGTTGGATATAATGCGAAGTGTTCCACTTACACTCCTAAACACTATTCTAATCTGATGTACAGACAGTTTGACAAACTCTCCGACCATTATCGGTAATTAAGCTGTGTTACCGTTAGCCCACTGTAACATCCGTAAGCAATAAGAGACTTGTATGAACAGCTGTGAGTAACATCAGAGGGTCGAGCAAACAGCACTGGAGACACCGTGTTTTCGTAAATGACCATGGCAATTCTTCTGTAAGTGATGGAGATGGTATCAAACTGGTACGTCCACTATCTGATTTTTCTGATTAGGTAATGAAACGTGTTGCAGTAATTAGACTGTACTAAATAAAATTGATTCAAGACGACAAGGATTGCTACTGAATACTGATTACGTTGTAATAACTTCAGAGCATGCTCTTTTAACAGTAACCATTAGAGTACAATGAATAAATGCATGTAAAGATCCCATATTTCAAACGTCGAACTCACTCAAAAGGTCATATATATTGTTCTGTTTATACAGGCGATTAAGGACAAATATTTACTTCACATTCATGTGAATCTGCACAAGTGTGTTTACTTCATTATTTCTAGTGCACTGGAATAATTAAAGAACCCGTGTGATGAATACGCCAGAATATATGAAGCCGAGAACCATTATGTTGAGAACAATAGAATTTCAAACAGGATTTAGAAGTTGATTTCCATAGCCCCAGTTCTGCAGTAAACAAGAGAATTTCATGAAGAGCTGTATTTTCAAGTGCAGTTTAAATAAAATACTTTGAATGCCATTGTCTGCACTAAACTATTGTTTATATCGTGGTTTATAAAAATAAAAATTCTTTAGTCAAATCAAACATTGCTTATGAGTTACATTTCCTCTTGTGTACGAGTAAATTTGTTATTAATGAGGTACGTTAAATTAGTATCCGTAGTCTGTGTGGTAATTTAAAAGCCCATGGGCACATTATATTTATATATATATAGATACTTATCGTAATTATCTTTTACAATTTATTGGTTCATTATTATTAGATACAGACTTATTTGCTTAGGGCAGCTTTTATGATTAGACACAAATGTATCTATTAATCTAACAAATCCAGTGTCCGTGTGGCAGAGTCCTAAAATAATACCAAATTATAGCGGCACGTTTATTAACAATATTATCTAGGCGCAACTTGATTCACGATGCGTTGAGTTCAATAACACGCTATAAGTATTTTATTGTATTTCAAAATACAATTAAAAATTGTATTTAGAGGTTGTATATATATATATTTATGTATTATATATACCTGGATGCCAGTATACTTGTATATACCTTTAAAAAAATTATCTTACTAAAGAAAAGATTAACCGATTCCTAAATAACTAACATATATCAAACATAAATAAAAGTATCAGAAATACATTAAAACATAATAAATCTTGCATCTAGCGTCAGCCGTATTGGTTTGAATATGTAAAAACAAAGAGATGTTTTTTAAATGCCAAAAAAATATTTTTATATTTTGTGAAAATTAACAAGAATACACTGTGACGATTTCATTAATAAAAATATAGTAATTAATAAATAGGTAATGTGTAGGCTGAGAAATTTTAAATTTTTAATAAAATCGCACATTTAAACTAAATCTTATTGCTATCATTAATAATAATGTTTAATAAAAGGTCTAATAATAAAATAAAAGAAATACGATTGTACAGAAAGGGTAAAGCTTGTTAATTAATCCTGCATAGACAGGCACTAACCAGAATTAACTTGATTTCCGACCCCTAAACAAACTAAATATACTTGTTAATTTTGACATTATTTAAATAATTAAACAAGACCACTGTAATGTATTTTAATAACGTCTGTAACTAAGAATATCTCTACTTAATTAATTAGTCAAACTTTAATCCTTTAAATAAAGAAGAAACATGGAACTACTTTTATGTTGATTGGTAAATGTCGCGAGATTACTACTCTCACCCCTAACTATTTTCACGCACTTGCAATGGAGCGGTCAACCCGTAAGCTGCGCACAGCAGTAATGTGGAACGTAAAAATAGTTTGTTTCCTAAAGTGATTAATCCATCAGTTAAGACACAGAGGCATTCTTTATACTATTAAACAATGTGTTGCGTTAATATAGTTGAACCGCGATTCATATAAATATGTTGTAAACGAGTAAGAAAGAATAATGAAAATTTAGCGCCTATGACATCTCTACAAAAATCTTAAAATATAAAACTTATGTAATTAAAACTGTGGTAAGACCATAAAGTGAAGTGCAACAAATAAACAATCATGTGAAGTGGATACAGGTGAATGAAACTTTTGTGGTAATCCTTCAAATCACGAGCTATTACTACCCGTTAGCCAAGAGCAGAGAACCAGGACCCACAATGATCTAAAAGACTTCAGGACTACACCATCCCCGGATACGAAGATAATGAGAGATACCTGACCTACATCAAATATGCTGCAACCGAGGCCCGAGGACTGGAATAACGAGGAGCTGGAGGACATCCAAAAGGTGACACGGAGGCAAGCCTTCCGTGGTTATGAAATATTAAATATTATATCCAACCAAAGACAATTAAATTAACAACATTAAGACATTTTAAGTACTGACAGTAATTGTATTCTTATTTGTAGTAAAAGAGTGTAAGTTTAAACTGAAAGCTTTATTGTTTTAAAAAGATTAATAAAGTCCATTCTTCAAATGGCACAATTTTAAAGATTGTATATGGCGAGGTGACCATTATTAACATACTATATTCAATCCCGGATCCGTGGAATTAATTAAATTGATGTACATCTTATTTTGAGAACCCTTGTGAAAGAATAAAATATTTAATCATCTTGTAAACTGTAAGCTGTTGAATCATATATGTTGAGAATTTTAAGTAGAGCAATTAATACCATATGTAATAAAGAGATGTCATCAGTAGTACCGACTAAACTGAGTGCATAAATCAACAGTCTCCCCTTCCCAGAATCCTTTTACATTAATTGTTTTGTTGTTGTGATTAAATTTCAGCTCATCACAACTAAGGCAGCCTGTATAATTGGCAGAACCAATAAATGCGGGTTCCCTAAGTTATAACACAAGTTAAGATGTTATAAATTGCGCCACTCTGCTAATTTGTTTAAATTTTGCTACTCCTTTGTAAAAAAAAAAAATTGTGTCTTGTGTTGTTTACGAAGTAATTGTGTCCCAATATTCCACACACACCCTGTTGATTTATTCACTCATTTACTCTAAAATGTGTCTAAAATTTAAATAAAATAAAATGATAATAATTATTATAATAGTATAGTAAATAAGTAATTTTAATTATGATTTAGATATAGGAATGAACATAATGTTAACTTAAGACGCCACAAGAATACGAAATAACATCAGGTACGTGCTTGTCAAAAATTTCATTCATCAACATGTCGGTTTATAAACAAAATCTGACCGGTTGAATTCTTGTCCGCGCCTGTGTGAAACTGTCATAGTTACCCTCCCGCAAGTTGAGTTAGACAATACGCCACCCTCTTTGTTAGTTCTATTGTTATAAGAAGCGTGTCTTTTCCTGTGTTTAGTAACCGAAGATTCCCCCTTTTGTCGAACGTAGCCTGTTTGAGATTTCTCTCTCTCTACCAATGTAAAATGATAAAGGTTGTCATCACATTTTAATTGTTTATTTGTAAAAAAAAAAAAAAAAAAAAAGGGTAAGAATACGATTGATTCATATTTTTATTTTTCTTGTGTAAAAAAAAAGAAAGCATTATATAGCATTTAATGCAAATAGTAGAATAATTATCTATAGCCACTCACATTACGGAAATGGCTGAATTTAATCCTGATCTATTATTAAGAGATGAGCTATGCTACGAAGCAATTTTACGAGGTTTAAAACACGTGAATGTAACCGTGTCTGAATTACGAAAATCATTACGCCAAACCGGATCAGATATACCCTCGCAGTTAGATAGATTGCGTGAACTCGATTATGACAGCGAACGAGAAACCTGTTATGCGAAGTATAGGGAACTGACGGTATTATCTCAGAACGTTCAGGACGAAAAATCACCTACTGTAATATTGCGCGTCACGCAACGAATAGAACATTTAACACGCCGGTTGAATAATTTATTAAGCTGGCCCGACGTCACCGTAATCCCCGCCGATGTGCAGAAATTTGCGGATGAGGCATTACGCCAATTACCCATAATTGTCAACGACTTACGACGAAAGTCAGACTCATCTAGAATGGAGGAAATTGAGCACTCTTTACAAAAATTATATATTTCCCCAGTTCCATCCCCTACTTTAGAACACCCTCCCTCCACCTCGAACCAAGAATCACCCACCGTATCGAAGATACAACCGACTCATGAACAGTTACCTAGTAGAGAATTAAATACCCTAACTATGTCAGAACCCCTACCGCCTAATGGTCACCATACTCGCACTAGTCAGTATGCGATTACAAATCCTAATGCAACCACCAATCTTTCGAAAAGTATACCAAACGTAAATTTTAATGTAGACCTGTACGGAAAGATTTCCCACCCAGTAGAGAAAATAATTAATGAAATCCCTTACACCGATGGCTTAAGCATCACGATACTGTTGAGTTTTATCAGATACCTACTGCAAATAAAAGATCTACAACAATTGAACGATTGGCAAATACTGCAGGTAATCCTACCCAAATGTAAACCACCTTTACGAGATCGTGTACTAGAATCATTAAACTCGACTCTTCCAGTAGAAGAACTTCATACTACTATAATCAAATATTTTATCCCCACGGGAATTTACGAGGAGATTAAAAGAAATACCGTACTTCGAGTACAAGGAGCCCATGAAAGACTGGCCCACTATATTGCAGACATCAGAGAATCTTCACGTCTACTGCAAGTCGACTGGAGTGAGAAACAATTGGTCGATACTATTCTAGTAGGCTTATCTCCTGAAGAACGCTCCCGTTTAGCACTAATAAGTAGACCCCTCACTTTCGCTGACCTTGAACAATGTAGTATTCACTCTTCGAATGTGTGGTACGCAGATCAGCACAGACATGCATCGGTATCCACTACACCACATAGAAAGGAAACGCAAGCCCTAGTCTCAGATGCAAGAAGTCTACGAGAAAGACGACCATTTCGGCGACCAACCTATGTTCATGGCCATGGTAAGTCCAAGGAGCCTCAACCTCGACAGGAAACCAGTGAGACCCGACGTAAAGAATACGTATGCTATAACTGCGGGAAACCTGGACACCTCAGTAGAAACTGTAAACGCAAACAGTACAATCAGAAAACTCATAATCCAAAAAAACATGTAAGGCAGGGAGATCCGAAACCCTGTGTCTTCCGCAGCATCGTGAAAACAGGTACCCTGAGAGCCCACAACTCAGGGGCCCTGAGAGTCAACAAATTAAAACAAATTAATAATAATAACAAAAGAAAATTAGACCCCTATGTTAGAAAATTTATCGATAAATGTAACGCTATTAATAAATGTGATTTCAGTGAGTGTCAATTACCGTATATACAAGCTGACCATGGTGTTACATCCACCCTCGGATTGATTGATTCCGGATCAACGCGAAGTTTAATTAGTCAAGAGCTAGCCAATAAATTATTTAAACACAATTTAGTTAAACGCAGTCAATCAGTAAACATTAGATGCGCTACAGCTAATAAACAAAACTTAATGATAAAACTTATCATCACGTTTAAAGTAAAAATTAAAAATTTAACGTGGTATTTTCCAATGTTGGTATGCGACGAGTTAGGACCCGAGTTAATATTGGGAGCTGATTTTATCAGTAAAACAGGAATAATTCTAGATATTCACGATAAGATATTTTACTTTGGATTCGATCGTTCACGAAAATATAACTTGGATGATAATGCAAATAATAGAGAAAGTACTAGCACTACTTCTACACATCTAAAGCATCACGAATCGGAATTAGGTCATCTGGAAAGTAAAGATAGACGGAACATACAGACTTTAATAAAACAATTCTCCAATGTCCTCACCCCAAAGTTAGGACTGACGGACCTAATAGAGTACAAAATCAATTTGAGCGACAATAAAGTAATACGTTTAGCCCCATACAAGTTATCACCTCCAAAAATGGAAGTAATGAGGAACCAAATTAATAAATTGTTAGAACAAGGAGTCATCGAACCCTCTACGTCATCTTATTCATCACCCGCGTTTTTAGTACCCAAAAGTAACGACAAACATAGACTAGTTGTGGACTACAGGCAACTAAATAAACGGATAGAATTTGAATCTATACCGCTTCCCGACATCCACAGTGCTTTTCATTATTTTACGAAAGCAAAAATTTTTACCATTATGGACTTAAATCAGGCATTTCATCAAATACCCCTTTCGGAAGAATCGAAACGTCTAACCGCGTTTGCCGTCCCTTTCAACCTGTACCAATTTACGAGGGTACCCTTTGGTATTTCCCAAGGTAGTTCTGTATGTAGCAGATTATTAGAAAAATTATTTCATGACATAAAATTTAAATATGTGTACCACTACTTAGATGACATTGTTATCTACAGCGAGTCAATTGACCAACATCTTAAACATCTACGTGAAGTACTATCCCGATTGGAGAAAGCTGGATTAACAGTAAACCCCAGTAAAGTAAATTTTGCTGTGACACAATTCTCATTTTTAGGTCACATCGTAAAAGCCAACGGAAAGGTAAGCATAGACCCCGAGCGAACCCGTGCTATCAGAGAATTTTTACCACCGCGGGATGCGAAAGGAATAGCCCGATTTTTAGGAATGATAAATTACTTCCACAAGTATATCCCCCATCTAGCCGAAATTGCAGCACCGCTAAATACCTTAAGAAAGAAGGGAGTTAAATTTGAGTGGAATGAGCAACACCAAACCGCATTCGAGAAATTAAAAGAAAGCATCATATCACCCCCCGTACTACAATTAGCCGATTTTACAAAACCGTTTGTTGTGCAGACAGACAGTTCAAGTGTAGCCCTAGGTGCAGTAATATATCAGGAAGTAGAGAACTCTAGATTACCTATTAGTTACGCTTCACGCACCCTGACAGACCAAGAAAAGAAATACTCCGCATACGAATTAGAATGTTTAGCTATCGTTTTCGCTTTTGAGAAGTTCAAACCCTTTTTAGAACATAAAGAGTTTTTGTTAGAAACAGATAATCAAGCATTATCTTGGCTACTAAATCACCCAAAACAGTTAGGTCGTATCGGAAGATGGGTATTAAGATTAAATTGTTTTAAATTCAAAGTACAACATATTAGAGGCACCCAAAACGTAGTTGCCGATACACTGTCACGTATGTTCCAGCCGAGTAGTAATACTTACGAAAACAAGAGTAGAGAAACGCCGATTATTAATACTTTAATTACCGAATTTCCTCTTGCATTTACGGACTTAGCCCAGTATCAACAACGAGACCCACGTTTGAGACCAATTATTGAACAACTCGATAAAGGAAATAAGTCAGAGAAATACATATTAAGTAAGAGAGTGTTATGTTGTAGAATAGCGAACGGAAAATATATACGAATAATCGCCCCTGATATTATTAAACCTATGCTGATGGAATACTATCACTCTTCCACCATTGGAGCACATATGGGAATAAATAGAAACATACATCGAATTCGTAAAGAATATCACTGGGAAAATATGAACAGTGAGATCGCTAATTTCGTGAAAAGATGTAAGTTGTGTCCACTCAGCAAACCAGCGAGAAACAGCCAAATAAGTCAATTAATCTCAGAGATTCCTGCTACCCCGTTCTCCAAAATTTATTTAGACTTTTCAGGACCCTACCCGCGTTCTAAATCAGGAAATACAATGTTACTAATTTGCGTAGATTCTTTTACTAAATTCGTCTGGATGTACCCCATGCGGCGAGCCTTAGCTTCTACCACAGTAAGTATTTTACAGCATAGATTATTTAAAGAATTCGGTACTCCAGTCCATCTAGTGTCGGATAACGGACCACAGTTTAAATCTAAGGAATTCAGGAACATGTGTTTCAAACTAGGAATAGACCACATTACCACTACAGAGTATCGTCCGCAAGGAAATATAGCTGAAAGGTATTTGCGAAAACTAAAATCTGCTTTAATAGCCTACCATGCTAACGATCATACGTCTTGGGACCAGAACCTATCCTGGATACAATTCGCCTTTAATTCAGCATATCATGAAGGACATAAGTCTACCCCATTCGAATTATTGTTCAAATATAAACCTAACCACCCATTATCCACTAAGTGGAAAGTACATGAGTTGTTACCCCTTGAAATTAGGGATAAAAATATTAAGAAAATATGGAATGAAGCGCGCGCTAATTTACGAACAAACTTAGCGAAATCAAGGAAATATCACGAGCGAAATCATAATAATAATGAAGTAAAGTACCAAATCGGTGAGTTAGTAATGTACAAAACACACCCTACGAGTAGTGCAATCGATAAGACAACTTTCAAGCTATCATACCGATGGTGCGGTCCTTATCAAATTCACAAATACTTAACTCCAGTAACTGTAGCCTTGTACGAACCCTCTACTCAAAAATATGTACGAAGGACACATATTTCGCAGATAAAACGTTATCACAAAGAAGGAAATGGTAGAGTGCAAGTTAAATAAATGCAAAAAAAAGGGTATATGTTTTGTACTCTACTGCAAAAGAGTACTTGAGTAACATTTGGCTACCTAATCGTATAAATAGGTACGAGGCCTGATCAACCTTGAATCCTATTCATCGAAAAGTAGAGCAAAGTAAGAAGTCAGGTGACATCAAATATGAGGAATAATTGAGTAACAAATTACTTAAAGAGTAATTCTATAACTAGAATAACTCACAACTAAAGAAAAATCCGGTAGTAGTCATAAGTAGTAGAGTTAAGAAAAATTTAGAATGTTTACAATATGTTTTATAATGTGTGAATTTTATGTAGTATTAGAATTAGTCTGTAAAGTATGACGTATATATATAGATAGTAAGAATAAGCAAGTCGAGAGTGACTTATGCAGCTCGTAATTACATACAGAGAAAAACGGGTGAGAGAAATTTCACACGGTAATCCCCAAGCATACTCCCGGTACATTGCTGACCAAATTAGCCGGAGTCTAAGTTTTAAGCGGCGGAGTATGTGACGATTTCATTAATAAAAATATGATAATTAATAAATAGGTAATGTGTAGGCTGAGAAATTTTAAATTTTGAATAAAATCGCACATTTAAACTAAATCGTATTGCTATCATTAATAATAATGTTTAATAAAAGGTCTAATAATAAAATAAAAGAAATACGATTGTACAGAAAGGGTAAAGCTTGTTAATTAATCCTGCATAGACAGGCACTAACCAGAATTAACTTGATTTCCAACCCCTAAACAAACTAAATATACTTGTTAATTTTGACATTATTTAAATAATTAAACAAGACCACTGTAATGTATTTTAGTAACGTCTATAACTAAGAATATCTCTACTTAATTAATTAGTCAAACTTTAATCCTTTAAATAAAGAAGAAACATGGAACTACTTTTATGTTGATTGGTAAATGTCGCGAGATTACTACTCTCATCCCTAACTATTTTCACGCACTTGCAATGGAGCGGTCAACCCGTAAGCTGCGCACAGCAGTAATGTGGAACGTAAAAATAGTTTGTTTCCTAAAGTGATTAATCCATCAGTTAAGACACAGAGGCATTCTTTATACTATTAAACAATGTGTTTCGTTAATATAGTTGAACCGCGATTCATATAAATATGTTGTAAACAAGTAAGAAAGAATAATGAAAATTTAGCGCCTATGACATCTCTACAAAAATCTTAAAATATAAAACTTATGTAATTAAAACTGTGGTAAGACCATAAAGTGAAGTGCAACAAATAAACAATCATGTGAAGTGGATACAGGTGAATGAAACTTTTGTGGTAATCCTTCAAATCAACGAGCTATTACTACCCGTTAGCCAAGAGCAGAGAACCAGGACCCACAATGATCTAAAAGACTTCAGGACTACACCATCCCCGGATACGAAGATAATGAGAGATACCTGACCTACATCAAACATGCTGCTACCGAGGCCCGAGGACTGGAATAACGAGGAGCTGGAGGACATCCAAAAGGTGACACGGAGGCAAGCCTTCCGTGGTTATGAAATACTAAATATTATATCCAACCAAAGACAATTAAATTAACAACATTAAGACATTTTAAGTACTGACAGTAATTGTATTCTTATTTGTAGTAAAAGAGTATAAGTTTAAACTGAAAGCTTTATTGTTTTAAAAAGATTAATAAAGTCCATTCTTCAAATGGCACAATTTTAAAGATTGTATATGGCGAGGTGACCATTATTAACATACTATATTCAATCCCGGATCCGTGGAATTAATTAAATTGATGTACATCTTATTTTGAGAACCCTTGTGAAAGAATAAAATATTTAATCATCTTGTAAACTGTAAGCTGTTGAATCATATATGTTGAGAATTTTAAGTAGAGCAATTAATACCATATGTAATAAAGAGATGTCATCAGTAGTACCGACTAAACTGAGTGCATAAATCAACAGTCTCCCCTTCCCAGAATCCTTTTACATTAATTGTTTTGTTGTTGTGATTAAATTTCAGCTCATCACAACTAAGGCAGCCTGTATAATTGGCAGAACCAATAAATGCGGGTTCCCTAAGTTATAACACAAGTTAAGATGTTATAACACGTTACTTAATGTTTGTTATAGTTCGTTGAAAGAAAAATCGTTTATTTTTGTACAAGAAAGAACTATACGTTTTTATAACATTTGTTTCTCTCATTTTTCAATAATATTATTTTCACACACTAGCATATAAGATTAAATTAATTCAGAAAGAAAATATGTAATTAAATGTAACAAATGTGTTGGGTGATATTAAAAGCTTATTAAACAGTCTTTAATTTTTCTTTTTAATCCCGTAAGGTAAAATTTGTGAAGATGCCAAGTACTTACCAAGTAATTACATCTAGAAAAATTAATTAGCATGTAATAAAAATGTTAATTGTAATATGTAGTTTTTCGCTTATCAATTATAAAAAAAAAATAAATTAATGGCATATTTACAGTCACTATTTGTTAAACGTCACTCATGTTACTTAATGAAATGGACTGTTTATATAACAGAAGTAAAATTACCGTATGCAACTGGCGAGGGATGACTGTTAGCTTTAATTAACAGTAATAGTTTGTAGATTTCAGACTCTGAAGAAGAGATACACTTAGAACTATAGAGACATGCATATGATTATCATATTGCAAACTACTATTGTTTGTACATAACTTTGCGTATGGGACCTAATGCGTAGTTTTAATTGTCGGTTTACTAGACTAAACATTAGGACAAATATAATTCTGTGTACTTGAACTCTCAGTTTGACGGCTCTGTGTTGGTACACTCGACAACTCTTTACGACGGTATCGTATTTGTGATCTACACCGCTCGGTTCTGTATTGGTACATTGGTCTATTCATTATTACATATATACTATTCAGTTCACAAGAGGTTCAGTTTTACGGTACCATATTCGTTCACTGAATTACGTACTAGACGGCTTCATAGTAATAATATAGGACTGTTCTGAATGTCAGTTCCCTGTCTGTAAACTTGACTACATTAACTACATAGTACCATAACTTAGTACATGAACTGTACAATAAACTGCTCTACACGACAGTTTCATGCCGAAATCGGCCCACGTTATGAACATCGGACAATTCACATTGAAAGGAGTTCCATCTCAGCAAACTGAATTAATCATGATGACAGTTCCGTTCGTCACGTTGGACTGTCCATTATAGCAGTTTCGTACAGATTAAGGAGAGTTTCAAAATAAAGAAATTTGATCTTCCTTCAAAGAAAACAAACATTGTTTTTACAGACTTCAGAAAAATAAATTAGTCTTATTTTCTCATATTCTGATATTAAAGTTTTAACAGTCATTCTCCAACATAATTTTTTTCTCATAATCTAACGGGTTTGCTACATATGAAATTCTGTGAACCGGTTTTGGTTTTACGTCAATCAGGGTTAGCGGCCATTTGATTTTTTTAAAACGTACGCCACACAAACTTAGTGGGAAATTACACCGAATTTACAAGATATGTGTATATTAAAAATGTATTAACTGAGACAATCTACAAGTGTAAGTGAGGGTTTAGTTACAAAAATGATATATCCAAAATTACTTTGTTGACCCTATAAGGTTTGTCAAACCAACCTTAACTTCTAGGAATGTTAGAAGTTATTAACCATAATTAAATGAGTTTGTAACTATGTTTAAACCTCAGGTTACATATCACCTAACTTAAAAGTATGCTAAAGGCAGAAAACCTTATAACTAAATACAAAATAGCTGTGAATACAAAGTAAAGTTATAACTGAATACGGTATACAGTAGAATAGTTTAATTATTCTGTCACTTGTTTGTGAGATACAAGACGAGTTCTTGATATAAAGTTTCTTTGGCAAACTGTAGCAGACTCCATTAATGAACTGCTTATTTGATGCAGCTTCCGTTGTGCAGGTGTTGCAGTTTGTAATGACTGAAACATTCCTTACGTAGCAAATTCTAATTGGTTAAGTTACTTCAGTAACTTATGCAAATGTATTGATAAAACAGGTTACTAGCCACTAATGATCAAAACCCACCAACGACTGATATTACCAAATATACGTATAGGCTATCAGGAATAAGTAACACGTTATTTTTTAACCAATAATATATTATAAATATAATATAAAATAAAATGTATATAAAATATAAATATAAAATATATGCTTATAAAATTATAAGCATTGTTGTTACCATCACGTCAATCATTATCAAGAGAGTTATATTTTTTAGTACAATTATAAATGATTTTAATACTACTATTAGTCTCAATGATTATAATAATGACGCAAGATGTTCACGCTTCGAGTTAACAGAGGTGTACAGGTACCGTTCTGTATATCTTATGTTGGACATGAAATTCGAGGTTGTCAGACACTAGAGTGTACATTTAATGCGACCAGCGATTTCATTCCGTGCTAGTCTCTGGTTATGTCGTGAAAGTCAATAATATTCCATGACAGTGCATTTGTTTTTCTATTAAATTTCTATTAACTTACTGTTTCTATACAAACCAATAGCGATGAGAAATAATTCAAGCTCACCCTATTATACCTATAGAGTGGTCTCAATGGTTAATGGTATTCCTGATACTTACTGTGTATTTTACTTAAATTTGTTGTTTTATCAATGCAGTCCATTAAGAACGTAGAAATGACACGCTCTGCTACATACGGATTATTACGTGATTAAGCGAGGTCAAACCTGCACTGAAATTACGCCTATTATTGGTCAAAAAATAACGTGTGTTACTTATTTTTGATAGCCTATACGTATATTTGATAATATTCAATCCTGTGAGAGCCGAGACAATAATCCTGCTGCTTTAATGAAGGACGCAGTTCTATTTGTCCTTAACTATTCGTTTCATAGGGTTTCTTCTTCTTCTTCGAGGTTACCTTTTACTCCATATTTCTGTCTGAATTCGACAAGAACACTACAGTCTTTAGTTATTTGTTTTACTGTAAGTGGTCAGCAACAAGCGTATGCGGGTCCTAATAGGATGTGAGACGACATCAATTTGTTGTGCTCAGTTCTCAGTCTGGTGATGCAAAATTGTTCACGACTACTGCGATAACTTGCCATTTGTCCATTTATGGACACTCTGTTCCACTGCAGAAAGTTTACTAGGCAGTGAATTCCATATATGCTGCGACACATTAATCATGGTGGTTGTGGCAACAGCATCGACTTCTGGGCTGTCTGCAGGGTCTTCTCGGTGCAGCGTCAGCTTCTCATTAGCTTAGATACCTACACGACTTGGATACCAAACAAAAGTAAAAGATGAACCAAGGTTGTCTAGCGCGTGGCATAATGGAATTAACTGTTGCAATAATGGGTCCACTGTGTTCGTGTAGTCTATGCCTTAGAAATGCCTGAGTAACTGCCTATTAGAAATTTCAACGAATGCGTACAGATAACAAATTCTCTCTTATACCGGTGTTCACGGTATAGAAGAGCTTGGCCATACCGCATACAATTCGGCGGTGTACACGCTAGCCGCCTTTGGCAGCGTCCACGAGTGGAAGGCACAGCCTCCTCGCTGACAAACGCGCTACCCACCCACACACCGTCATCCGGCCACCAATGTACACAGTACTGTGAGATTTATGAGATTTAATGTATTCCTCTAGGACAGATCTGAAAAAAGTTCCAGTTCAGTTGGGTTGCACAATTCCTTGCTTCAACTACTAACGTTCAGCTGGTAATTTGGTTTACATAACAGCCAGGGAGCATTGGACCAACAAATATGTAAATGTTGTAACGCCGGACTACTTTGAGCCCAAGGATGCTGGCTGGTTTTATTTTACTTCTTTATACCATAGGCTTAAAACTTTACATACTATTAAACCCTTCACAATTTTATATTCAATACAGTAGAATTCTTCCATCATAATTAATATTTATTATCCTCGACGTCTCGTTATTCTTAATGCTGCATTATTAAAAATAGTGAGCGGAGCTTTCTTAATACTTTAAAATCCTAACGTGAAAAACGAGCAAAATCGCTACTAAACAATTCTTTGTTATCAAGAAGAACAGACTGCGAGATTATGCGTAGAGTCTGTAAATTTCACAATTGGAAATGAGTAATGCGGTTGTTCGCGTCGTTTATAACACTTATAAACGATAATTTATAGTCCACGTCCCACTATAGTTACCGAACAATATAATCTTTGAGTATATGCCGGTATAACAAAACCATTGGCTGGACCTTCCCAAGGACTGCGATGTAGAACAAGTGTGTGTAGCGCTACGGACAACTGGTCATTTCATCAAGTTCGTGAATTACTAAACTTCTTAGCCTGTTCATTACTATAAGATTTATAATATGTTATTTTGATTTCAGCACATTACCCTGAAGCCGTTTCTTGTTTGTTGCCTCAAATCACTACCATATATTCCTTTGCCCACTTGCTACGCTACCTTTCCTCTACTAAATTACTCACCACATCCTAAAAATTCCACTTGACCTAAAAACCATTGTCATAAAGGCACATTCCATCCAGTAAAAAATATCACTAAAAAACACGATGATAATAATAATGTATTTGACGAATTCGTCAATCAACTAATAACAGAAAAGTTGCTGAAGAGACAGAATCCAGAGGATGAAATTCAGGTCATGGAAGGTCTTTAAAAACTGTGTTTTATATTTTGCATTTATGATTGTATTTAGTTTTTAAGACACCTGACCTTCCCTTGTCTCTTACAAACCCCCTCTCCATCTCAACACAGATGTTCCAGGTACGCCCTAAACAGATGGTCACCACCACCAGCACCTTTACTCACATCCTGTGTTTAGTAATTTCATTCATTCGCCTCTTTGACAATGGCTTAGTTAGTCGAAACAGCTGACAGAGTTAAATAAAATCTGTGAAACTTACCAAGTGTTTTTATATATTTTACAAAACCTTTGTATTAATATGTTTCACCAAGTGCTCAATGAGTCATCAATTAATACATTTTTGTATTCGTGTTATTTGTTAGATGGACATGGAAAGTACGTTAAATGAACATACTTGCATACGTAGCTCATCAGTATGCACCTTTAATTGATTTTGAAAACTTAAAACTTCTCGAACGAAGGCTGGGCAGTAGAGTGCGTGTTTTGAAACTGGCATTCCTCAATTCAGTAAGAGTTTTAATGCAGGCTGAGGACGAGGAGACGCTACAGATAAAGCAACTATAAAAAGTATGTTGTGATATGTAAATTATAAATAATGTAAATCTGACTCTCACAGTGTGTGCGCGTCACCTTACCCGTTTGAGGTTTACGTCAGCTGAGATTGAAAGCGATTGTGCATTGTGTCATTTTATTACCCACACCCGAATAGCTTTAGATAACGAGCACTTTGTACTGAAACACCATCATATGTGTCGTGAATTATTTAGTTTACTTTGATGGAATCGCGTTACGAATTTCGTTCGTTACAACTTCACGTAGTTTAGAAAAGCTATTTATCCGTAGTGTCAGGGGTTTAAACGCTCATTATGTCTCAGTGACAAACGCAGATAAGCATTCTCCGTGTGACCCCGTTGCAACGAAATAATGCATCCATGTCACGTCCTGTTGTATGTGAGTGAGTACTGACGTTCTCCTAATAATTACGTCACGAATGCAATCACAGTGAGCACTTGGTACATATTTCTCAGATACTGGGTTTCTGGTTTACATTTTTTCGTTAACATCTACAGTACTCTTCAATTAAATATTACTTTGCACAACTCTCATAACATCAAAAAGGCTACTTGAAAATATTAAAAATATATTTTTGACCAACTTATACGCGCGCGCATGTGTGTGTGCGCGTGCGTGCGTGTTATCCTGCACATTGTTTTGTTTGCCAAAATTTATATGTCAATTATTTTTATTTTAGAAAGAAACTCTCATTGGCGTATACAATTTTTCACTACGAATGATTGAATATGTTTTTCTATTTATAACTTTGTAACTGGTTTTATGCAGTATACAAACTCTTCCTTGGTAGATAGTAAACAATATTATATAATTACAGACCCGTTTATTTACTAACATTAAATGAAAACTTAAATTTACAAATAATATACATACATACATACTTCATACTATATTATATAATATGGGCAAAATAAAATTATTCACATCCGAAAATCCAGTGTGGTTAACGACGTGACGTGTTGGAAATCGTGTTACCGTTATTGCAGTAGCGACGAATGTCAACTGTTTTTGAATACGACGTTGATGCATATGCAAACGACATATATGCTACTTTCCACGCGAGTGTGAAAAAATAAATTCATGAAATCCGTTCCGATTATACACTGTATGTATTTTACAATCAAGATCTTAATGAAAAATGATTCGCAAAAAAATTCTCACTTGTAGTTTGTCGTGATATTGTATTATCAGACTTTGATGATATAATATACCCACTGCATGGACTTTGATGACAAAATAAAAAAAAATGTCTGGAACCCTATAAACTGTAACGTATCGAAGTCGGGGTAACAACTACACAAGCGGGTCAGAATAAGAAAGATTTCTTACAAACGTTTAATATAATGAAATTTATTAATAAGTATACTTTGCATAGTACTTTAACAAACACATCAATAAATCATGCGGAAATGCTACACAATGTACCGTGGAGATACGATACAGGCAAGTAATAATACCGGGAAAAGTTGTTTTTAGTTGCAAGGTCAAGTTATATTTGCATTACTTACTACCCTCTGATACAACAGATAGATGTTGGGCGAAGCGTCTTGATAGCTGATGTGTGTGTGTGAGTTGTCGGGGCCGCAATCCGATGAACGCCAGTTTCTTCCAGTGCAAGGCCGTCATTCGATCGTAGCACAAGAGTTAGAATGCGCGTCCCCTTTGTACTATATGGCCTTTATAAGGATTTTCGTTAATTGTTCAAGCCCGGCTCCACGCCCCAAGATTTCCTTAACTCTCAGGAGCTTAAAGTCAAGCTGCCCTTGACGGCGAGCCGTGCAAGTATCTCCTCGCGGGAGCCATTCAGCTGGACGTGCCAGATCATCGTTGTTGCCGAGGTCTTATGGCAACTGCGCCTACTACCGACGCCAATGCGGAACCTCCGGAGCCGAAACTCAGACGTAGAGGCAGGCAGATGCATCAAAGCAAACTCATTCTCAATAGTATGCACCTGCTCAAGCCGATTCGGCTGCGCTATCATTCTAGGCAAGAGAAACCGTGAGATATGTATGTATCTAATTGGGGGAGGCGCTGCCTGGGCATGGCAGCTCATTCATACAGCTGACGACATATAAAGACGACCGAGAGCGACAGTGCAGTCGAGACGACTCGAGCTGATTCTGTTCTGAATGATTTAATTCTGGCAAATGCTGAAAGCCGCAAGCCAAGCATTGGAAAGCCGTCTCTGTGAGAAGATGCCTGGCTTAAGCCAACGGTTCAGAAGCTGAACAATCAATGATATACGAACTGAAATCAGTGTTGTAACACTGGGTGTTATGAAAGTGTATATAATGGTCGGGAGAGACGTGGTCTTGAACTGAACATATCTGAAATTTTTCGCGTTATTTGAGGCTTGTTCAGAATGAACAAGTATTGAGGTGTTTTGGGGACGAGCCCCTTCAGCCGGGGCTACCACACATGCCCCTTACACATATGCCTCTTCGTGTGAATATGTAATGTGGAGACGCACGCCAGCGCGTTCCGGGCGCAGAGAAGGTGGAGGCACGAGGAGAAAAAGAGTGCATGAGTGGGTGTATGTGAATGTAGTGTGGACAGCCATATTGGGGATCGGAGGGGGATAAATATGAGTGTGTCAAACTATAATCGTTAAGTAACTGTCTTATAAAGAAATGAAACAAGAAAATAACCAGTACGACAACACATAAGTTAACTAGGTATAAAAGCAGTTAAAGAATGATATACGCCCAGTTCAGTGAAAATAGATTTTATGTTGCAAAACTGCCATACAAACTGCTGTACATAACATTATGTAAATGCAGTTTTTACCACACGCTATAAAATGTAAACAGTAATTTCAAAGCAACTAAAGTGTATAATTAATTGAAACAGCTCCAACAGAGCAAAGAATGATTTTGCGAGCAACGTCAAATAATAATTATAATGTAAATACTTACAGAAAAAGATGCAAGATAAAATGCTATAATACTTTTTAAGTCTAAAATCTCCTCAGGCTTGAAACAACAAAAATTATGCAAAACTAGTGTCACGTGAAAAGGTAAGTGCGGAAAGATGGACGGACGAGCACGTAGTAAAATGTAACATGAATGCGTTTCCTCTGCCTATTGTAACACTTTCTGGGAACTCATGTTGTCTTTAAGTCTAGTAGCCGTGCTATCGACTTGCTAAACAGTCCATATATGCCCAATTATGGTTTTACGAATTCACACTCTAATGTACAACTTAATTTTTTTAAACACGATACAGCCTGCCTCGGCTATCTTCTTCAGTTAAATTCTTTCTTACGATAAAGGTCTTCACTGCCAAGTTCTCAACTTCTGAAAGCTGATAACTGCACGGAAACAATAATAACTAATTGTACAAGTCTACTGATATTGACGGTGGACCTGTCTACTCCTCCTATTTTGAATCAGAAGTTCTTCGTTTAAATACAATCCAAATTTACTATGTTCTTTTCTAGCCTTTAGAAGGTTTGTCTAATGCATCGTAGAGACTTACTAATAATGACATCATCTGTCAGTCGAGTTCATATATAACTTTAATTTATTACAGTATTCGTTGGTCTATTAGCAGGATCGATTACATTCTGAACAACAGTGATGACCAAAGGCGAAGAAGCCTATCACCCACGTGATACTGACTAAGGGTTCCGAACGGTGCTGCCACTGTTTGAACCTATTGTCATTTCGTGCATTCGGCTTCAAACTATACAGTGGGCATATTGGGTACACATCCATGTCTGATGTTTTCCAATTTACAAATAGTGTATTCTGCTTAGT
Organism: Magicicada septendecula; assembly: GCA_034769895.1. Taxonomy (NCBI): domain Eukaryota; kingdom Metazoa; phylum Arthropoda; class Insecta; order Hemiptera; family Cicadidae; genus Magicicada; species Magicicada septendecula. The sequence goes on along the minus strand of CM068367.1, from coordinate 1,109,266,290 downwards.
TAAAACTAACAAAATAGGAAAGCAAACAACTGAAAAGATTTGTGAGCTGCTGACAACCAGCCTGTGGGCTGCTAACTAGAAGGAAACATGACGCAGAATGTCTTCATATCTCACTTCGTTTTACTCTACAACTACTTTTCTTTCGCTTCTCTTTAATCTTCGCAACTATGTTCATCAGGCACAGAAAATATATTGTCTGTTTATGAGAGCAGTTTCGAGTAACGGGCGTTACCCCCTGTTGGCGCTGGGTGTGCCAGGATTCGTGTTGTCGAGGTGTCGCTGCCCCCAAGAACAATTGAGAAGGAGTTGTTGAGAAACAAGTGAGAAATAAGAAGAAGCTAAAACATTTTAGGTGCCTAACCACTATGAGGTATTTTACATTATGAAATAACATAATTAGCTACTTACATTTTATCAAAAATTTGGCATTAAATTTTTAAGCTTTTACACGTTTTAATGCCAATTTAAATTCTTTATAATGTTATATAGAACTCTTGCATGGCCCATATGGATCCCGTAACATATATCACTAAAATTTCCATTTGATATTAACTTTGTGGTCAACATCGCATTCATGTAGAGCCGTCAACAGCGAAACTCATTGTTCAGTCATATCCATATGTTTTTTAGCCATAAATCTCCGGTAGCATAAATAAAATTATTAAAGTATAATTATATAATATATGAAACTACACATGGCTGAACAGAGGAGCTTTGCAGTGCTACTTTGTGACAAATTAGATTTTCACCACGTGCGTTCAATAAATACGCCATTAACTACTGTATTTATTTGTTCTTTAAACATTTCTATCGATTCTTATACTGCACCTAACATTTTTGCATTTTTGTTAGGACTGCTTTTTCTACTTGAGATCTCCTACGAACTTGTCTGTTCAACTTCACGTTTACGTTTTTCTTTTAGACGTCCCTCTGTTTACAGCAACATTGTTTTCTGCCGTTCCTGAGTTTCTTCAGTTCCATGCCTTCGTCTTCCCTTATGTGTCTCTATTTCCACTTGACGGCTTTCCTTCTGAGTCTATCTGCTTCTTTTGCTTAGATTTCCAAGATAGCCCGGACAGCTTCCAGCATCGATCTCTGACTGTAATCCATTTCTGCAAATCATTAGTCACCAGTCTACGGACGGTAAAGTCTCTTACTCTATGTCCGTTCTCTGGATTCTACTGTAAATCAGGCAATGTCCATAATTTGGAAGCATCATCTACAGTTCGCTGACGTCCTAGAACATCGCGTCTGCCTGTTGATTCACAAGTACGTGACAAGCATCGCTTGCTGTAACAACTGACAATCATAGGCCTACAGGTGACGTTGAGCTTTATTGATGATGTTGACTTGAACTAATTATTCAGTAAAACCGCAGTTTCATAAAATGTAAGTTCTTTAGAAGTACATTATAATTCATTTTTCACTTTTAGTTTAGGACCAAATTGCTTGGGCTTTTACGTAGACCGTTTGTAACCATCCACGAGCTTACCAGCGTACCGATTGACAATGTACAAAAGTAAGTTATAAACTTACTAGTTATCGGACGGTTCTCTGGTGTCTCCTCGTACAGCTTCCCCTTCCTCCTCACACAGTTGGAACGCTTCAGTTCGTATATAAAAAAACATTAATTTTTGGAAATGGGTTTTTAATATTGCGTGAAAATGTAAGTGGAAAGAGTTATAACATCGCAAACATTTTTTTTTTTAATTTTAACCGTCAATGGAATTAGTCTGTAAATTAAAAACTTCAATCCAATACACAATACATGCGTATGTGTGTGTGTGTGTGTGTGTGTGTGTGTGTGTTTGTGTCTGCGTTACTGTTTCTGTGTTCCTGACTAGTTAACGTATGAAGTAACGTATGAATATACCACAATATGGTATATTGTGATTTACTAGCAGCCGTTACTAAATACTGTGTACGAGGTATTAAAGTTAATGTGGTATAAAGTGTAACAGATTTTAAATTCATTCAAAATAATGAACAGTGCAGCACGGTCCACGCTGCTGTTTTGTTTAAATACGTTTCTAGGGTTGAACAGCAAACAGTGCGGACGGCGACAATAATTGTTTTGTTTGCGTAGACGGCATTAAACTTTACGACCCCCATACATTGCCCGTGGAATTAACCTACGCTGGTTCTCTGTCAGCTGTACGTAACTGTTTTATTCTCTTTATACGTCACTAACTTTCTCGTCCACTGTGACAAATAACCTGCTACTGACAGAAAATCTAATATCGCTAAATATAATTTTGTGGATGCCATGAAGCTAATGGCTCACTTACATTTGTTTTATTCAATTTTGTGCACAACTCTAGAAATCTCTCCCTCTCCTTTTTAACCAGTCTCGTTCATAACTGTAGTTATCTCATGAGGGTTTCCTTTTCCAGCAGATTGTCCTCAACCGATGGTGGAGTAGAATTTGATTTCCAATCCCAATTCCACATATTAAATACCAGCAGTTCTCAAATTATTTATTTATTCAAAATGCAGCATTAGTATTGCCATTTTTAAAAATTCGTTCTTGTTTGTCCTTTAGAATTTTCCTTCTTTTCCTACTATTTTTACTGATGGATAATGGATTATTACTAACTGATTGAAAACTGTACACTGAAATCTCAAATTCCCGAGTCTAGAAACTTCTCCAGGTTTACATTTTTCTGGAGTAAGTTCTTATTACTTGTTGTAAATTATACATTATGTACAGACTTTGTGTATCTATGAATTATTATGAAAATTCAAAAGTAAACTATTAACACGAAACTACTGACATGCCAGATAAAACTTCACTACTAAAAAAGTGTCAATAGATCTACATCCCAAGCCCAGATCTCACATAAAAATATAGTCCTAGTTGACACAATGTTATCGGATTATAACTTACAGGACTTTGTATATGGTTATAAATGTTATTGTTCTACTTTTAAAAGATGGCTACTCTGAGACACTAGGGAGTAACATGTGTCGCTACGTCACGATTTGGACCTTCTCGCGCACCTTCTCCATGTTTTCAGATTACGTCAATTATTGTATCGGTATCCAGGTCGTTTCTCCAAGTACTACGCCACACAGTAACAAAATGAAAAATACTTATATTTTATATGTGGTCTGCTAATATACATCCAACCATTTTTACAAATAATTTATAGCAAGGGAGACTATAAATTAAATTAATCCCAAATGATCACACTTATATTTTTCTGTAAGTCCATGAAAATGTCAATTCAGTGTGTGCTTAGTATTTCTTAGATTATTGACTTCCAAAAATCAGTTTAAAGATTCCGTTATAGATACTATAGAACACAACAGTACGCGGGTTTTTCGTTTGCTGTTTATAGACTATAAGTCTGTCGTAACAACAGGGTCGTGATAGGATCTCTTTGTAAACAGGAAGCATCCCGATATAGTGCCACTGTGGTCGCATTCGTCGTTTACATAGTATTTGTAATTTTAAAGCGCTTTATTTAATTTAAAAATTAAATTGAAGAAACAACTTATATCGACATGTTACCTATACTAAAACAGCTCATTATTTTAACATAAACTGTAACGTTACTATTAAAATTAAAAAGCATAAATTAAAACGTAATGCTAAAATAGGTAGGTCTGGGCAAGAAAAAAAATTCTCCATTCTAAATGTAACGGGTGGGGCAGTGAAAACACAACAATTTGTGTTAGCTCGACGATAATGGAAATTCAGTCAGTGTGAACTCATACCGATATGTGTAAATGCTGAACAACTTTATTTATCCTTTGTTAAATGATTTAAGGACTGAACTGACTCGGTCTGGTTCCAGCAGGATGGTTCCGCACACACTGCACAAATCACAGTAGGCGTGTTGAGGCCTGTATTCGAAGATCGGTGCAATACGCTGACCTGCGCGATGTCCAGACGTGTCTGCGTATGATTTTTTTTGTGGGGCTATCTGAAGTTTAAGGGTTTCCTTAAGGTCATGTCATTTAAGGGATGTTATTTTCAAACGATGAACATGACTACGTAAAAAAGCATCTTATTTCCTCTGCATTTATACCATATTTGACTTTAAAATATTCAGCGAGATCCTGTTGCGATCGTTATAAATTGTTGTATTCTCATTACCTCACCTTGTTTGTTTTATCATAATTCTTATAATTTGTGTATGTCAATCGCACACTTTAGTCACGTAGATATGTATTCGTATGGGAAAGAAAAGACTAGGAATGAGAGAGAGAGAGAGAGAGAGAGAGAGAGAGAGAGAGAGAGAGAGAGAGAGAGAGAGAGAGAGAGAGAGAGAGAGAGAGAGAAGATGAGAGACAGGTGGAAGACAGTCAGAGAAAAAGAAGACATAGGTTCTTAGATAGAATGAAATAGCCCATAGCACATGTCTGCAGTTCTGTAAAACGATATAACCAGATTACACTATCATATAGTTGTGGTAACTAATAAAGTATGTACCCTTTTTTTATATGGTTAACTGTAACTACTTTTTCTACGTAACAAGTCATCAAGTTAAAGAAAGTTTGTTTATACAAGTCTTAGAAATATGAAAATTTTATATTTTCACGTTTAAAAACATGAACTTTGATTGTTGCATACTTACGTGGAGTAAAAAATAATGGTCTTGTTATTTATGAATTTGACTTTTTAATTTTACTAAGTGTATTTTTCATTCATATCACAGCACCCTTGACATTGACCCTTGTCAAAATTTTAAACATAAAAAGTTGTTTCTAATCACTGAATGATTCATTCATGTAGCAAATTGGATTCATACCTCATACTGCCCAAGGTGATAGCAACAAGAAGAAAATTCGTAATTTTTTCTTAAATTATAATGTCAAAGAAAAAATTGTTAAACAGAGCTGTTATGTATACATTACGGCGTTTACATAGGAAAAATGTTTACAATATTTGAACAAAAAGCAAAGTGACCTTAGACATTTGAAAGTGATTAGCTTATTTCAAACACGAAATAAATATTACACATACCGAATAAATATTGTAGCCATCATACTTTTACACAAATATATTTCAGGACTACGTTGACTTATTTACTTACATATCATAGAAGAACGATACTTCTTAAGGCAGTTTTTCTTACGTTAAACCACAACTTTTTGATTGTAAAAAATAAGTTTAGAAAGTTTACAAAATGTAACGCTAATAACAATTAAATTTATTAAGATTTTTGTATGATTTAGCAGAAAATATTCAAAATTACGTTTCACAAACTCAGTTGTTTTTATCAGTTAACAACAATCATTAAAAAGCTATGTCAGTCTGTCAGGTGCAAAGCGAGATCAAAGCTATGTCAGTCTGTCAGGTGCAAAGTGATATCAAAAGATATGTCAGTCTGTTAGGTGCTAAGCGATATCAAAGTATGTCAGTCTGTCAGGTGCAAAGCGACATCAAAGCTATGTCAGTCTGTCAGGTGCAAAGCGATATCAAAGCTATGCCAGTCTGTCAGGTGCAAAGCGATATCAAAGCTATGTCAGTCTGTCAGAGGCAAAGTGATATCAAAATAAATTTGACATACACAACGTCTCCACCAAAAACAAAATAACTAATCATTCGGTGCAAACAAAAGTTTAGTCAATAAGTCAATTATAAAAGCAGAAATTAACATTAACAAAACAATATTGCACACAAAATTCAGGTACCACTCCATTCCATTAATAACTGTGTTGAGTAATAATCGTTAGCAGAGACATTTACAGTGCACCTTTCTCCATGTTTGAATTCAAACTAAACACTCAACGGATGTTAGTACTCAAAAATCGAAATCATTTTCTACAGTTGAAATCAATAATTTACTAGTAATATGTTAACAACTGTTTATGTGTACATTGTTATTTAGTTTTATAAAGCCGTTTATTACGTTGTGGAAGGATGAATGATTTAGTGTGAGTACGAGTTTCTTTAAGTAACTGATGTTGGATTCCTGTAGCGATCAGCTTAACATCAACACACGTACACATCTGTCACAGAGTAGGGCTATAGGCTACGTTTTTTCTGTAATTTTAGCTTACAAACTGCCTGAAAATTATTTAACTTAATTTTCAAACTCCCTTAACAGCATCGTAACATATATCGTGAAGAGCAGTTGCCAACAAAGTTAATTATTAACAGAAGTTTGTTATTGCTTCCGCTCGTTACCTCGGATTCTTTCGTTCACATGAGCACACTTGTTACTTTCTGACATTCTGGTAATATTAACCGGATTGCCTAACATAACTAGATAACAGTACAGAGCTTAACAAGTGTGTTATACTCACATGCGTTTCTCAGTATAGTAATTTCCTCTACTACGCCGTTCTTACAAATAAAACAGGAAGGTAATTAAGTTACTTAATGAACAACTCGGCGATTGGAGTCGACATGTTAAGAATTTTAAATACTTCACAAGAAATTATTGGCGCTTAATAGATTCTATTTTAAACGCATTAAACACCACTGAAGCATCTACTTGTAATAAACACTTGAATTTTCATATATATGTGTACCTAATGTACCTTTTGCCTAATGTATATAACGCTTGAAATTAAATATTGTTTCAAGATGTCAGTTGTTCTCTGTAAGCCAATCTACCTGATAAACGATTTAAACTTTACACAAAATATACAAACTTACAAAATATTACCAAATAGTTATCTAATTATCCATCTAATATTGAGATTATAATAGTTAGATTACCATCTAATTATTTTGTTTTTGTACTTAAATACACAAATTTGCGTTATACAATTTACCGATTACTAAATATTCATATTTTGTATAAACTAGCTTTTACCAGTGATTTCGTGTCTTTATTTTTAATTACAGATTCCTCTGTTTTAACAAAGTCTACTTATTTTATTATGGCTGAAGTGATGTGTTTGTAATTGTATACAAACAGAACAGAATACAAGTGAAGAAACACAAACACATTTGTACCGATAATACAGCATGCAGAGCTTTTCTATATAGCAAATATTTACTCAGCCAAAATCAATTACACAGTGTACGTATATTGGTATGTGGTTTACTTGTTTTACAACCAGTGTTGTCAGCTCCAAAAATATGTGTTCACCTGAATATAGGCTATCCTCAGGTATATCATTAATTTTTGTCCTATTAAAGCTTTGTGGAAATTTTGTTTCTACAAAAAAAAGTGTCTTTAAGGGCTTTTTACTTTACTTCAATTTTTTAAAATTATTATTTATTTATCAGGTCGCGCAACAGCATCGATCAATAGCGACCAGAAAAATTATAACAATGAATTTATATATCATAAAAAATCCTTACATAGATGCAACAGAATTACATATTAAAATATAAGTTATTAGCTAAGATAAACATTTAAACAATATACTCAGGAACTAGTAGGACTTAAAAAGTTATACAGTTTAAAAATTACATGAGCTTTAATTTTCTGTTTACAAAAATGGTCCGGTAATTATATTTTTGTAGACAACTGTATCTCCTTTATGAGAAGAAGTATTCGAGCCGGTGCAGTCTTGTCGTTCAAACGTTTTCTTACCTCAGAAGGCATATTATATTTGGTGCATAGATGATGGAGAGCAAGGCATTCTCAATCAAAATTGAACGTTGTCCAAGCCGTGTCACAGTGGTTGCATCTTGCAGGAGGCTCGTTCGTGAAGATGTGCTTGTGAGTCAGCAGCTGTGGCCGATACAGAGTCTTGTTATGACTTGAGTTCTTCTGGATTCTGTAGTAAATGTGGGTGGTTCGTAAATATTTTTCCTCACTCGGAACAGCTTGGTGGGTGGTGACTTAAGCCATTCAACATTCCAGTGTTCCATAAGTTTTGAATGAAGATATTTGTTTAAGTCATTGTGAGATACTTCATGAAGGTGATAGTGATTCGACGTAGCAGTTTTTACAGCTTTCTCAGCCAGTCGTTGCCCTTAATTCCGATTTGTGATGGTATCCAACTGAAAATAATTTCCTTACGCTGTCTGGTTGAGATATCAAGGGTTATGTTATTTATGTCTTGAATAATGGGCTCGTTGATGCCATCCTGCTGCAAACTATCTAAAACACTTCTAGAATCTGAGAAGATAATACACCTGGAGCCCGTGGAGTTTTTTATTATTTCAATTTTGTATATCACGAGTAAGCAGTAAAACAACCTATAAAGTAATTTGTAATTATGGTCTGAAATACGTTTAAAAACATGAAAGAAGTTTATGGAATTTCAGATAATGTAATGATTTATTTTATTGTTAGCAGATTATTATTATTAACATATATAACCGTCAATGAACTGTCACATCCCTACATAAATGCGACGATATACGGATGGTTCGGTACTATATATATCATGAGAGATTATTGTTTTTATATACTGTTGTACTTTCATTTATATACTGTTACGAGAGTAACTGCTGAACTTCCATCTTGACAGTTGTAATTTAATTCTATAACGGGCGATAATTGATCGAACTATAGGCCTAAACATTATATAACACACACACTCACACCTTATCACACCTTACACCTTACCTTACTCCAACTACAATTAGTAATGTTGCAGTTCACAAATAAAGTAATCAAACACTCAACAATTTCACAGCCCACAAACGTCTCTAAATAGTGAGCTAATACAAAAGTTACTAAGTCATAGTTGCTAACAAAAATCACTTAGTATCACGAAGCACCTCGTTGGTCAACACTCAAACATTTCTCAGACATACAGAATATGCAACGGACTCACTACTACGGCCAGAGGCACGCATATACAAATTCCTCTTTTGGTCAAGATTATTATCAATACATTCTATCATCGAAGGTTCCAATAGATTCCTCGACTACTCGACTAGTAACTTCTATTCCGCAAACTCTACTTCTTCGGCAATTTTGTGCTTCTTTATTATGTCTTATCCATAACTTTATTTTTGCAATAATATAACAATTTCAACAGGGAATGCGGTAACTTAATTTGCTTTATAGTTTATTCTCACTATTACGTTTTAATGTCTTATTATATTTTTTCATCGGTTTGCACCAACTTCTTCGATTTGTTTGACCCTAAACTGAAATTTGCCTCTTCAGTTCTTTAGTGTTTCTCTTTACTTTGAGAACAATCGTTTCACCAGTTACGTCAGTTTCTGAGGTTGGATTTGAAATCTGTAGCTGTCAAAACTGGTGAAAATTTTTCAGGAAAATAAAAAGCATCTATAGAATTATAACAAACGTTTATTTATTAAATTTAAGTATTAACAATTAGTATACTGCTTCAACGATTGTGTAATAATAACGAATTTATTAAATTATAATAATAATGTAATTATTACTATCATATTATTATTATTATTATTATTATTATTATTATTATTATAATTATTATTATTACATAATACAATAATGTATTAGCCTCACCATCCCAGAAGAAGTGACTGAGGCGATTAAGAGGGAGGTCGGGGATCTTGTAGGACCTAAAGGTAATAGTTACAGGTACCAACAGAAGGGAACAAAAGATGGCCATCGTAGAGATTAACGTAAAAGGAACAGAAGAGCTGCTGAAGTCCCAAGGCATCAAAATTGGCTGGGTGAATTGCAGGGTCGGCGTAGGATAAAGGCTATACGCTATTACACGTGCTTTGGTTATGGTCATCGGCAGACTAACTGCAAGGGACCAGACAGAAGGTATATTGGGCTGTGTATACAGTGCGGAGAACCAGGGCACAAGAAGAGCGATCAAAGTGCTTCCTGTGTACTGAAAAGAATGTAGATCTAAACTAGACGGGACATATCCTAGGAACAGGCAGTGAAACAACTAGAAGGAGCCCGATAAGGGCGCAATAAGCTCCATCCTGAAGTAATACGCTAAGTGGTTCCAGGATGGATATGAATGCCTGAACTAGAGGTGAGTTTTAGTGAGTGGGAGTCCCACACATCAGAGGAAGCACAGCCTCTGACGGTGCATAAAGCATTTTTCCTTACCTAAAAAAAAAATAAATAAAAATTTATTATGATTATGATGATGATTGTTATTATTATTATTATTATTATTATTATTATTATTATTATTATTATAAGTAGTGTAAACAACTCCATTTCTAAGATTACCATGGTACGTCAAATTGCTTATTTCCACAGCATATGTTAACAATAAACAAAATGTGTATTATTATTTTACATTTACGTTTAATATGTTTTTGTATTAAATTTACTCCTGCAAAAATTTTTATATAGCAGATTGCACAACAGCACATTACAAAAACGTATTAAGCAAACAAAAGTTTCATATGGACTTACAATTAATTATACGACATTCGAAAACATTTGCTGCTAATAAAGCTAGCAAAAATATATACCGTATCGATTTGTAACAAAAGTATTAAAATAATATATGTTTTCCACGTCATAGTGTCTACACGCAATTCTGCAATTAGTTCTGCTGGTTAGATTGATTGCAAAACTCTAGAAATTAAGTACATTTGGCAGCAGCATTATTAGTGACAGCTTATGTAAGTAAGTACTGTTCTTATCGCTAAAAATTATCGTATGTGGTTATTTGTAACTTTAGTTAATTAATATTTAGATTTTGGATTTTTATTGTCCTGTGTTTCTTCACTTTTATAATATATATACGTTCTTGTGGGTTTCAGGTGCCAAATGTGTCAGTGTTTTTGTGTTTCCAGACTTAACTGCGTCGGTTACTCACTGATAAAGAATTAACTAGAAGTTTCAATAAAGCTTGCCTAGCAAAACAAAAAGAATTCTATCCACAAAATCACTACACTTCCGGGAACGTCGAAACTTGGAGAGGAGGATAACAACCGGCGCAGTCAAACCCAAAATTCCCGATGTACAAGTATCGGCGTGTATAATATATAGTTACAAATAATATTCCTTAGGAGAACGTTTATAGGGAATACAATTATTAGTACGTGTTATTGTTTATACGTGTGTTGTTAGTAGAATTTGAGTAGAGAACATTAGAATTTGAATAGTTAGTACAGTACTAGAAATTGATTAGAGTATTAGGACAGTAGAAAACATTGGATGTTTTTAGAATAAGTTATTACTAGTACTGTTCTCTCAGCTTGTTTCAAATAAAATATAAATTTTAAATGAATAAAAGATGTTATCTTTATAACAAAATAAAATACATTTGGAGGTACAGTATATCAGAACATTAGTACGAAATTATTCGGTTAAAACTCATGCTAAAGATTGGTCTTTCAGTATGATTATTTAGTAAACTTACAATTATCGTCTAGAAATTAAAATAATTTTGTAATTTATAAATCCTGTATTAATTTGTATAAAATTAAATTACACGTGTAAAACAGGTAAATAGTATAGGACATAAGTAATAAAAATAAATAATGCAGGTATTATTTCTATCCTGTATTTGTAAGGTATAAAATTATCACCCTATCTATACTAAATTAAAAAAAAAAAAAACGAATAACGTTTCGTTAACTAACATTTAGCAGTAAGCCGATACGTTTATGCTAATGTGTAAAGAAACTTTTATAGTACGATTGACTCAGACGTTAGTTTGAATGGGTTAAACAGTATATACAATTTTAATAAGAATTCAATGTTATTTTAATTTTAACCCTTTTAAACATTTAGTTTCTTTTACACACACACATATATTGTAATAATATAAAAATATTAAAGTGGTGATGTTGAGACTCTGATGTAATCAAGCCCCACTGTTTGGGCTAGCCAATTTGTAATAAATAAAAAGATTAGATATTGAGTCTGTATGTTCTCAATTGGTGTGGCTCTCGACGTCTTACTGGCCTGAAACACTTCCTTAAGTTTCCCAGCTGGTCGAGTCCCAATGGTAGCAAGACTGGTCGAGTAGCGTAATGTTGATGAAGAAATATATGTTCAGCTCCACCAAAAGTTTCAAAACAAAAATTGTTGTTTTGAAGAAAATATAAAAAAAAATATGTGTTTAAAAAAAATTATAATTTAAAAAAAATTATAATTTTATTAATTAATTAATTATAATCAATTAATTAATATAGGGCTGTGAAGTTTTAAAAAGTGTAATGCTCTTCTGAAAAATTTTATTGAAGTTTTGGTATATTTTAAATAAACTATCACCACTCATAAGATTGTCTTCAAACCAATCGATACTTGTTTACCTTTTTATTTTTTAGGTTATCTTCACTTATAGGTAGTAAAGTCCTGGTAGATTATTAATTAGAATTATATTAGTGATAACTAGTAATATTTATGAAATAAAGAACTATTTAGTGTTGAAAAATATTAATGTTTTATTAGTTAATGGCAATATTGACTCTTATCGATTATAATATCGATTCTCAGGATATCGAAAAAGTTACAAAATATATTATATAAAATTCAAACAGGGTTCTTTAAACAGCCAATTATTATCAAAGTCAGAGAAATCGGGCTAGTATTTAAAAAGTATAACGTTACAACAAATTAATAATTATTACTAAATACAGACATTGAATAGAAAATAATATAATTGTTTTCACCAACAGCTGACGTGAGCACTGCAGCATTGGAATTGACAAAAGCAAATGGCCACCATCCAGATGATCAAAATGTCGCTCGATTCTGCTATGTTCTGAATAATGTATTTTCTGGCAGTATTCCTGTTCTGGTGTCTGTAAATCTCTTGTTAAATGTTGTGTAGTGCCTGGTGTAATGTTTCTGGGTTGTATTTTGTGTATCCGTGTAAATATAAGTTCAAACACTTTTCCCTATTCCGACACTAATACGGTTATTGTATTATACAGTTTTCTGGTGTTTTGTGGTGTTTTTCGGAGTAGATATGTATTGTTCAGTGTTATTTAGTGTTTCTTGATTGTTTCTGTCATAATGTGAGAGTTCTAGAAGTATTTTATAAATCACTCGCGATTTCACAAAAACGTACTATTCACCGCTCAACTTTACCGTTGTAAGTTAGGTTAGATCCGTCACAAAACGTTTGTCATGTTAACCGTTCAAATACCAATAATCAACTAACTTATTTCCTTCAGTATCAATTAAACTCTTTGCCAATATAATATTATTCTCAACATTGTTCAAATATATTTTCATATCCTGTGCATATATAATAATTCACTATATGATTGCCTAAACTTTGGTTATTTATCAATTTTATTCACTAGATGTTATTTAAATTAATCTTTCAGTTCATTCGGCTTATTTTCAGATTAAATAATGCCGTTTTATAGTGTTTTCTGTCCAAAATTAGTAATTTTACTTTCATTTTTGTATTCTCTGAAAAGTCAAAACATACTTCCTGTCATTATAAAAATTCAGCCATTTTATCAGTTATATTTAATATTAATAATCTTATATTGTATTAAAAAGGTTTATATTCCCTTATTTTCTTGTAATTAATTGAATTAGTTGTATTCTGAAACATTATTCTGGAATATATGACTCCCATGTCCAAATTTCTGAGTTTAGTCATTTTCATTTTTATTTATAATTCTGAATATAATTTATTAAAATCTTTCTAAATAGTATGTGCAATTATATGGCTTGATCTCAAGTTTATTTTGTCTAAATCCCTTTCGTTTATTTGCATTTAAATGAGTAATTTCTCTGTTTTAATGAAATTTGGTTTTCTTTCTGTGGCGTATGATTTTTAACAATTTTTTCTTACAAAATATTTTACAAACAATATATGATGTGTGGTACCCTCTCTGACTTTTAAATATAGTCTTATAAACTAAACATTTTTCCAAATTACACAATAACAATGAGTATTGGTTACAATACCAATAACAGTTAAACAAATAAAGAATATTTTTTAAAATAAATGGTTGTCTTCAACCTTCAGACATTTTACAACAAAATCCTTATTTCTAACATGGAAATACGGTTCACAAAAAAGGTTTTTTTTTTTTACTAACTCAAGTCTTAATTACTTCCTACTATTTACAAGTAGTAATTATTTTTATAGTTCTGATGTTAGTTGTATCAGACCCAAACAAATGGCCTTATACCTAACACATTTTTAAAACATTCTTATACTATATACATAAAAACCTTATATCTATATTCTTGTTGCTAACTATTATTATAAGTGGGATTCTACAGTTTTTATACCGTCTTTTACACATTGTCTTTGGGGAATTGTACCCTGTCATAAATAAATAAATAGCATAAATTGTTCAAAACGTATCATGAAATCTGTTTTTATTTTTGCATATAAAACAAAATGTTATTTTAAACAGATTTATGTCTTAGAAGTAACATATTCTCACAGTACACATTTCAAGTCATTGGAAATTGCATATTTCATTGCATTCAATGTTTGTGATTGCCAAGAATGAAACACAAGGTTTATTTTCTATAATACCCAAAACTATCACTGGTTCACTTTGCACTTTTATATTATGTTATTGCTAAATGGTCGTATAGTCTTATTAACATAATAAGTTGGTTAGTGTTTTACAATAGAGATTTGATCCATGGGTACTATATTATTGTTTCATCTTAGTTCACAGGCAACTTTTACTTTATACACTTCTCTCTCTTAAATTTATATACATGTGGTTTTCATTTCGTTATACTTTTATTGGTTAATTATTTATTTTGGGGGGTATGGGGATTTGGGTGTCTTTTATAAGAGCATGACATCTTCTTCAGGATGCTGCCTTCTTCTTCTATCTTCTGTCTTCTTTTCTCCTGCCTTCTGGGACTGGTATCTTCTCCATCTTCTTCTTGATGCCATCAGGTTTCTTGGGATCTTCTCCATCTTCTTCTTGATTTTAGAAATACACCACCTGTATTGGTTGATCTTGGCTTATTTTAGGGTTTCTATTCTATTTATTCTTCCTCGTTGTGGGTTTGGTCATTTTCTGTACTGCTTGGTTATTCACTTTCTTACCTTCCTGGGTTATACCTTGAAAACCTTTGGTTATGAGACTGGTTTTGGATGACTCATCACTAGTAACTCCTTTTATTTGAACTTGTATTTTTTTTATAATAATAATGATTTCTCTCCACAGTTGCTATGAATTAATCTATTTATATTAAACTTAATGCTTTCTTCCAAATTTAAATATTATAACTTTATTATTCTAATGATCAATTGCCATTCAATATTATGCATACATCTGTCACGCTACAATATATATATATATATATATATATATTTCATTCACTTTCTGCTACAGTCCGTTTCTTGATGTATATAATACTATAATACTTATAACTATTTTACCTCAAGATGTATTTTTTCTTTAGGGACATGTTTCGGGAGATCCTGTTCTCCCATCTTCAACCTTCGCCATCTTGCTTCTGGTGCAGTATTTGTGTGTTGGCTTCTGGATGTTATTATGGTGGTTTGTTGGTCTTTGGTCCTTCAATGTTGCATTATTGTGTGTGGTTGTGGTATCTGTTTTTGTATTTTGTGTATTTTCGATGTTGAGTGCTTTGAATATTGTGTCATGTTTTGTATTGATTTGTATTTGTTCTGGTATTAATTTGTTTTGTGTTTTATGTTTGTAAATCTGTAAATTTTCCCAAATGTTCATTATGGTGCCTTTGTGTGGTATATGTTTTATTAGTGTTACATTGGTTATGTCTGGGAATTCATGTCCTGTGTTTTTGCATGTGTGGCTAAATTGGATTTATATATGTTTGGTTTTTTGTATGCATTTAGGTGTTCAAAATAACGTTTTTTCAGCTGTTTTTTTGTTTGTCCTATATAACATTTATTGCAATCTTGGCATTCAATTTTGTATATACCGTTGGTTGTCGTATTATCTTTGTTGTGTGAGTTATTTATATTTTGCAATTTATTTTTATTAGTTTTGTATGCTATTTTTATATCTGTGTTTTTAAATAGTTTTGTTAGTTTTGACATTTTATAATTTATATATGTGAATGTGGCCCATTTTTTGTTGTTGTTATTATTTATGTGTTGTTCAGTTTGATTAATTCTTAATTGTTCAGTTTTTATTTTGTATTTGATTTTATTTTCTATTTTGATCATAGTATTTTTATTGTATCCATTTGCGTAACCAATTTGGTGTATTATATTTCTTTCTTTGTCAGTTTCTTGTTTGTTTAGGGGTATTTTGTACATTCTGTTAAATAACGAATAAAATGCTGCCATTTTATGTTGTGGTGGGTGGTCAGAATGGTTAGGTATAATGATGTTAGTGGAAGTTGGTTTTCTATATATTGCATATTGTATGTGTTTGTTGTATCTTGTGATGGTTATGTCTAAATAGTTGATTTTGTTATGTTTTTCTTTTTCTTCTGTGAATTGTATTTTGGGATGTATGTTATTGATTTGTTTCAGTATGTTCTCTGCATTTGTGTTTTTGTTATTTGATACATATAGTCCATCCATATTTGGATAAGATATGTAGATGATGGACTATATGTATCAAATAACAAAAACACAAATGCAGAGAACATACTGAAACAAATCAATAACATACATCCCAAAATACAATTCACAGAAGAAAAAGAAAAACATAACAAAATCAACTATTTAGACATAACCATCACAAGATACAACAAACACATACAATATGCAATATATAGAAAACCAACTTCCACTAACATCATTATACCTAACCATTCTGACCACCCACCACAACATAAAATGGCAGCATTTTATTCGTTATTTAACAGAATGTACAAAATACCCCTAAACAAACAAGAAACTGACAAAGAAAGAAATATAATACACCAAATTGGTTATGCAAATGGATACAATAAAAATACTATGATCAAAATAGAAAATAAAATCAAATACAAAATAAAAACTGAACAATTAAGAATTAATCAAACTGAACAACACATAAATAATAACAACAACAAAAAATGGGCCACATTCACATATATAAATTATAAAATGTCAAAACTAACAAAACTATTTAAAAACACAGATATAAAAATAGCATACAAAACTAATAAAAATAAATTGCAAAATATAAATAACTCACACAACAAAGATAATACGACAACCAACGGTATATACAAAATTGAATGCCAAGATTGCAATAAATGTTATATAGGACAAACAAAAAAACAGCTGAAAAAACGTTATTTTGAACACCTAAATGCATACAAAAAACCAAACATATATAAATCCAATTTAGCCACACATGCAATAAACACAGGACATGAATTCCCAGACATAACCAATGTAACACTAATAAAACATATACCACACAAAGGCACCATAATGAACATTTGGGAAAATTTACAGATTTACAAACATAAAACACAAAACAAATTAATACCAGAACAAATACAAATCAATACAAAACATGACACAATATTCAAAGCACTCAACATCGAAAATACACAAAATACAAAAACAGATACCACAACCACACACAATAATGCAACATTGAAGGACCAAAGACCAACAAACCATCATAATAACATCCAGAAGCCAACACACAAATACTGCACCAGAAGCAAGATGGCGAAGGTTGAAGATGGGAGAACAGGATCTCCCGAAACATGTCCCTAAAGAAAAAATACATCTTGAGGTAAAATAGTTATAAGTATTATAGTAATATATATATATATATATATGTCTTTGTTATCTTTGTTATTAACTTGTAATACATTATATAGTGTACTACTATCATTACAAGTGTCAGTATTATAAATATTAAATATAATCTATAAATAAACTGTAAAACATCTTAAAGTTAAAGGTCAAACACATTTTTGGGTTTCTAAATAGTATATTATATTTTTAATGACCAAATTCTGTAATCCAATAAATTTGTTGAAAATAACTTTCATCTCATAACCTTAAGTAACGTAACTAAAATATTCTGTTTATATATTCCTTTCAATTGACAATTGTGAAAATAAAATTAAAATCGTAACCACTTATTGGTCTCTGTCTAAAAAGAGGTGACATTTTTGTCATATTTAGAAATCTTTCACGCTGTGATAAACGTCACTAATGGCATTTAATTACTTGGCACTACAACAGCTGTACTCTGAGTTACACACACTCTGTGATAAACGTCACTAATGGCATTTAATTACTTGGCACTACAACAGCTGTACTCTGTGTTACACACACGCTGTGATAAACGTGACTAATGGCATTTAATTACTTGGCACTACAACAGCTGTACTCTGTGTTACAATATCACGGGCCGCAGCACTCCACACTTCACGGTAATATTTCTAGACAGTTATTCATTTGTATCCTCTTTGTAAACTCTATTAAGAAATGACACCCTTTACACACCACCCTTTACTACACTTCTTACACTTCGTCCTCAAATCAAGAAGTCTGCGTACAGAACAAATAAAGTAGTGTCTTCTTGTTTGGGATACACTTAACTAACGTGGGAATTCCACGTACTAAAAGAACAGCAGTATCCGACAGCAACACTGTCATCTTTTATAAATGCTCACATTTGAGATTTATCAGGCATATTTTCAAAACAGAAACTCTCTTTATTTAAACTACATTCTTAAAACTACAGCAATTCTTATTTATATAGTGATATAATGAAAAACATTTATGTAAGCCTACTGACGGATTTTCTGCAAGTCCTCATTCACAGTAAGTGCGTTGGAGCACTCCACTGTTCTCCAAGATTCAACAGTTTCTGGCCTGACTCAAATCACGCATCAAAAATCAATAATCATTCTGGCGATTAAAATATAGTTCATAATCATTTATGTTACCATCAAACTATAGTCGAACCTGATGAAACATCTCAGATTTTTCACGCTTTTATTAATTCATGCTCAGCTTGTTTGTCCAGAACAGTGTTTATCCCCAACAGTTTCATGACCATCCAAAAACACTTTACGCCGCCCAAAATCTTGAGATCAGGACATGACTGCTTAAATTCCGCAACATTTTAAAAATTGTGTAATGTTTCTGTTGCACTGTTATAAAATTAAAAAAAGTCTGTTGTAAATTACAAATATGATTGTAACGTCCATTTTTTGATGCGAAATAGGAACAACACACACACACACACACACACATATTGAAGAGTGGTCCTATGTAGTAGGATTAGGAAGTTGAAAATATTTATTGACGTAACCAAACGTTTAGCCATGAGATAATACTGCTGTTACTACTTCATAAGAAAAAATCCACTCGTGTAAAGAAAGAAAACTCAGTACTTTCGTTTTTTATCCTTTGCATGCAAAGATGGTGACTAGAATCCAGTAGAACGTATGGCAAACAGGTAACTGAGTTGTAGTTCAGTTACAAATGTATTACTAATTTACAAAATTGTATAAAGAAAATCGTGACTTTAATCTTAAGTACGAAGTTTAATACCAATTTGACACATTTTTTAATAAATATCTGTATGATAAGTGTACTGGCGCGCGCGTGTGTGTTGGATGTGTGAATGTATTTATGACTTGTCGATAAATGTTTTTTTCTTCATTGCTCCATTTTCAGGCATTAATAATTCACGTGTTTATCTCATTTGGGTATCTCATTCTCTGAAAGTCATATATCAGGAGCCTGCAACATAATAACAGGAAGCGGCAATTTATGACTCAGCCGGCAGTAAATCCAAAGAATTATCCTTGCGTTAAAGAAGATAACAATGGTTATATAGTGTGCTAATTGTGTTCATTAGGACACAATAACTGCACACATAAATCGCTTCGGAAGGTAAATTAGACTATATGCGTCAGTGTCACAGTGTACTGTAATTCTGTAATGACACAGAATAAAGTCACTGACAACGGAAGCGACTTCTTTATTAGCCTTTATCTTTCACAACATGACAACGAAAACACGTGAAAGTCAGGCCACAACGAAAGAGCGCAGTCTCCTTACGTCTTGTAACTTAAGTTGATACAACTAGGAGGATCATGAACGTAAATAACGTAAATACTACTTTCAACTGTAGTATAAATCAAAAGAACGTATTACGACTCGTAAACAAGATTCATTTCAAACATACGGTTTTATTCTTCTTGAATAAAGCAAAATTACTTTTAATTAACTAACAAGCACATTTAAAAATTGGTGCGTTTGTTGGGCAATTACTGCATTCAGCAGTTATTGAATCAATTATTATTCTCCAACTACACAGTACTGATCTATTTGTATGGAAGTATGTTTCTTCTTAAAAATACATTTTACTATCTGACTTAATAACCGACACAACCGGTACAATCAAATGAAATGGTTCTGTGTATGAAATAACTCACGTGCTCCCTAATACAAGGAGATACACTTTTTATATTTAATTGCTGGGTGTGACATTCACGTTCAGTACAGAGAGAAAGAGAGAGAGAGAGAGAGAGAGAGAGAGAGAGAGAGAATTTTTAATGTTCGTCTGATTATTTTCATTTTGTTAGAATTAAAGTTTTGTAATTAGATATGAAATTATCCAGTCGAATATTAAAATGTTTACTTCCTTGAAGCTTTCAAATTCTAATATCATTGGCCTAATATAGCTTAATATACAGTAAAAAAAAGCTCCAAAAATTGGCAAACACGAGCTTTGTAAATAAGTTATTTGTTCTGTAGTCAACAATAAATTAAAGAACATTCAAATCGTTCGAATTGTAAAGAAGACTTTCATAATTTAATGCATGACTATGACTATGAACACTCCAATTAGTTTGGTAAGTCGATAACCTTGTTAAAAGTGTCCACATCGTTTATGTCTGATATTTTGTATTATATTTTCTTTTGTTTATGTCTGATGGTTTGTATCTAATATTTGTATTTGTAATAATTCTTTTTCATTCTCTTATAACCCATTAAACGTATTCAATATTATATTAACTTCTTCTAAACTTAATTTTTGTAAAGGGTCTGAATCGTAGATTCTTTCTTGTAGGTTACATGTTACAAGTTTAAATTTGTATTAATAATTATGAATAGCCGTACTAAAGGAAGCTCTTACTAATTATGAATAACCGTACTAAGTTAGCTCAAAAGAGCTTCTGCCTCTATGTCTGCCACTGAATAGAAAAGTGTCTGAGTATTTTTTAAAAGGCACTACAAAAAATGCAATTATAAAAATGAAGTAGATCATTGACTTTATAATATGACAATCTAAGAAACATTTTATTAATATCATTCTCAACGTCACTGTATGGACGTTTCAGATCTGTAATATAATTGGCAATAAATTATTTACTTAGGTCATTGTACGTTCATAAAAGTCGCATCTTATAATGACTAACTTAGTGTTAATGTGAGCGCCTTATTGTAAATTACTCAATCATAACGGCGAACTTGGCGGCTCTCGAGTCAATTTATAAGAGATCCACAGGGTAAAACGTTTAGACATGTGACTAACTTCACCAGAGGAAATGTTTAAAATTGCTCTGTTGGTAAGTAAAAACAACTAGACGACTGCACGCCTATTAAATTAATATTCTACTTATAATTTTTGTTGTAGACAGAATGTACTTTAGGGTGTTTAATTAACATGCAAGTCAGCAGAAGTTTCCTCGTAACAGGTTTTAAGGCAAACGAAAGTTTTACGTTTTAAAGTGAAGTATCCTCTTGACGTAAGCAGTCTTGTGTAATCGCTACAAACTCTTCTGTTATACAAACTTCGTACATCAGTCTGTCAGTGTGCTTACCTAGCTCAAAGGTTGTTTCCTTCTTGCTTTCCTTTTTATTCTGTACACATGCTCCTTTCCTACTTTTCAAGGTAGTAAACTTACATCTGCTGTTACGATACACGGAAACATTTTTACTCTTACACGCAAAATTTTAATTTTTTTAATCTAAATTCAAAAATTGCATGGCAAAATATTGATATTCTTAAATGCACTTTTGGGATAAAAAATGTAACACATATAGGTCTATTTAAATGAAATGATTGTATGTCAGAAGTATACAGGATGATTAACGACGTTTTTCACCACTTGCATAGCGTATACAACTTTCTACAGGTGTAAAATAAAGAAACGAATTCATAGCCTATGTCCGGAAATGCTTTGTTTTCTAATTACGGCCGCTGTTAAACTTTCCCACTGATTTGGTTAAAAAATACGATGTTATAATATTGTGAACATATAATTATAGAAAAGAATTGGTACTGCAATACTCTTTTTACCTGAAAATTATAAAAAGTGAATTCCGGAGCTTTATTTTCTATTGTTACCGGTCAAATGCTGAAACGCGTAAAAAATATGAGTCAATATCAGATTGTTGTAGGTTTTAAAAAAATGTATTTTACTAAATTGCCAATAAACTAATAAAAGTTACAAACAAAATTTACAGAGAATTCAGTTATCAGAAAATCTATGTAAATAACTTAAGTATGTAGTATATTCAAACGTAATGGATTAGATGTAATATTACATAAGAGTAAAATATTAAGAAAAAGTTATTTGAGAAATTTTAAAAATATAATTTGGCAGTAAACTATTAAAAGCTGCGCAACAATGTAGTTTCGAATAATTTTGTAAACTTACAGAAGTAGGCCTACATTAGTTTCTGCATGTAGTGTGTCATCAAGGTTCGTGTGTTAGAAAGTTTTACGTACTGTCAACTCAAGAATAAGCCGGTATGGTATTTACTTTCTGTGTGTGTGTGTGTGTGTGTGTGTGTGTGTGTGTGTGTGTGTGTGTGTGTGTGTAACGGCATTGCAAAAGCTTCTGCTGTAGAATATAGACGGCATTTTCCTAACACCATAATTAAAAAAGTGGGGTGTTCCGTGTACTAAGGGTATCAGATTCACTTCCAGTATACGTAACCACTTCCCAAATTCCAAACTTTACCGACGCTGTTCAACGCAGTCTGGGTGTCAGTGTAGCTAGGCGGTCCGGTTTCACAGTCAATGTTGTGGAAAACACATAGTTCTGACAAACGTCATCTTTACCATAAAAAAAAAAAAAAACAGTAGAAAATATACAATCAGGAAGCATTTGCATTCGCATGGAGTTTTGTGTCAATGTGTGGTGTGGCATTATTCACGACCATTTGATTAAAGCGTTTATTTTCCCAGAACGCGTACTTACTGATGATTACTTACACTTTCTACAAGACGAATTACCACAGAGTCTGAAGCTGGTATCGACAGCAGTATGTACATCCATCACGAAGGGAGTAGCCAACATACAGAAGTTTTCCTGAGAGATAGATTGGTCGTGGTGGGCCAAAACTTTGGCCGCCTGGAATAGCAGATTTAACACCATTAGATTTTGACATGGTAATGTCTTTTAGCTGGACATCGTTTGAAACTTTCTGTAACATTTTATTTACCGTCATCATTGCGTGACGTCATCATTGCGTGTCGTCATCATTGCATGACGTCATTGGGATTGTTGTAAATAAAGGTTTGTTTTGATACGGCGCAATATGTGTTAAAAATATATAATGGCGATATATATATATAATGTGTTAAAAATAATATCACTGCAAACAATTAAACCAGATTTATAAAGTTATAAATCTATATATATAAAAGAGAAATACCACTGACTCACTGATTCATCACGAAATCTCCGAAACTATAACACCTAGAAACTTAAAATTTGGCATGTAGGTTCCTTATGTGATGTAGGTATCCGCTAAGAAGGGATTTTTGGAAATTCGACCTTTAATGGGGGAAAAAGGGGGGGAAGTTTGCCTGACTGACTGACATAGAATCAACGTAGAGCAAAAACTACTGAATGGATATCAATGAAACTTTGAACATAGCTTCATCATAGGTCTTAGGTGCTCACTAAGAAACGTTTTAAAAACGTTCACTCCTAAGGGACAACCCCCCCCCCCGTTGTATGTATGTATGTTCCACATCTCCTCCTAAACCACTGGACCGATTTCAACCAAACTTGGCACAAATATTTTACGCGGCGGAAGAACCAACATAGGACAAGTGTTTTTTTCGATGGGGTCCTTTGGGGGGTTCTTTGGGGTCTTCACACATCTCCTCCTAAACCACTGGACCGATTTCAACCAAACTTGGCACAAATATTTTACGCAACGGGATAACCTACATAGGATAGGTGTTTTTTCGATGGGGTCCTTTTGGGGGGTTCTTTGGGGTCTTCCACATCTCCTCCTAAACCACTGGACCGATTTCAACCAAACTTGGCACAAATATTTTACGCGACGGGACAAGCAACATAGGATAGGTGTTTTCTTCGATGGGGTCCTTTGGGGTCTTCCACATCTCCTCCTAAACCACTGGACCGATTTCAACCAAACTTGGCACAAATATTTTACGCAACGGGAGAACCAACATAGGACAAGTGTTTTATCGATGGGGTCCTTTGGGGGGTCATTTGGGTCTTAAAAACTATTAGATCTGGTTACTATGGCAACCCAATAGAATAGATTCTTGTTACCATAGCATCGGTGGAAGTCTCCCGCGTAGGAAATAGCGCGGGAGTCGTCCGACGGGCCTTCCCCGGAGTTCATCCACGGAACCCGGGGAGTCTTAGGTCGGATCCCGCGAAAGACGGCGGGGACAGAGTCCACGGTTCTTATAAATAAAGATATAGGTTATGATATCAAAGGTGGTGTATGCATCTTAAGAAATTTCTTAATATTGTGTGAATTCAGAGTTGTTTCAGTTTGAATTTAAAAGTGGATAAGTTAAGATCGAAGTAAGTTATAAGCGAGTATAATAAACAAAGTTTTGATAGCGAATGTATTCAGATCATAGTGTTCAGACAATATAAATGCACTTGCTTCAGTTTGAATTTAAAAATTGATAAGCTGAAGTCTATAGAGGTATTGTATTGTTAGAAAAAGTTTAGGAGACACTAATTTAACAAATGCCTTATTTCAACATTAACACAATGAATTACAAAACGACAGTTAAATACGCAGCGCGTGCAAGTACTTTATTGAAAACTAATTTAGCTGTATGCCCTCTCCCAGAGTTAGAAATCGAGCAGTAGCATCACGCGCAACAGAATTCTTCTCCAGATATAAGAATACAGTTTATGACATGTTCTTAAACAGGTGCGCTACAGAGTATTCCTCCAGTGAGAATGCGAACGTAACAATATAAGGAAGATTATACAAAATACAAGTAATATAACGTTAGAACAAGAATAGGTGCCTATGAGCCTATGAATAAATTATGAACCCGAGCAACGAGTAAACGAGTTTTACTCTCCTCGATCTTTTCGTCTACTGTTTTGTAATTTGTATTACTATTTTTCGTAATGGACTCTACCCATTTTTGAGTTTCCTCCCTCAAGGATGCTCTCCACTTTTCACCTTCCTCCCGAATTTTCTGTATTTGTTTTTCATTCTCCTCTCTCTCTTTCTGTCTATTCTCTCTCCTTCTTTCATCCTCCTCTCTCTCTTTCTGTCTCCTTCTTTCATTTTCCTCTCTCTCTTTCTGTCTCCTTCTTTCATTTTCCTCTCTCTCTTTCTGTCTCTCCTCCCTATCTTCCTGTCTGTTTCTTCTCATATCCTCCCTCAAGGATTCTATATTTTTGTCCCAATTTTCTTCCATTCTTTGGAGCATCGCCATCATCATTCTTATATTTGTGTCAACGCTCCCTGTTATTTTTTCTGGTTCGGGTTTCTCTGTCTGTTCTACCATTGGTATGGGTCTTTCTCCTTTTCCTTTTATTCGCGACATCTTGATATGTTGGTAGTTGCCGGGCTTGTTCCGTTTTTTTCAAGCCTCACAAGTTGGGCTGCCAATTTATAACAATAAACAAGTATTGGGTGTAAGTAATGTGTTTGTGTTGTAAACTGTGTCGGGCGTTACCTCCGCGCACTTTTGTTACTTACCCTGTTGACTGGATCCTCTGCAGCGATGTAGTCCTGTAACACAACTTAAAACTATGCTTTTTGTGGGCGCCACTTGGAAACGTTTGTTCCAAGAAAAATTAAATGTGATTGATAAAATTTTTAAATCTACAAAAAAATTTAAACAAGTCAGTTTAACTTTGAAAAACCAGTTAAGTTTAATAATTCTTTAACAACAACAAACAAATCGTCTGAAGGACTATCATTCATAAAAATTATAAAATTGCAGAGAAAAAATTTTATAAGTTATTATTATTGACAATTTTTTATATGTCCAATCAAGTATCGGCTAGTATAATTCAGATTCTGACTCAGTTAACAAGCATGAGTTTAATATATGAAAAAACTTTAATCTCAGGACGTGACTCCTTTGAACTACCAAGACATATCAATTAGATGCCTTACAAGAAAAAACTAAGTGATTTGAAGGTGTATGTGTGGCGTGTAAAGTACAACTGTGTGATAAATTGTAACCAGGTAACAAAGATTTTAATTTTGGTAAACTCACGTTCCAATGGTCGTTTATTCTCTCACTGGACACTTCCTTCGGGTAGTTTCTCGATCTCGCCTCTTGTTGTGTACACTGAATCTATTTAAAGTCAATTTTTTCGATCGTTACTTTTTCCGCACTTTTTGTCAAAACGTTTGGCAGTAAAATCTCGTTCAAACGCCGCCACTACGAATCATCTGTTTAGCGTTGATTCAGAAATCTGCCACCGCAGCGCTGACTCCCATGCAGTTTTGAGGAAGGCTCAGTGTATTGTTTTGTTTACGTTCGGGGGAATTATTTGTCACGTTAGTCAGTCAATGCGAACACAGCAGAATTCGTTCTCTATTAAATGTTGGGACCCTCCTGGGCCGTCGACGTTCTGGCTGCGTGCTTTCTATTAGAATTTGCCGTATCGCTGCTCTATTTCAGCGATACTTTTTGGCGACTCTCGTTGAGGTTAAGTCAGTCGGTTATGTCTATGTACGGGAAAAGCCTTCCTGCCGTGTCTTGTCGATTTTTCGCCTCTCGGTCTCGCCTTAGCTGCGTTGATCAGTGTTGTGTGAGATGCATCAGTTCTGGCGTTCAGTTTTCAAGTGTTTTTCGTTCGAATTTTGTCTCGCTTTTATACTAAATCGGGATGACTGTTTTCGTCGACTTCCGGTATATTTGTGTAAAATTCTTTCTAGATTGTTCGAGAATAAACGAAATGGAATGTCATAGAACAATTTTTACTTCCGTAGAAGCTTTTAGAACGAATTTCTTATTCTTCATACAATGGATATTTCAAAATTTACACTGGTATTTATCAAACAGTTTCACATTAGTACTTACAATTTGTATGCCATTAATGTATTTAGATTCCTTGTTTTTTACTGAATCTAGCGATACTAAATATGATTGGTATCTAATTAACTTAAGTCTAAAAAACATTACAATATACAACCCTCACCTTGAGTTGTAGTCATTAAAAACTCAATATTATTAATAAAAATTGTTGTGGAGTTATAAAGTTCCCTTCACAAGCTGGACATCTACTACTACTACTCTCCTACAACAAAATAAACAAATTTGAACATCAATAAAACACAAATAAATACAATTTTATATGGCCTCTGCTCATGGCCTAGGTCCTTGTCAGTTTTCTAATACAATGATTAGTCTTTTTCCTTAATATATGTGCTATTTCACCACTATACACACAGAGTTTATTATTTTGTCTATCTTTTGTGATACCTGGTTACTTTGTACATATTTTATATTTATCACAAGATGACATAGCATCATTGATTGTCTTGAGATGTCATTTTTTTTATGGTGTGACAAATCTCACTCTAATTAGTTAAATTCTTTTAGAATTGATTTTACTTTCAACTGAGTTTATTTCTTATTAAGGTATTTTGATGTACTGTACCTTTCTATCTTATTTTTGTTAGTATTCTGTAAGTATTTAGCCAGATATGATTATTTTTGTACTGAATAATGGGCTTCAGCCATACATGGTATAAGTAAATATTTTGCTGACTTGACTATTACAATGTTAAAGTTGGTAAGGTATATTAGTATAGTTGCTTTATATCATATTACAGCTTTCTAATACAGTTTGGTTGCATTTTGGCAACATTAAATTCATAAATTATACAATATTAGATGCCTATTACATGTTTTTAGTTAACACTGTTTTTGGCTATTTTGGCTGCTTTTTATTCATTTGACAGCTTCCTTTATTTAAGATAAATTGTTCACTATTGTCTGCTTGACAATTACATATAGTTTTTATTTAAATCTGATAATAATTAATTTTTCCATAAAATCTTGGTGTATGGTCTCAAATCCAACACATTAATATTTTTTGTCATTGCAAATATACAATTTTTATTTTAACTTAAACTCTTTCTAATAATGTATTTAAGTCATTTAATACATTTATTTTATTTACATCACATAATATAATGATGGATCATGTCCATTTATTCACAAAAAATAGTTTTTAATACTATATTCATAGTTATAACACTTAATAATTATTGACTTTATTCTGGTGGATTCTGACATTATTTCTCTCTCTTATAGTGTCTTATGGTTTTTTCACTCTTATTCACTTTAATAATATATATGGGGTTTTGTCTTAGTCATAGTTTGGTCGTTATTTCAAGTTGATAGAAATAATTATTATACAAAATTACACAATTTTTTGGGACTACTTGGGTTCGATACTGTTCACTTCACTTTCCTCCTATGCTAACTTACTATATAAATGATTTCTTTTTATGGAACGTTCTGTGACGCTACAACGTATAAATTCAAATGTAATTCTACGTAGATAACGAAGATCCTATGTTATACATTTTTGTTGCTATTGTAGTTGTCATAATTTAAGTAAGCTAAACCGCACACTTTAGTCATAGAGACGTGTGTGCGTGTGGAAAAGCGAAGACAGAATGAAAGAGATGAGAGAGGGAAAGACAGAAAGACAGACAGCGGGCAGAAGCAAAAGTTGCTTACGACACAAAAGTTGACCGTTCATTACTTAAATGGAGCAAAAAATATACGCTATATTCCTTAAGAATTTTATTTTTTTAATTTTACAGAGTGTGTTTTTGTTTAGAGTCACAGCAGTATTTGATATTGCTGTCACTTGACAAATTTTAAACATAAGAACACATTTTCTGATCACTGAGTATTCTCACAGGAAACTCTCAAGGTGCGAGCAAGGTGTTGCCCAAGGTGTGAACAACAAGAACGAAAATCGAAATTCTTAGAACTGTACAAACCAAAGGAGGTTGAACAAACCTGTTCTAAACCGACATATCGTGGCGTCTTTATAGCAAAATATTTACACTCTTTAAGCATAATACAACATAATTTTAGACATTTCAATATAACTGGTATGTTTAATAAAATTACCACGTTTTATTACTAATAATAGTACGATTTAAAATTAAAACCTTCATAAAAACGGTTTTGTTTATGTGTTCTACATACCGTATAAACATTGTAGTCAGAATACTTTCACGTTAATATATTTCAATATTGCGTTGACTTTATAAACTTTACCCAAACTCATGGTTCTTTTCATAAAACAACGGAACTTCTAGTTCATTACAATAAAAGGGTTTATTGCACTGCAAGAAAATAAATCAATTTTGAAAGGGTCTAAACATAACGCCAAACATTATCAAACATATTGAGAATTTTATGTTTATGTAGCAAAAAATCTAATGTAACTTCAAAATTATGATTCAGAAACCGTATTTTTAGGAATCTTGTAAAAATCATTAATAAGCTACTCAGACTGACCGATGTAATGTGTCATCAAAATTAAACAATTCAAAAACTTAAATAATAATTGAAATGAGTAATCACTAAGTAGGCTAAACCGAATTACATCGCTCAATAAAAAAGATAAAATAGTTAAAGATAAATATTGCACCAAAATGCAAATCCTCACTTTATTCCATTGAGAGTTAAAAACTATTGTGAGAAATAATCGCTGCAGAGACGTTTACAATGCTTCCTTCTCCAGTTCTGAATTCAAACTAGACACTTCATGAATTTTGTTGCTTAGTATTACAAATCACTAATTTATTAGTATCATTTTAATAACTGTTTTACGAATACATGATTCTTAAGTTTTATTCTCAAGTCTGTTATGCCCTGAAAAAGTGAACGAAGTAGGGAAAGTAGACAATGAGTTTCTTTGTATGGCAGGTGAAAAACGTATAGCGATCAGATACACTGCTACACATAAGCACACGTACGCATCTGTCACATATGTCATGAGTACACATGATTCCTGTAATTTCATCTTAAAGACTGCTTAAAAATGACTTAATTGAATTACCTGCAATCCCTTATCACCACCAACACTTATTTCCTGAAGAGCGGTTGTTAACAAAGGTAATCATTACCAATGTTTACCGTTACTCTCGCTCATTACCTGGCATTCTCTCGTATAGGTTCACATAAGCACAGTTGTTAGTTACTTGCATTCCGTCAATATTTACTGAAAGACGTAACATAAAAGACTTTCACAACTCTGTCAGACACACATACGTTTACCGACATAGTAATTTTCTCTACTACTCCGCTCTTACAAATAACAACAGAAAGGTAATTAAGTTATCTAATTAATAGCTCGTGTGCTTGGAATCGACCGGTTAAGAATTGTAAACACTTTACAGAAAAATTCTTGACACTAATTAAATCCTATTTAAAAGCGTTTTAAAAACCCATTTAAGTTTCTTCATGTAACAAATATATGAATTTAGACGCATGTGTATGTCTTTTGTCTAACTTATATGACGTTTCGAATTAAATATTTTCCATCACGTCAGTTGTTCCTTTTAAACCGAACTATCTGATAAACCAATACTTCTTTCTACAAAATTATATAACGTTCCAACATTACAGATTAATTGCCGCTTACTAACTACTCTTATTTTGTAATAACTGTTACCAATTGCTGTCTCGTCTTTCTTTTAAATTACATATCGCTGTGCTGCGAGTGCGTTCTTTCACTTCGTTCTGGCTCAAGTGTTGAATCTATAACTGCGTACAAACAAAACAGGAATAGAAGCGAAGGAACAAGGACACATTTGTAACAACACTACATCATGCAGACTTTTTCTATATTTAAATATTTATGAGCAAAATCAAATACACAGTGAACTTGGGTTTCTTACTTATTTCACGAGAACAGCGTTGGCAGCTTTTATAATATATGTTACTAACTCTTCAGCTACCTCATTAACTTTGATCCTCCTATTTAAACCTGTACAGAAATCCATTTTTACGAAGTAGACTCTTTAAGTAGTGTTGTTTATTGTACTTCATGCTGTATATCACGAAGAAGCATTAAGTAAATGAAAGTAGTTTGTAATGAAAAATTTTCTTAAAAACGTGGATAACATTTTTAGATAATGTAATGGATGACATGTTAGATAATGTAATGATTCATTTTTCATTAAATCATTACAGGTGTGACCATTCCACTCAGCTGTCACATCCCTAAACGAATGCAAAGCTATAAGGCCGATATGGTGCTATATATATATCGTAAAAAATAATCAAGCATTCTCAGAGAGTTAATAATGTTATATAGTAAAGTTACTTGCACACTGTTACGAATATAATTGTGGAAACTCCAATCTTTACAGCTACAATTCAATTCCAAAACAAAGCTAGTTCACACAACAACAAACTTTGTTAATTCACAAATATATAGCAATCTAGAACACAACAATATTCACAGTTCACAAACTTCTGTAATAATGTACTAATTTGAAAGTTACTTAATCACGGTTGCTAAGAAATAACCACTCTTTAATATCATACCGACCTTCTACAGTGAACACTCAAACGTTGTGCCATATAACGTGCAACACATTCACCCCTCCGGCCAGCGGCGTATATATACTATCACGTGGTTCAGGGTTATTGTCGATAAATTCTAACATCGAAGGTTCCTTTTCGGCTACTTCGTTTTTAAAGAATCTGATTTCTTCAGCCAATTGCTGCTTCTTTGTATTTGCAATATGCGGTGAAAAACTATACTTCAGCACCATTCTGTCAGTTACAATAAAGAATGCAGCAATGTGAGTTGAACATCTCACACATCATCACAACATCGTTATCATCATCATCATCATCACATCATTAGGTTCGTTTGTTTCTTTTGCTATTACGTCTTAACGCTTTGTCTCGTTTTCTCATCGCTAAACCCTTCTTAAACCATTTCCTCATTAATTGATAAGTCGTTTCTACTGCGACATTCTCTTAACGTATTATTTTACTTTTACTTTGACATTTTCTTGTCAAAACGCTTTATTAGGTATAAGAATATGGGTAAAGACTTTCTTTTTTAGCAACGACGATTTATTTTCTTTACCGACAAGCGTTAGAAAAAATATTTAAAGATTATTAACGATAACATATTATTTAACGAGTTCTTTTTCTTTAACAAGAGCATATTTCTAGATAGTCCTATCTTCAGGTCCAAGATATGTTTCCATTTTTCGTCTAGCTCTCTCATTCTAAATCGAACATGGGTATGAAACTTTTATAATTCTGAAGACCCTACACTAAGTTTTTATAATTTAGTTGTATTTAGCAATGACAAAATAGTTTCTTGTGAAATGCTCCTCACACACTGTTACATACAAGAATCCGCTCTTGTTTTGAACCCAAGCAAATAGAATCACTAAATCCCCTCTCTAATCAGGTCGTCAGCTGCTACGTCATTGATCTACGTTCCTCAAAACGAATTTTCTACCCCCTTATTTTAGAAACCGCTTGATACATTTTGAAAAGCAGACAAAGGCTGTTTAAAGGAAATGTCTGATTTTCCTGCCATTGGTCCAAGCTACAGTTTGCTCCTAATTCATTCAAGTAGCATGTCTTCTATTACATGATCTGAATCTATGCACAGTGAGTCGAATCTATAGCTTCCAGTGGCTGCGAACACCAAGAAAAAACGTTCGATGGTAAGCTTCTTGAGCTAACATCCTAAAAGCATCTTTTACTACCTACAGGATCTTCCCGTTAGGAGAAAAATGTCCCTATTTGATCTGTTTGTTCCAGTTCACATTCTTTCCCTTGGAATGGAAGATTCAATTTTATGTTATTGTTTGTTATGAACGTTTCTTTTCTTACTGTGT
The DNA here is from genome assembly GCA_034769895.1 of Magicicada septendecula. NCBI lineage: Eukaryota > Metazoa > Arthropoda > Insecta > Hemiptera > Cicadidae > Magicicada > Magicicada septendecula. Next base: position 1,109,233,485 of record CM068367.1, on the reverse strand, counting down.
TGTTTAACTTGATATTTTTTGTTTTTAACTGAATTATTTTCTCTTGTCTTATTCTATTTATGCATTTTGTTTCGTAAGTTGAGGGGAGTAGCAAAAAACCAACGTGAGAACAGTACTACTGACTATTTAAATGTGCCTTTTTTTGGGTGAGTGGAATATAGGCATTAGTAAAAACATATAATCCTACTGTAATTTCTTTTTAATATTTAATTATTAAAAGTGTAGTGCCCATACACAAACTAATTTACATAAACCTTCCTATTTTTCTGCTTTCGTACATTGAACTGTACTGTTAAATTGTATTGCAATTTTATTCTTTGACTGTAGTTACATAATTTGCTTAAAAAGTAATGAAACCATTACACATCTTTAAAAGTAGGTTTCCAGTGATAATTCTTTTTTAAACGATTAAAGACCCTCTTATATTTCACACTCTAGTAATTGATTAACACAAGATTTAAAAGGCGTATGTCTTTATTCGTGCCTAGTAATTACAAAAATAAAATAGTTGTTTCTCTTTCGTGTTCGTTGAATCTCCTCTTCTGCTAAATCTACAGACTACTTCTTTCTGATCTCGCGGTCGTAGCTACGGTTTTCTGTGAATGAACTCCTGTAGATGAGGTAGCTGGGAGGGCGAACCTGCGAACCTCTTTACGATTCTGCAGTGGTGCTCAGAGAAATATATGTACATTGTCAGGAACTGTCTTTAAATTATGTTCAGATTAAAACAAAGGAAAAATAAAAACTTTTTTTTTTCAATTTATTGGAGATTTGTAATCTGTTCGACTAAGCGAACATTGAACAAATTGGCTGACAACACACATACAGGATTATGAAGAGCTGACCATTGACAGCTCTCCTTGTTTTTGTTAGTAGATTAAAGAGATACACAAATTACAAAACTAAATCACAATAACATGTAAACAAATGAACAAAAATCACTTCCACTTGCTCCTGGCATGATACACTAAGACAATAAAAACTAAATAAAATTACATAAAATATTCATGACATAATTTAAATTAATTTTGTTAATGTTGTTGAAATTCTAGAAATGTTGATTTTATAGAATGTAATTATGAATCTACTATAGTAATTATAAAATTCTAATTTTAGCCTCGTAATTTCGTAAATTAAAGCGTATTGGTCAGAAGTGTGTACACACACATACACACACACACAAGCATTTCTCGTTATTTTTAACTGTTTACATTCAATTAAAATATTTATAATATTTACATTTGCTTATAATTTTTATAGTTTGTAATTTCCTTCATTAGTTTTTATTATTCTTGGTTTTTTTACTTTTCTTTCCAAATTTTGTAATTTATTTTTTTTGTTTTCATTAATTGAAGATAATAATTATAAAATGTAATCTTTGAAAATTTCTACAGCTTTGTTTTTATAATTAATTAATATCATCTTAGTTGAATAATTTCCTCTATTGAGAATTTATCGCCATTAAATTTTAAAACTGTGCAATTTTTATTTTACATGTTGGTGAATAGTATCTCCAGTTTATTACAATTTATGTTTCTGCAATTTTATTGCCATAAAAACGTGGTTTACTATCTTTATCTAAATAATAGTAAAGTTTTTGTCATTAAGCATTTAAAAAATTTTAATCCATTTAAGTTATGACACTAGTTTTTTGAAAATTACATTTTTTTCAAAAAGCAATTTCCATAAGTAATGAACATTTCCTAGTAACGAAGTTTTTTTTTAAAGCACACGTAACATTCTAATTAAAATTCATTTAATATTGACATATTATGTATAGTTGAATAAATAATTACATATGTTTTACATCACAGTGTCTAATATTAAACCGATAGTCATTAAAAGTGAAATTCTTAGAAACTTGTTGATTAACGTCTCAGCAACCTTTAATTATATTTGTCTAGTATTCTACACACGTTTATAAAAATACGTGTAATATTTATTATCTAAATTTATTTAGGTTGTGGGGTACACAACATACGTATAAGGTAAACACTACTTCATTTAGACACACGCAACTCGAGGAAACAGATGTCTTAACAAAATTATTAAAAATATATAGTAACTAATTTTTGAAATAGCAAAATGAAATGAAAAACATTTTAAAATTAAGAGTAAAACAGTATTCTGAAACGATCTGCGTTCTGAAGCAATCTATTATATTTTTACTTATCCCACAGATCATATAAGGCAGTTTTTGAAAAAACTTGCATTTTGTAAACTTGAGTAAATTAACTAATATTGTCTCCTTACATATTTCATTCAGTTTTCAGCTGTATAAAAAGTAATAACTTTGTTTTTAAATATCTGTACATTTGCCATTTACGCTGGTTACCTCTGCATGCGATGGACTCTGTGTAATCAGAGAAGACACTTTTTGTCACGTTTGAAGGGCCGTTACGCTGCGATAAACGTCATCAACGGCATTTAATTACTTGGCACTACAACAACTTTACTCCGTGTTACATTATCAGAGACCGCAGTACTAAACTTTGTATTGCGCCATACTTCACTATGCTATTTCTGCACGGTTTTTTGCAAAGCCAATTATTTGTTACGGCTTTAGTAAATTGTATTCAATTATTACGCTCTGTATTCATCACAACTTCACTATACTTACACTTCGTCAAATAACGAAATCTAGATACAGATTCTTGGTACATTAGTGAAAAATTGTTGCATGCATTTTTGTACGCATACTGAAGCATTCTATTTTTTTTTACTCGTAATGTGCCAAGAGAGGAAATCTAATTCCAACCCTCAGCTTATTCTTACTATAAAATAGTTCTATTATATAAAATAGTATATACCAACTGTTTCAAATAGGAGTGAATAGAAAATGTGGTAAAATAAATTGTTCTGTGTTATTAAAAATTAATGTGGTATATGTGTTATTGATATTGATATATAGCAATATCTCTTCATAGAGCTACTGCTCTGTTTGAATTAAATGGAACAGGTTAATATAAAATCATCTCACTATCATCATTTCGAAAATGTCATAAGATGAAACACTATACTTGATAAAAGGATGTCTTAAAATTAGTGGTATCAATTTCATAAAATTAATTTTTGACAAATTAACCACAAACCAACTGTATCCTCTTAAAGTAGTTCCCATGGAAAAATCCATACTTAAGAATATCTTGCTGCCACTGATTTAAACAGCGCTAAATGTCTTTAACTGTCAATGTTTTTATCAGTCCCGTCATAATCATTTGATGTACTCCACAGTTAAAAATAGACGTTCTGGAATTATTGTTTTTCTACGAAAAGAATACATAAGCACATGAACAAAAATCAGGACAGTACGAGGGCATGGGTACTATAGAAATGATAATTTTTGCAGTTACTGTTTCACAGAAATTGCGGTTTGGCATGGAGCGTTATCGTGGTGAAGAATCCAATACCCAACAATATCTGTCCGGACTCAAATCATGCACAAAAATTTCATGAACAATCAGGTGACTTAATATAGTTCATAATTGATTGTGTTACCATAAAAAGACCTTTCACTTTTAAGACAGTGAGATTTCTATCATATCAATTGGAGCAGTGGTCCTCAACGTTTTTGTTCACGAAACACTATCCCTTATAGTGAATTCCCGCGGCACACTAGCGGCAATTGTTGGCAAACAATTTTTTCTCCATTACTGTCGCCAAGTGTGACTGGTGCGCAATTCTTATGCTGTGTTCTTAGAATCCACACCGACCTCCTCCATCTGGAGATAGAAGAGCAACTCGCAGAACTTTAGTCAATCCGAACAGTTTGACTGAAATACTGTGAGCTGCCGTTTCTCAGGTCTTGGATGAGAGCGAAGAAACAATAATAGTAGTGGAAACGTTAATACCCTGTTATATTATTCTACCACCTGCTTGTGCGAGCTGGGCTTTCCGCACAATCAAACATAAAAAACAAAAAACGCGAAGCTGAACAAGAAACGAGCCTGTGTTTGTCTTCAGTTACACCACGGATTGAAGTTTTGTGTAAAAAAAGACAAGGTTAAGTTTCTTATTAAAAACTCAAATATTTTATTCTTTGTAACAAATATACTTAAGGTCTAGAATACTTTTTTCTTGTTAATTTTTGAAAGTAAATGTTAAGTAAAATTATATTAATTACTTTTATTAGCAGTACAACAGAGACTTGGAAGTTCCGAGGCAGATTTAGCGAATCTCGCGGCACAGTAGTGTGCCATGGCACGCCCGTTGAAACCACTGAATTAGAGATATTATTCCGAGGTTCCTGTGGACAGTGAAGCTTTGTATTCTATTTTGCTTTCTGAAGAAATCTCAACTCTATTTTCTTCAGTTTTGTTTTTATGTTTTCTATTCAAGGTCCATGACTCACAGCCAGTTTTGTCTGCTTTGAGATTTCCTTTTTTTCAAGAAACTATTGTTTTATGGCCCCATACAATCTGTTGACAGCCGAAATACGGGTGTCTAAATCTGTTTCAATCCTGTAGTATTCACTAAACACTTCAACTAAATACTTGAAGGTGTACGCCTGCTTGACCTCAATGTTGCAAACCATATTATGTAGTCTTGGTTGCCTCCTTATTACCATTGTTTTTGTTTATGTGGATCCCAACTATGGAGATCCTTGGGATTTGCAACATGAGAGGTTGGAGGAACACCGTCCCATTTGTGTAGGCTGAGCCATAACGCGAATGTGATACAATTTCATAAACCTCTCTGTGACTGGTGTATAAGAGTGTATGCGTGTGTCTTTTTGGATGCGTGAATGTATCTGTAACATGCCGGTGTGTTTTCTGCATTGCTCCGTTTGCAACCATTAATAATTTACATGTTTATCTCATTTGAGTACCTATCTAATTTTCTGAAAGTCTTGTATCAAAAGGTCGCACATACTAAAAGAAAGCGTCAATTTGTGACACAGCTGGCAGAAAATGTTCAGAATACATTATCTGTTAAAGATAAGAAACACTGATTCTAGACTACACTATTTGTGACAGTATCATACCATACTATAATACTATAATAAAAGCACAGGACAACATACAAATAAGATGATTACCTTCTATATTTGCCTTTATCTTTCACAAATACTACACGGGAATACTTGAGATTCGGGTCGTAACAACTCCTTCTTTCATGATGTAAGTCAAATTAATGTAGTTAAGGGTTAAGAATGTATACTTTATGCACAACATAAATAGTACGTTCAACTTTCATGTAAATCTAAAGGACATATTACGACTCACAAGCAAGGCATCGTTTGAAACATCTGGTATTTTTCTTCTTGATTAAGACAAACGGACTTTTAATTCAGAATCAAGTTCAAAAAATGAGCGCTTGTATTGTCTTTTGTCATTCAAAATGTATGGAAAATGTTTGACAATAAGTTTGGAATCCATTTAGGTATACTCTCGATTTCTGTATCTCTATCTGAACATTAAAACACCAACTATTGGATACACCAACATTAAAACAGTCCTGACCTGTTTGAACGGACACCTTACAATCTCTTAAAAACCACATTATCATCTGACTCCACACTGCTACAATCGAAATAGGGCCCAACAAAAAGGTTCTACATGTGGGACAATTCAGGTGCTTCCTAGTAGACGTAGGTTCCCTTTCAATGCCAGTGATCTTCTTTTAATGCTAAAATTAGATAATTCTTCTTTTTATTCAGATAATGGGTACGATTAAAACATTATCTGATGCCTCTTCTACCGGTTTTTCAAAACTTCTTTCTAATCGTTTTTAATAAGGAAAGAACTTATTTAGCCGAATGTTTTTTGCTAAATTAATTCTGTTTCAATACTAATCAACCTTAATCCTCAACCCTTTTAATACGAATCCAAATCAACAAATATACGTCAACATTGTAATACAGAAACTTAGTCTGAATGCATTTTATTTTAAAAATTGCCATCTAAACGATATTTCAGTATTACATAAAAGACTACTAATCAAATTGTTCTCACGAGTCAAATTAAAACCTTTTGTGTTTTATCAACTGAGGAAGTGTTTAAAATTACTCTGCTGGTAAGAACAGACAATTAGACTACTACAAGACGTACATATTAACTAAATAAGTATTCTACTTACTATTTTTGTTGTAGTTTGAAAGTAATTTAGGGTGTTCAGTTAAAACGCAAGTAAGCAAACGTTTACTGATAAGAGGTTTTCAGGTGAACGAAAGTTTTCAGTTTTAAAGTGAAGTATCCTCTTGACATAAGCAGTCTTGTGTAATCAATGTAAACTCTTCTCTTACACAAAACTTTCAACGTCAGTCTGACAGTCTGTTTACCTACCTCAAAGGCGCCTTACCTACCTCCTTACCTCCTTCTCGGTTTCCTTTTCATTTTATATACGTTCCTGTCCTACTTTTCAACGTAGTAAACTTATATTTCCTGTTATGATACAAATGTGGATTGCTTATTATGTTTATTATAATGTGGAATGCAAATGTTTATTTTCATTACGTTGTGAAGATGAAGCTCAACTGAGTATCGCCGATTTTACCAAATTATGCAAAACAAATTTTATTTACATTTTTTGGGATAAATTATAGTTTGAGCAAACCCTACTACTGCTTCTCCTTTCCACAGTGGTTCCAAGTAACGTCCCAATTTTCTCATTAGGTATTCTTTTCGTTTACGATATTCTTAACTCCCTCCTTCAACACCACATCTCAGAAGCTTTAAGATAGCTTCTCACCAATTTCCTCAGTGTCCAGGTTTACGAGCCATATGTGCATAAATAAAAGCCAAATGAAACTCTCTACGAATTTCTTCCTGGTTTGCAGGGACACGTTTCTGAACACCAGAAGAGACCTTTCCTTAAAAAATGTGCTCCTCTTTCTTGTGCAATTCTATTTTTTGGATCACTGGTACATCTACCGTCAGATTTAATGTAGCTTCCATGATATTTATATGGACCAACTTGCACTAGCTTTCTTCCGTCCAGAAACATCTCAGGTTTCTGTTTTTCAGTTCTGAAAATTTTATAACTATTGGTTTTTATAATTACCATCATATCGCATTCATCGTTTAGGATTGGTTCGGTTTGTAACGTACGCCATTAATTATTATTCCATTGCTGCTGGTTTCCATCAACTCCTTCATCGCGTACTCTACATACAAGTTGAACAGTTGTGGAGATAATCCTCAACATCTTTCGATTACTTTGCTTGGAGTCCATCCCGGCTTATGAGCGCTCTCTGGTTCTTGTAGAGTTGCAGGATAATTCTTCTGTCCCCATAGTGTGCCTTACATCTCTGAGGATTTTAAAAATATTCCAGTTGATGTTATCAATTGCCTTTTCAATTTCAACAAAGGATATCACAATTTCTTTTTTAAGTCTCAGAGTTTTCTTCATAATTATTCTCAGCGATAATAATGCTTCTCGTGTTCCCCGATTTCTCCGAAAACCAAATTAATTTTCCTGTAGGTACTCCTTAGTTTTTCCATTCGATGATAAATTTTTCTATATTCCTCACATTTCTGTGCAATGCTAGTCTTGGTAATGCATGCCATGCGCATTAGTTCAAAGTCTTGGGGCATGTCTCCTTTTCTGCACGTCTTGCTTACGATACCAAAAAACTTATCATTGGGTTTTAATTCAAGTAACTTTTAAATTTCCCCAGGGATATTATCAGGTCTGGGGCTTTGTGATCCTTCAATTCTTTAAGTGCCTCATCAAACCCTTCTCTGAAAATTTGAGACCCGATCTCATTCTCTTAAAAACTATTCACATTTTCCAAAATTTTTATCTAAATATTGTCTCTTGTGTAATTCTTTTATACATTATTGCCAGTGTTTGAGAATTCCTTCCTCTTCATTTATTATTTATTTGTGTTTACGTTATATGCTTATTAGCATTTTAGTTTTTCTACTGAACTGTCTTCTTATTTCCGCATATGCACGTTCTGTGTTACCTCTGACCATGATTTTATCTATTTATTTCCTTACATTCCATTTGAAGCCGTCTTCTCTTGTTTTCATAGCTTCTCAGTTTATCATGTTTGTGTAGTGTCTATAGCCGACTTGATCACCTGATATCTTACACCCCCTCTGTTCTTTCATCATATTGATGACATCTTCAGTTATCCACAGATATCAGTTATATGTAACCCAGTGGTGCACAACCTTTCAACATCCGAGGGCCACTAAAAACTTTTAAATGATCATGGCGGGCCACAAGGCGACTTCCCTCCATTTCGCCAACCACCTACCTAACCTTTCCCCTTATTCTAATATTTCCAGTATCATTTCCGTGAAAGATAATGTTTCTAATTGGAAAGCGTTTTCTACCATGTCTCATAAGTAAGTAAGTAAACTTAACACAGCTACATTTAAACTAGCTCTATTGAATAATTAAAAACTCACCTAAAAAAGCGTTTGAGGTCACAAAAATAATACAGCCATCAGATTCCAAAATCGAAATTTTAATTTGTAAAGAAACACTTTTAAAACAATCTTTTAAAAAACACGTAATTTTAAAAATCAGTTTTACTTTTTTTAGTTTACTTTTAAGAGACACACAATTGGAATAAAATTATTAATTTGAAAGAAAGCACAAAACTATTATTTGTTAAAGAGGAAACTAATTTAGAGCCTATTGAGAGACTTGACACTGTTTGTTTTTCACTAGTCTGTCTATATCGGGTTCAATGTTGGACACAGCAATTCGCAAGTTTCCCTCCAAATGTTCATCAGTCAGACGGGAACGACCTCTTGATTTGATCTGTTTCATCAAAGAAAAAGACTGCTCGCATAAGTAGGTACTTCCAAATAATGTTGCCGTTTTTAGAGCATGATTGTTCAATGCTTTCATTTCCTCAAGTAAGTAATTTTTATAAAAATCCAGTAGAGAACCTCAGAAAAATTTGTCTTCAATTCAGAGTTCGATTGAAGATCAATTAGCTCCATCTGGAAATCAATGGGCACTATCTCAACATCAGTAGTGAATGGTAGAGCAAACATATCAAACAATTTCTCAAATTTTCTCATATCTTGAAATCGACGTTTAAACTCATTTTGAAGATTCTCTATAAGTGAGGCATATTTAGTGAAGTTAATGGGTTGTTCAGAACTTGCTGCAAAACTGTTCATTGTAGAAAAATGTGTCTGTAGCCCATACGTCAGCTGTGACTGCCATAAAATCAGATTAACCTCAAACGATTTTATTAAGTAAAACAGATTGTGTATCATGTTATTTTTTCCTTGAAGTTTGGTATTTAGCATTAAGATGTTGGGTTATGTCAACTAAGAAAGATAAATCGCACACCCATTCATTGTTCTCAAAGTCTGCTACCAGATTCTCATCACGGTTTTTCAAAAAGATAATTATCTCTTTACGCAGGTCATACGCTCGTTTCAGCATTGTTGCTGCACTAAGCCAACGAACTTGTGTAAAATAAAGAACATCGCCATACTGGGTGTCTAATTGTAATAGGAATTCTCGGAATTGGTGATGAGTGAGACCTCTGGAACGAAGAAAATTTATTACTTTGATCACTGCTCCATATGAATAGTTTGTGCACAAAGGTTCCCTTGGTGTAAAATGCAGTGTAATGTGTAATGCGACTATATCATTGCCCATGTTTTTACAATCTGTTGCTAAATAGTTCACTACTCCTTGCTTCTTTCCCACCATGGCTGGCGCACCATCTGTTGAAATGCCATATAATAGTTTTAGGTCTAAATTGTACTTTTCCAAAATGTTTTTCACCTCACAATAAATGTCTGAACCTTTGGTTGTATCTTTCATAGGAACTAACGCCAGTAATTCTTCTGTTATGTGAAAATCTTCATTAATACCACGGATAAAAATTGAAAGTTGTGCTGTGTCAGTGACGTCTGTGCTTTCATCCATGGCCAATGAAAAAAACTTAAATTCTAATATTTTTTCCTTCAATGTTTTTTCAATGTCTGATGCCATTTCTTCTGCTCTTCTGGATACTGTCATACGATTAAGACTAATTTTTGAAATACTTTTTTTCTCCGGGAAAGCTATATTTGCTAATTCTTCCAGACATTCTTTAACTAGCTCTCCATCTTTGTACGGCTTCATTTTTTTAACTAAAATTATAGATACAACAAAACTTGCTTTAACTGCAATTTCTGAGTCATCAGTCACTTTCCGGAAAAGATTTTGTTGACTTTCTTTTACCTTATCCTTTCGCAATTGTCTTATCCAGCCTGTTTTGTATCGTAATGTCTCTTCACATTGTACTCTTTCATTACACCCACGGTTTCTTTGCAAATTAGGCATGTTGCTTTACCGTTATACTCTATAAAAAATACCTCTCGCTCCATGCCTCTTGAAATACACGGCACTCGTCAGTCACTTTACGCTTTTTCACAGACATGATCGTGAAATGTTACAAAAAAGGAATCACTTAAAAACATACGAATGCCAAATACAGATCGGTCTCTACTGAAACTGAAGAACTGAACTAACACTACACGCTACGAGAATTGCTGCTACCTACTGCCAGCTGCCAGCCTAGTTCACGCATGCGCAGACAGTGAGTGTCCCCCACTACCACCACCACCTGACCTTGGTCAACCTAATTCACGATCAAACCAATCTGGCAAAATCTGGGTAAATTTCCATACACAATTTTAAACATGTGGACTTATATTTTTTCCTCCGGGCTGCATAAAGTGAGGTTGAGGGCCGCATGTGGCCCGCAGGCCGCGGGTTGTGCACCACTGATGTAACCTATCCTTTTTTCCAAAATAAGCTTCTTTGTTACTTTCTCTTTAAACACGCTACATTTTCCTTGAATGTCACTTTCATTCGTGCCTTTATTCTTAATTTCGTCTGTAATATTCTTGAAAAACGCTTGGACCTGGCTATCATTGTAAATTGTTACTGGGTTGCAATTGTTTATTTCCCACACAAACTTGTTTCCTCTTTAGGTATAGCTCAGTATCCGTTAGTACAAGGTTATGAACACTGTACTACAGAAATTTGAAAGAAGAATGCTACAGAAATCCTTGAGACAACAATGGATTGAAAGTATGTAATAGACGCATCATGTCGTTTATCTCACTTGTTCAGAGATAGGCTAAGACCGATAAAACTTTATCGTGTAGGAAGAGAGAGATAGATAGATAGATAGATAGAGAGAGAGAGAGAGAGAGAGAGAGAGAGAGAGAGAGAGAGAGAGAGAGAGAGAGAGAGAGAGAGAGAATCACTAGTCTAGCAGCACTACCAGACGTGCACTGTAATTAGATATTAATACAAGTCTTATAATTGTGTTGTTGTTAGAAAGTAATTTTGGCTGTTTAATTAAGGAACAAGTATGAAGCGCACTTCTTGTAACTATGTTGCATTTTGAACACCATCATGTGGGGTAAAGTTTTAACGTAAATTATCCACTCATGTGAAGTAGTCTTGCGTACGTAATCCTTATAAACTCTTTTTTCGTATACGCTTTTTTTACGTCAATATATCCACTAATTTTCCAAAGACAGATACTATTTTTTTCTACATTTATACCGTTGATAATTTTATGTTTCACTGCAATACTTTTACGATAGCCATTATATTAAAAAACTTGATTTGTAAATATAATTTTATTTTCATTAAGTTACTATGAAATTTGAAACTTTTAGTCAGAAATAAAAATATATTAATATTAATTTGCATTAAATATATATAAAAATCTTTTTAAAAGATATTTCATTAAATATCTGCACTCTCGCTACTATACACGTCTATAGAGTAGATGTTCCATCTGTGTGGTTACTGTATTACTGATTTGAGATTGATTCAAAGTTGTACATACTACTTATACACAAAATAACGAAACAGTATTTTGTTTAATATTATTCTTTTGACATTTGATATGTAATCAATATTACCGGCTTTGCGAAAAATGTTTTTGGGAGTTTCAATTCATCATTAACGCAATTTAAAACATTAGCGTAGATGTTTCGATGAATGTCGTAGTTGTTTCTTTACAAAGTCAATGTAACGTTTTCAATAGTAGTATGAACATAACGTAACGATTTGTAACGTAACGTAGTCTGAATAATTTTAAGCATAGAATACCAGAATACCCTCCCTATAGCAGACAGCAAGGTGGCGGAGGGAGAATTGAACACTGGCGTTTGTACAGCCTCGCATTGTATCGCTACTTAGCAAATACAACTTGAAGCACTTTAACAGTTATTACGCATAATTTATACAAACATAACTCTTCATCAAATAGATAATTACAGTGAAATGAGAAATTGTACTTTACGAGAAATGAGAACTGTTTTTTCGTTCGGATATAGAAACGAGTAAGTATATATTTATTGGTTGGTATATTCTGATTTCCTTACGTTACAACAAACGTAGGGCCTATGTCGTATGGTTTTATAGAAGTATACGGATTCATGAGTTTGCTACACACACACACACACACACACACACACACACACACACACACACACACACACACACACACACACACACACACACACACACACACACACACACACACACACACACACACACACACACACACACACACACAATACATTTGTGTACTTGTACACACAAATATACACATACGAATGTGTGTATGCTTGCCTATGTTTGTGTTGTTAAATTCTAATTACAGTTCCAAAGCTTCCAGCAGTATAGTATATACACCGCATAGATAGTACTAGCTAAGTTTCATCTTCACTTATTTTAGTTTTTACTTTTAAGTAACGGTACGTCACAAAGTATCTGACGGTGTAAATATAAAATGTGAAACTTAAAACGGGTAGGACAATTGCAGAAAAAAATTATTAATACTATTACTTTTTTAAAATATATATGGTGATACTTGTTTTCCTAATTTGACTACGACAGTTACTGTCTTCTCGTAACTTCTGCATCCGTCTTCTCCACTGTCTTCCTAAGAGTAGGCCTGCCGGATAAAATCGGGATACAATACGTTCTGTCTAAAATCGTTTCCCTAGGTTAACATTTTTTTTAACGAGGGGTAATAATGCTATGTAGTGTTAATATATAAGTATAGCGTAGACGTTTGTAAGATTCAACGTTTAATTGAATGATTTTGAATGCCAAAACTTCATGTTTTTTCTTCTTTGAGCAAGACGCACTACCGTTTTACACGTCTAGACACACGAGAAGTCTTCAGGTAAGTAGATTGTGATAACGGTACTGATAATTACGACACACACAAACGAGCGCGCGCGTACCAGATAGATATTTCTATATATAAAAGAAAATTTCTTGGAAATGCACTTTGTTCGATCACAATAAATTTTCAGAAACTGTTCCTCTACTTCAATACTTTTGGCTGCACGTGTATGGACCACTCTGTAGTTCCACAGAACTGTCCTGAAGTTTGCAAATGACTCCATAATGCGGGCGAGTAATGCTTCGTTGGTATAAACTTTTCTTTTACGTAGAGTATTCTTCATCCATCGCCGTACGCGAAATCAGTACCGTTTACCAAATGATAAAAGCTTAAGAGCATGATAATGTCTTTCAGCCGCCAGCTAAACGCAACATTTGCGCAAAAGAAACAATCAGTCACTCAGTAACCATAATAATGTTATAAATAAACTAGCAAAATACCCGTGCTTCGCTACGGAGTTTCACGTTGTACGTAATTGTACAATTATTGCTCGCTTAATAGTATAGGATTAGATAGATTGTACAAATTTCTCAACTCTTAGTTTGTTTATTTACATTCATAGCAACAGCTATTTATTATTTATTTTGAGATAATCGTTAGAGCCGTTTCCGAGAAAAAAAAGAACATACATTTATTAATTAATTGAACTTCAAAATTTTCTCGACTATAAGAACCTGCAAACAACGAAGTTTTTTTCAATTTAAAACAATGATTAACAAATTCAGGACTAAATGTATTCGGGGTTTCCAGTAAACTGAGATGTCAGCCACTTCATTTACAAAGTATGCAATTCCCGCGATAAATTTCAGTATTTGGTTTTTTGCCCCTTAGGAGTGAAAGTTTTTCAAACCGTTTCTTAGTGAGCACCTAAGACCTATGATGAAGCTATGTTCAAAGTTTCATTGATATCCATTCAGTGGTTTCAGAGATATCGTGATCAGTGAGTCAGTCAGTGGTATTTGGCTTATATAGATATCTATATCTAGCCGATTTACCCAGCGTTGCTCGGGTTCATAATTTATTCATAGGCTCATAGGCACCTATTCTTGTTCTAACGTTATATTACTTGTATTTTGTATAATCTTCCTTATATTGTTACGTTCGCATTCTCACTGGAGGAATACTCTGTAGCGCACCTGTTTAAGAACATGTCATAAACTGTATTCTTATATCTGGAGAAGAATTCTGTTGCGCGTGATGCTACTGCTCGATTTCTAACTCTGGGAGAGGGCATACAGCTAAATTAGTTTTCAATAAAGTACTTGCACGCGCTGCGTATTTAACTGTCGTTTTGTAATTCATTGTGTTAATGTTGAAATAAGGCATTTGTTAAATTAGTGTCTCCTAAACTTTTTCTAACAATACAATACCTCTATAGACTTCAGCTTATCAATTTTTAAATTCAAACTGAAGCAAGTGCATTTATATTGTCTGAACACTATGATCTGAATACATTCGCTATCAAAACTTTGTTTATTATACTCGCTTATAACTTACTTCGATCTTAACTTATCCACTTTTAAATTCAAACTGAAACAACTCTGAATTCACACAATATTAAGAAATTTCTTAAGATGCATACACCACCTTTGATATCATAACCTATATCTTTATTTATAAGAACCGTGGACTCTGTCCCCGCCGTCTTTCGCGGGATCCGACCTAAGACTCCCCGGGTTCCGTGGATGAACTCCGGGGAAGGCCCGTCGGACGACTCCCGCGCTATTTCCTACGCGGGAGACTTCCACCGATGCTATGGTAACAAGAATCTATTCTATTGGGTTGCCATAGTAACCAGATCTAATAGTTTTTAAGACCCAAATGACCCCCCAAAGGACCCCATCGATAAAACACTTGTCCTATGTTGGTTCTCCCGTTGCGTAAAATATTTGTGCCAAGTTTGGTTGAAATCGGTCCAGTGGTTTAGGAGGAGATGTGGAAGACCCCAAAGGACCCCATCGAAGAAAACACCTATCCTATGTTGCTTGTCCCGTCGCGTAAAATATTTGTGCCAAGTTTGGTTGAAATCGGTCCAGTGGTTTAGGAGGAGATGTGGAAGACCCCAAAGAACCCCCCAAAAGGACCCCATCGAAAAAACACCTATCCTATGTAGGTTATCCCGTTGCGTAAAATATTTGTGCCAAGTTTGGTTGAAATCGGTCCAGTGGTTTAGGAGGAGATGTGTGAAGACCCCAAAGAACCCCCCAAAGGACCCCATCGAAAAAAACACTTGTCCTATGTTGGTTCTTCCGCCGCGTAAAATATTTGTGCCAAGTTTGGTTGAAATCGGTCCAGTGGTTTAGGAGGAGATGTGGAACATACATACATACAACGGGGGGGGGGGGGTTGTCCCTTAGGAGTGAACGTTTTTAAAACGTTTCTTAGTGAGCACCTAAGACCTATGATGAAGCTATGTTCAAAGTTTCATTGATATCCATTCAGTAGTTTTTGCTCTACGTTGATTCTATGTCAGTCAGTCAGGCAAACTTCCCCCCCTTTTTCCCCCATTAAAGGTCGAATTTCCAAAAATCCCTTCTTAGCGGATACCTACATCACATAAGGAACCTACATGCCAAATTTTAAGTTTCTAGGTGTTATAGTTTCGGAGATTTCGTGATGAATCAGTGAGTCAGTGGTATTTCTCTTTTATATATATAGATTTATAACTTTATAAATCTGGTTTAATTGTTTGCAGTGATATTATTTTTAACACATTATATATATATATCGCCATTATATATTTTTAACACATATTGCGCCGTATCAAAACAAACCTTTATTTACAACAATCCCAATGACGTCATGCAATGATGACGACACGCAATGATGACGTCACGCAATGATGACGGTAAATAAAATGTTACAGAAAGTTTCAAACGATGTCCAGCTAAAAGACATTACCATGTCAAAATCTAATGGTGTTAAATCTGCTATTCCAGGCGGCCAAAGTTTTGGCCCACCACGACCAATCTATCTCTCAGGAAAACTTCTGTATGTTGGCTACTCCCTTCGTGATGGATGTACATACTGCTGTCGATACCAGCTTCAGACTCTGTGGTAATTCGTCTTGTAGAAAGTGTAAGTAATCATCAGTAAGTACGCGTTCTGGGAAAATAAACGCTTTAATCAAATGGTCGTGAATAATGCCACACCACACATTGACACAAAACTCCATGCGAATGCAAATGCTTCCTGATTGTATATTTTCTACTGTTTTTTTTTTTTTTTATGGTAAAGATGACGTTTGTCAGAACTATGTGTTTTCCACAACATTGACTGTGAAACCGGACCGCCTAGCTACACTGACACCCAGACTGCGTTGAACAGCGTCGGTAAAGTTTGGAATTTGGGAAGTGGTTACGTATACTGGAAGTGAATCTGATACCCTTAGTACACGGAACACCCCACTTTTTTAATTATGGTGTTAGGAAAATGCCGTCTATATTCTACAGCAGAAGCTTTTGCAATGCCGTCACACACACACACACACACACACACACACACACACACACACACACACACACACACACACACACACACACACACACACACACACACACACACACACACACACACACACACACACAGAAAGTAAATACCATACCGGCTTATTCTTGAGTTGACAGTACGTAAAACTTTCTAACACACGAACCTTGATGACACACTACATGCAGAAACTAATGTAGGCCTACTTCTGTAAGTTTACAAAATTATTCGAAACTACATTGTTGCGCAGCTTGTAATAGTTTAGTGCCAAATTATATTTTTAAAATTTCTCAAATAACTTTTTCTTAATATTTTACTCTTATGTAATATTACATCTAATCCATTACGTTTGAATATACTACATACTTAAGTTATTTACATAGATTTTCTGATAACTGAATTCTCTGTAAATTTTGTTTGTAACTTTTATTAGTTTATTGGCAATTTAGTAAAATACATTTTTTTAAAACCTACAACAATCTGATATTGACTCATATTTTTTACGCGTTTCAGCATTTGACCGGTAACAATAGAAAATAAAGCTCCGGAATTCACTTTTTATAATTTTCAGGTAAAAAGAGTATTGCAGTACCAATTCTTTTCTATAATTATATGTTCACAATATTATAACATCGTATTTTTTAACCAAATCAGTGGGAAAGTTTAACAGCGGCCGTAATTAGAAAACAAAGCATTTCCGGACATAGGCTATGAATTCGTTTCTTTATTTTACACCTGTAGAAAGTTGTATACGCTATGCAAGTGGTGAAAAACGTCGTTAATCATCCTGTATACTTCTGACATACAATCATTTCATTTAAATAGACCTATATGTGTTACATTTTTTATCCCAAAAGTGCATTTAAGAATATCAATATTTTGCCATGCAATTTTTGAATTTAGATTAAAAAAATTAAAATTTTGCGTGTAAGAGTAAAAATGTTTCCGTGTATCGTAACAGCAGATGTAAGTTTACTACCTTGAAAAGTAGGAAAGGAGCATGTGTACAGAATAAAAAGGAAAGCAAGAAGGAAACAACCTTTGAGCTAGGTAAGCACACTGACAGACTGATGTACGAAGTTTGTATAACAGAAGAGTTTGTAGCGATTACACAAGACTGCTTACGTCAAGAGGATACTTCACTTTAAAACGTAAAACTTTCGTTTGCCTTAAAACCTGTTACGAGGAAACTTCTGCTGACTTGCATGTTAATTAAACACCCTAAAGTACATTCTGTCTACAACAAAAATTATAAGTAGAATATTAATTTAATAGGCGTGCAGTCGTCTAGTTGTTTTTACTTACCAACAGAGCAATTTTAAACATTTCCTCTGGTGAAGTTAGTCACATGTCTAAACGTTTTACCCTGTGGATCTCTTATAAATTGACTCGAGAGCCGCCAAGTTCGCCGTTATGATTGAGTAATTTACAATAAGGCGCTCACATTAACACTAAGTTAGTCATTATAAGATGCGACTTTTATGAACGTACAATGACCTAAGTAAATAATTTATTGCCAATTATATTACAGATCTGAAACGTCCATACAGTGACGTTGAGAATGATATTAATAAAATGTTTCTTAGATTGTCATATTATAAAGTCAATGATCTACTTCATTTTTATAATTGCATTTTTTGTAGTGCCTTTTAAAAAATACTCAGACACTTTTCTATTCAGTGGCAGACATAGAGGCAGAAGCTCTTTTGAGCTAACTTAGTACGGTTATTCATAATTAGTAAGAGCTTCCTTTAGTACGGCTATTCATAATTATTAATACAAATTTAAACTTGTAACATGTAACCTACAAGAAAGAATCTACGATTCAGACCCTTTACAAAAATTAAGTTTAGAAGAAGTTAATATAATATTGAATACGTTTAATGGGTTATAAGAGAATGAAAAAGAATTATTACAAATACAAATATTAGATACAAACCATCAGACATAAACAAAAGAAAATATAATACAAAATATCAGACATAAACGATGTGGACACTTTTAACAAGGTTATCGACTTACCAAACTAATTGGAGTGTTCATAGTCATAGTCATGCATTAAATTATGAAAGTCTTCTTTACAATTCGAACGATTTGAATGTTCTTTAATTTATTGTTGACTACAGAACAAATAACTTATTTACAAAGCTCGTGTTTGCCAATTTTTGGAGCTTTTTTTTACTGTATATTAAGCTATATTAGGCCAATGATATTAGAATTTGAAAGCTTCAAGGAAGTAAACATTTTAATATTCGACTGGATAATTTCATATCTAATTACAAAACTTTAATTCTAACAAAATGAAAATAATCAGACGAACATTAAAAATTCTCTCTCTCTCTCTCTCTCTCTCTCTCTCTCTCTCTCTCTCTCTCTTTCTCTCTGTACTGAACGTGAATGTCACACCCAGCAATTAAATATAAAAAGTGTATCTCCTTGTATTAGGGAGCACGTGAGTTATTTCATACACAGAACCATTTCATTTGATTGTACCGGTTGTGTCGGTTATTAAGTCAGATAGTAAAATGTATTTTTAAGAAGAAACATACTTCCATACAAATAGATCAGTACTGTGTAGTTGGAGAATAATAATTGATTCAATAACTGCTGAATGCAGTAATTGCCCAACAAACGCACCAATTTTTAAATGTGCTTGTTAGTTAATTAAAAGTAATTTTGCTTTATTCAAGAAGAATAAAACCGTATGTTTGAAATGAATCTTGTTTACGAGTCGTAATACGTTCTTTTGATTTATACTACAGTTGAAAGTAGTATTTACGTTATTTACGTTCATGATCCTCCTAGTTGTATCAACTTAAGTTACAAGACGTAAGGAGACTGCGCTCTTTCGTTGTGGCCTGACTTTCACGTGTTTTCGTTGTCATGTTGTGAAAGATAAAGGCTAATAAAGAAGTCGCTTCCGTTGTCAGTGACTTTATTCTGTGTCATTACAGAATTACAGTACACTGTGACACTGACGCATATAGTCTAATTTACCTTCCGAAGCGATTTATGTGTGCAGTTATTGTGTCCTAATGAACACAATTAGCACACTATATAACCATTGTTATCTTCTTTAACGCAAGGATAATTCTTTGGATTTACTGCCGGCTGAGTCATAAATTGCCGCTTCCTGTTATTATGTTGCAGGCTCCTGATATATGACTTTCAGAGAATGAGATACCCAAATGAGATAAACACGTGAATTATTAATGCCTGAAAATGGAGCAATGAAGAAAAAAACATTTATCGACAAGTCATAAATACATTCACACATCCAACACACACGCGCGCGCCAGTACACTTATCATACAGATATTTATTAAAAAATGTGTCAAATTGGTATTAAACTTCGTACTTAAGATTAAAGTCACGATTTTCTTTATACAATTTTGTAAATTAGTAATACATTTGTAACTGAACTACAACTCAGTTACCTGTTTGCCATACGTTCTACTGGATTCTAGTCACCATCTTTGCATGCAAAGGATAAAAAACGAAAGTACTGAGTTTTCTTTCTTTACACGAGTGGATTTTTTCTTATGAAGTAGTAACAGCAGTATTATCTCATGGCTAAACGTTTGGTTACGTCAATAAATATTTTCAACTTCCTAATCCTACTACATAGGACCACTCTTCAATATGTGTGTGTGTGTGTGTGTGTGTTGTTCCTATTTCGCATCAAAAAATGGACGTTACAATCATATTTGTAATTTACAACAGACTTTTTTTAATTTTATAACAGTGCAACAGAAACATTACACAATTTTTAAAATGTTGCGGAATTTAAGCAGTCATGTCCTGATCTCAAGATTTTGGGCGGCGTAAAGTGTTTTTGGATGGTCATGAAACTGTTGGGGATAAACACTGTTCTGGACAAACAAGCTGAGCATGAATTAATAAAAGCGTGAAAAATCTGAGATGTTTCATCAGGTTCGACTATAGTTTGATGGTAACATAAATGATTATGAACTATATTTTAATCGCCAGAATGATTATTGATTTTTGATGCGTGATTTGAGTCAGGCCAGAAACTGTTGAATCTTGGAGAACAGTGGAGTGCTCCAACGCACTTACTGTGAATGAGGACTTGCAGAAAATCCGTCAGTAGGCTTACATAAATGTTTTTCATTATATCACTATATAAATAAGAATTGCTGTAGTTTTAAGAATGTAGTTTAAATAAAGAGAGTTTCTGTTTTGAAAATATGCCTGATAAATCTCAAATGTGAGCATTTATAAAAGATGACAGTGTTGCTGTCGGATACTGCTGTTCTTTTAGTACGTGGAATTCCCACGTTAGTTAAGTGTATCCCAAACAAGAAGACACTACTTTATTTGTTCTGTACGCAGACTTCTTGATTTGAGGACGAAGTGTAAGAAGTGTAGTAAAGGGTGGTGTGTAAAGGGTGTCATTTCTTAATAGAGTTTACAAAGAGGATACAAATGAATAACTGTCTAGAAATATTACCGTGAAGTGTGGAGTGCTGCGGCCCGTGATATTGTAACACAGAGTACAGCTGTTGTAGTGCCAAGTAATTAAATGCCATTAGTCACGTTTATCACAGCGTGTGTGTAACACAGAGTACAGCTGTTGTAGTGCCAAGTAATTAAATGCCATTAGTGACGTTTATCACAGAGTGTGTGTAACTCAGAGTACAGCTGTTGTAGTGCCAAGTAATTAAATGCCATTAGTGACGTTTATCACAGCGTGAAAGATTTCTAAATATGACAAAAATGTCACCTCTTTTTAGACAGAGACCAATAAGTGGTTACGATTTTAATTTTATTTTCACAATTGTCAATTGAAAGGAATATATAAACAGAATATTTTAGTTACGTTACTTAAGGTTATGAGATGAAAGTTATTTTCAACAAATTTATTGGATTACAGAATTTGGTCATTAAAAATATAATATACTATTTAGAAACCCAAAAATGTGTTTGACCTTTAACTTTAAGATGTTTTACAGTTTATTTATAGATTATATTTAATATTTATAATACTGACACTTGTAATGATAGTAGTACACTATATAATGTATTACAAGTTAATAACAAAGATAACAAAGACATATATATATATATATATATATTACTATAATACTTATAACTATTTTACCTCAAGATGTATTTTTTCTTTAGGGACATGTTTCGGGAGATCCTGTTCTCCCATCTTCAACCTTCGCCATCTTGCTTCTGGTGCAGTATTTGTGTGTTGGCTTCTGGATGTTATTATGGTGGTTTGTTGGTCTTTGGTCCTTCAATGTTGCATTATTGTGTGTGGTTGTGGTATCTGTTTTTGTATTTTGTGTATTTTCGATGTTGAGTGCTTTGAATATTGTGTCATGTTTTGTATTGATTTGTATTTGTTCTGGTATTAATTTGTTTTGTGTTTTATGTTTGTAAATCTGTAAATTTTCCCAAATGTTCATTATGGTGCCTTTGTGTGGTATATGTTTTATTAGTGTTACATTGGTTATGTCTGGGAATTCATGTCCTGTGTTTATTGCATGTGTGGCTAAATTGGATTTATATATGTTTGGTTTTTTGTATGCATTTAGGTGTTCAAAATAACGTTTTTTCAGCTGTTTTTTTGTTTGTCCTATATAACATTTATTGCAATCTTGGCATTCAATTTTGTATATACCGTTGGTTGTCGTATTATCTTTGTTGTGTGAGTTATTTATATTTTGCAATTTATTTTTATTAGTTTTGTATGCTATTTTTATATCTGTGTTTTTAAATAGTTTTGTTAGTTTTGACATTTTATAATTTATATATGTGAATGTGGCCCATTTTTTGTTGTTGTTATTATTTATGTGTTGTTCAGTTTGATTAATTCTTAATTGTTCAGTTTTTATTTTGTATTTGATTTTATTTTCTATTTTGATCATAGTATTTTTATTGTATCCATTTGCATAACCAATTTGGTGTATTATATTTCTTTCTTTGTCAGTTTCTTGTTTGTTTAGGGGTATTTTGTACATTCTGTTAAATAACGAATAAAATGCTGCCATTTTATGTTGTGGTGGGTGGTCAGAATGGTTAGGTATAATGATGTTAGTGGAAGTTGGTTTTCTATATATTGCATATTGTATGTGTTTGTTGTATCTTGTGATGGTTATGTCTAAATAGTTGATTTTGTTATGTTTTTCTTTTTCTTCTGTGAATTGTATTTTGGGATGTATGTTATTGATTTGTTTCAGTATGTTCTCTGCATTTGTGTTTTTGTTATTTGATACATATAGTCCATCATCTACATATCTTATCCAAATATGGATGGACTATATGTATCAAATAACAAAAACACAAATGCAGAGAACATACTGAAACAAATCAATAACATACATCCCAAAATACAATTCACAGAAGAAAAAGAAAAACATAACAAAATCAACTATTTAGACATAACCATCACAAGATACAACAAACACATACAATATGCAATATATAGAAAACCAACTTCCACTAACATCATTATACCTAACCATTCTGACCACCCACCACAACATAAAATGGCAGCATTTTATTCGTTATTTAACAGAATGTACAAAATACCCCTAAACAAACAAGAAACTGACAAAGAAAGAAATATAATACACCAAATTGGTTACGCAAATGGATACAATAAAAATACTATGATCAAAATAGAAAATAAAATCAAATACAAAATAAAAACTGAACAATTAAGAATTAATCAAACTGAACAACACATAAATAATAACAACAACAAAAAATGGGCCACATTCACATATATAAATTATAAAATGTCAAAACTAACAAAACTATTTAAAAACACAGATATAAAAATAGCATACAAAAATAATAAAAATAAATTGCAAAATATAAATAACTCACACAACAAAGATAATACGACAACCAACGGTATATACAAAATTGAATGCCAAGATTGCAATAAATGTTATATAGGACAAACAAAAAAACAGCTGAAAAAACGTTATTTTGAACACCTAAATGCATACAAAAAACCAAACATATATAAATCCAATTTAGCCACACATGCAATAAACACAGGACATGAATTCCCAGACATAACCAATGTAACACTAATAAAACATATACCACACAAAGGCACCATAATGAACATTTGGGAAAATTTACAGATTTACAAACATAAAACACAAAACAAATTAATACCAGAACAAATACAAATCAATACAAAACATGACACAATATTCAAAGCACTCAACATCGAAAATACACAAAATACAAAAACAGATACCACAACCACACACAATAATGCAACATTGAAGGACCAAAGACCAACAAACCACCATAATAACATCCAGAAGCCAACACACAAATACTGCACCAGAAGCAAGATGGCGAAGGTTGAAGATGGGAGAACAGGATCTCCCGAAACATGTCCCTAAAGAAAAAATACATCTTGAGGTAAAATAGTTATAAGTATTATAGTATTATATACATCAAGAAACGGACTGTAGCAGAAAGTGAATGAAATATATATATATATATATATATATATATATATTGTAGCGTGACAGATGTATGCATAATATTGAATGGCAATTGATCATTAGAATAATAAAGTTATAATATTTAAATTTGGAAGAAAGCATTAAGTTTAATATAAATAGATTAATTCATAGCAACTGTGGAGAGAAATCATTATTATTATAAAAAAAATACAAGTTCAAATAAAAGGAGTTACTAGTGATGAGTCATCCAAAACCAGTCTCATAACCAAAGGTTTTCAAGGTATAACCCAGGAAGGTAAGAAAGTGAATAACCAAGCAGTACAGAAAATGACCAAACCCACAACGAGGAAGAATAAATAGAATAGAAACCCTAAAATAAGCCAAGATCAACCAATACAGGTGGTGTATTTCTAAAATCAAGAAGAAGATGGAGAAGATCCCAAGAAACCTGATGGCATCAAGAAGAAGATGGAGAAGATACCAGTCCCAGAAGGCAGGAGAAAAGAAGACAGAAGATAGAAGAAGAAGGCAGCATCCTGAAGAAGATGTCATGCTCTTATAAAAGACACCCAAATCCCCATACCCCCCAAAATAAATAATTAACCAATAAAAGTATAACGAAATGAAAACCACATGTATATAAATTTAAGAGAGAGAAGTGTATAAAGTAAAAGTTGCCTGTGAACTAAGATGAAACAATAATATAGTACCCATGGATCAAATCTCTATTGTAAAACACTAACCAACTTATTATGTTAATAAGACTATACGACCATTTAGCAATAACATAATATAAAAGTGCAAAGTGAACCAGTGATAGTTTTGGGTATTATAGAAAATAAACCTTGTGTTTCATTCTTGGCAATCACAAACATTGAATGCAATGAAATATGCAATTTCCAATGACTTGAAATGTGTACTGTGAGAATATGTTACTTCTAAGACATAAATCTGTTTAAAATAACATTTTGTTTTATATGCAAAAATAAAAACAGATTTCATGATACGTTTTGAACAATTTATGCTATTTATTTATTTATGACAGGGTACAATTCCCCAAAGACAATGTGTAAAAGACGGTATAAAAACTGTAGAATCCCACTTATAATAATAGTTAGCAACAAGAATATAGATATAAGGTTTTTATGTATATAGTATAAGAATGTTTTAAAAATGTGTTAGGTATAAGGCCATTTGTTTGGGTCTGATACAACTAACATCAGAACTATAAAAATAATTACTACTTGTAAATAGTAGGAAGTAATTAAGACTTGAGTTAGTAAAAAAAAAAAAAAACCTTTTTTGTGAACCGTATTTCCATGTTAGAAATAAGGATTTTGTTGTAAAATGTCTGAAGGTTGAAGACAACCATTTATTTTAAAAAATATTCTTTATTTGTTTAACTGTTATTGGTATTGTAACCAATACTCATTGTTATTGTGTAATTTGGAAAAATGTTTAGTTTATAAGACTATATTTAAAAGTCAGAGAGGGTACCACACATCATATATTGTTTGTAAAATATTTTGTAAGAAAAAATTGTTAAAAATCATACGCCACAGAAAGAAAACCAAATTTCATTAAAACAGAGAAATTACTCATTTAAATGCAAATAAACGAAAGGGATTTAGACAAAATAAACTTGAGATCAAGCCATATAATTGCACATACTATTTAGAAAGATTTTAATAAATTATATTCAGAATTATAAATAAAAATGAAAATGACTAAACTCAGAAATTTGGACATGGGAGTCATATATTCCAGAATAATGTTTCAGAATACAACTAATTCAATTAATTACAAGAAAATAAGGGAATATAAACCTTTTTAATACAATATAAGATTATTAATATTAAATATAACTGATAAAATGGCTGAATTTTTATAATGACAGGAAGTATGTTTTGACTTTTCAGAGAATACAAAAATGAAAGTAAAATTACTAATTTTGGACAGAAAACACTATAAAACGGCATTATTTAATCTGAAAATAAGCCGAATGAACTGAAAGATTAATTTAAATAACATCTAGTGAATAAAATTGATAAATAACCAAAGTTTAGGCAATCATATAGTGAATTATTATATATGCACAGGATATGAAAATATATTTGAACAATGTTGAGAATAATATTATATTGGCAAAGAGTTTAATTGATACTGAAGGAAATAAGTTAGTTGATTATTGGTATTTGAACGGTTAACATGACAAACGTTTTGTGACGGATCTAACCTAACTTACAACGGTAAAGTTGAGCGGTGAATAGTACGTTTTTGTGAAATCGCGAGTGATTTATAAAATACTTCTAGAACTCTCACATTATGACAGAAACAATCAAGAAACACTAAATAACACTGAACAATACATATCTACTCCGAAAAACACCACAAAACACCAGAAAACTGTATAATACAATAACCGTATTAGTGTCGGAATAGGGAAAAGTGTTTGAACTTATATTTACACGGATACACAAAATACAACCCAGAAACATTACACCAGGCACTACACAACATTTAACAAGAGATTTACAGACACCAGAACAGGAATACTGCCAGAAAATACATTATTCAGAACATAGCAGAATCGAGCGACATTTTGATCATCTGGATGGTGGCCATTTGCTTTTGTCAATTCCAATGCTGCAGTGCTCACGTCAGCTGTTGGTGAAAACAATTATATTATTTTCTATTCAATGTCTGTATTTAGTAATAATTATTAATTTGTTGTAACGTTATACTTTTTAAATACTAGCCCGATTTCTCTGACTTTGATAATAATTGGCTGTTTAAAGAACCCTGTTTGAATTTTATATAATATATTTTGTAACTTTTTCGATATCCTGAGAATCGATATTATAATCGATAAGAGTCAATATTGCCATTAACTAATAAAACATTAATATTTTTCAACACTAAATAGTTCTTTATTTCATAAATATTACTAGTTATCACTAATATAATTCTAATTAATAATCTACCAGGACTTTACTACCTATAAGTGAAGATAACCTAAAAAATAAAAAGGTAAACAAGTATCGATTGGTTTGAAGACAATCTTATGAGTGGTGATAGTTTATTTAAAATATACCAAAACTTCAATAAAATTTTTCAGAAGAGCATTACACTTTTTAAAACTTCACAGCCCTATATTAATTAATTGATTATAATTAATTAATTAATAAAATTATAATTTTTTTTAAATTATATTTTTTTTTAAACACATATTTTTTTTATATTTTCTTCAAAACAACAATTTTTGTTTTGAAACTTTTGGTGGAGCTGAACATATATTTCTTCATCAACATTACGCTACTCGACCAGTCTTGCTACCATTGGGACTCGACCAGCTGGGAAACTTAAGGAAGTGTTTCAGGCCAGTAAGACGTCGAGAGCCACACCAATTGAGAACATACAGACTCAATATCTAATCTTTTTATTTATTACAAATTGGCTAGCCCAAACAGTGGGGCTTGATTACATCAGAGTCTCAACATCACCACTTTAATATTTTTATATTATTACAATATATGTGTGTGTGTAAAAGAAACTAAATGTTTAAAAGGGTTAAAATTAAAATAACATTGAATTCTTATTAAAATTGTATATACTGTTTAACCCATTCAAACTAACGTCTGAGTCAATCGTACTATAAAAGTTTCTTTACACATTAGCATAAACGTATCGGCTTACTGCTAAATGTTAGTTAACGAAACGTTATTCGTTTTTTTTTTTTTAATTTAGTATAGATAGGGTGATAATTTTATACCTTACAAATACAGGATAGAAATAATACCTGCATTATTTATTTTTATTACTTATGTCCTATACTATTTACCTGTTTTACACGTGTAATTTAATTTTATACAAATTAATACAGGATTTATAAATTACAAAATTATTTTAATTTCTAGACGATAATTGTAAGTTTACTAAATAATCATACTGAAAGACCAATCTTTAGCATGAGTTTTAACCGAATAATTTCGTACTAATGTTCTGATATACTGTACCTCCAAATGTATTTTATTTTGTTATAAAGATAACATCTTTTATTCATTTAAAATTTATATTTTATTTGAAACAAGCTGAGAGAACAGTACTAGTAATAACTTATTCTAAAAACATCCAATGTTTTCTACTGTCCTAATACTCTAATCAATTTCTAGTACTGTACTAACTATTCAAATTCTAATGTTCTCTACTCAAATTCTACTAACAACACACGTATAAACAATAACACGTACTAATAATTGTATTCCCTATAAACGTTCTCCTAAGGAATATTATTTGTAACTATATATTATACACGCCGATACTTGTACATCGGGAATTTTGGGTTTGACTGCGCCGGTTGTTATCCTCCTCTCCAAGTTTCGACGTTCCCGGAAGTGTAGTGATTTTGTGGATAGAATTCTTTTTGTTTTGCTAGGCAAGCTTTATTGAAACTTCTAGTTAATTCTTTATCAGTGAGTAACCGACGCAGTTAAGTCTGGAAACACAAAAACACTGACACATTTGGCACCTGAAACCCACAAGAACGTATATATATTATAAAAGTGAAGAAACACAGGACAATAAAAATCCAAAATCTAAATATTAATTAACTAAAGTTACAAATAACCACATACGATAATTTTTAGCGATAAGAACAGTACTTACTTACATAAGCTGTCACTAATAATGCTGCTGCCAAATGTACTTAATTTCTAGAGTTTTGCAATCAATCTAACCAGCAGAACTAATTGCAGAATTGCGTGTAGACACTATGACGTGGAAAACATATATTATTTTAATACTTTTGTTACAAATCGATACGGTATATATTTTTGCTAGCTTTATTAGCAGCAAATGTTTTCGAATGTCGTATAATTAATTGTAAGTCCATATGAAACTTTTGTTTGCTTAATACGTTTTTGTAATGTGCTGTTGTGCAATCTGCTATATAAAAATTTTTGCAGGAGTAAATTTAATACAAAAACATATTAAACGTAAATGTAAAATAATAATACACATTTTGTTTATTGTTAACATATGCTGTGGAAATAAGCAATTTGACGTACCATGGTAATCTTAGAAATGGAGTTGTTTACACTACTTATAATAATAATAATAATAATAATAATAATAATAATAATAATAATAATAATAATAACAATCATCATCATAATCATAATAAATTTTTATTTATTTTTTTTTTAGGTAAGGAAAAATGCTTTATGCACCGTCAGAGGCTGTGCTTCCTCTGATGTGTGGGACTCCCACTCACTAAAACTCACCTCTAGTTCAGGCATTCATATCCATCCTGGAACCACTTAGCGTATTACTTCAGGATGGAGCTTATTGCGCCCTTATCGGGCTCCTTCTAGTTGTTTCACTGCCTGTTCCTAGGATATGTCCCGTCTAGTTTAGATCTACATTCTTTTCAGTACACAGGAAGCACTTTGATCGCTCTTCTTGTGCCCTGGTTCTCCGCACTGTATACACAGCCCAATATACCTTCTGTCTGGTCCCTTGCAGTTAGTCTGCCGATGACCATAACCAAAGCACGTGTAATAGCGTATAGCCTTTATCCTACGCCGACCCTGCAATTCACCCAGCCAATTTTGATGCCTTGGGACTTCAGCAGCTCTTCTGTTCCTTTTACGTTAATCTCTACGATGGCCATCTTTTGTTCCCTTCTGTTGGTACCTGTAACTATTACCTTTAGGTCCTACAAGATCCCCGACCTCCCTCTTAATCGCCTCAGTCACTTCTTCTGGGATGGTGAGGCTAATACATTATTGTATTATGTAATAATAATAATTATAATAATAATAATAATAATAATAATAATAATAATATGATAGTAATAATTACATTATTATTATAATTTAATAAATTCGTTATTATTACACAATCGTTGAAGCAGTATACTAATTGTTAATACTTAAATTTAATAAATAAACGTTTGTTATAATTCTATAGATGCTTTTTATTTTCCTGAAAAATTTTCACCAGTTTTGACAGCTACAGATTTCAAATCCAACCTCAGAAACTGACGTAACTGGTGAAACGATTGTTCTCAAAGTAAAGAGAAACACTAAAGAACTGAAGAGGCAAATTTCAGTTTAGGGTCAAACAAATCGAAGAAGTTGGTGCAAACCGATGAAAAAATATAATAAGACATTAAAACGTAATAGTGAGAATAAACTATAAAGCAAATTAAGTTACCGCATTCCCTGTTGAAATTGTTATATTATTGCAAAAATAAAGTTATGGATAAGACATAATAAAGAAGCACAAAATTGCCGAAGAAGTAGAGTTTGCGGAATAGAAGTTACTAGTCGAGTAGTCGAGGAATCTATTGGAACCTTCGATGATAGAATGTATTGATAATAATCTTGACCAAAAGAGGAATTTGTATATGCGTGCCTCTGGCCGTAGTAGTGAGTCCGTTGCATATTCTGTATGTCTGAGAAATGTTTGAGTGTTGACCAACGAGGTGCTTCGTGATACTAAGTGATTTTTGTTAGCAACTATGAGTTAGTAACTTTTGTATTAGCTCACTATTTAGAGACGTTTGTGGGCTGTGAAATTGTTGAGTGTTTGATTACTTTATTTGTGAACTGCAACATTACTAATTGTAGTTGGAGTAAGGTAAGGTGTAAGGTGTGATAAGGTGTGAGTGTGTGTGTTATATAATGTTTAGGCCTATAGTTCGATCAATTATCGCCCGTTATAGAATTAAATTACAACTGTCAAGATGGAAGTTCAGCAGTTACTCTCGTAACAGTATATAAATGAAAGTACAACAGTATATAAAAACAATAATCTCTCATGATATATATAGTACCGAACCATCCGTATATCGTCGCATTTATGTAGGGATGTGACAGTTCATTGACGGTTATATATGTTAATAATAATAATCTGCTAACAATAAAATAAATCATTACATTATCTGAAATTCCATAAACTTCTTTCATGTTTTTAAACGTATTTCAGACCATAATTACAAATTACTTTATAGGTTGTTTTACTGCTTACTCGTGATATACAAAATTGAAATAATAAAAAACTCCACGGGCTCCAGGTGTATTATCTTCTCAGATTCTAGAAGTGTTTTAGATAGTTTGCAGCAGGATGGCATCAACGAGCCCATTATTCAAGACATAAATAACATAACCCTTGATATCTCAACCAGACAGCGTAAGGAAATTATTTTCAGTTGGATACCATCACAAATCGGAATTAAGGGCAACGACTGGCTGAGAAAGCTGTAAAAACTGCTACGTCGAATCACTATCACCTTCATGAAGTATCTCACAATGACTTAAACAAATATCTTCATTCAAAACTTATGGAACACTGGAATGTTGAATGGCTTAAGTCACCACCCACCAAGCTGTTCCGAGTGAGGAAAAATATTTACGAACCACCCACATTTACTACAGAATCCAGAAGAACTCAAGTCATAACAAGACTCTGTATCGGCCACAGCTGCTGACTCACAAGCACATCTTCACGAACGAGCCTCCTGCAAGATGCAACCACTGTGACACGGCTTGGACAACGTTCAATTTTGATTGAGAATGCCTTGCTCTCCATCATCTATGCACCAAATATAATATGCCTTCTGAGGTAAGAAAACGTTTGAACGACAAGACTGCACCGGCTCGAATACTTCTTCTCATAAAGGAGATACAGTTGTCTACAAAAATATAATTACCGGACCATTTTTGTAAACAGAAAATTAAAGCTCATGTAATTTTTAAACTGTATAACTTTTTAAGTCCTACTAGTTCCTGAGTATATTGTTTAAATGTTTATCTTAGCTAATAACTTATATTTTAATATGTAATTCTGTTGCATCTATGTAAGGATTTTTTATGATATATAAATTCATTGTTATAATTTTTCTGGTCGCTATTGATCGATGCTGTTGCGCGACCTGATAAATAAATAATAATTTTAAAAAATTGAAGTAAAGTAAAAAGCCCTTAAAGACACTTTTTTTTGTAGAAACAAAATTTCCACAAAGCTTTAATAGGACAAAAATTAATGATATACCTGAGGATAGCCTATATTCAGGTGGACACATATTTTTGGAGCTGACAACACTGGTTGTAAAACAAGTAAACCACATACCAATATACGTACACTGTGTAATTGATTTTGGCTGAGTAAATATTTGCTATATAGAAAAGCTCTGCATGCTGTATTATCGGTACAAATGTGTTTGTGTTTCTTCACTTGTATTCTGTTCTGTTTGTATACAATTACAAACACATCACTTCAGCCATAATAAAATAAGTAGACTTTGTTAAAACAGAGGAATCTGTAATTAAAAATAAAGACACGAAATCACTGGTAAAAGCTAGTTTATACAAAATATGAATATTTAGTAATCGGTAAATTGTATAACGCAAATTTGTGTATTTAAGTACAAAAACAAAATAATTAGATGGTAATCTAACTATTATAATCTCAATATTAGATGGATAATTAGATAACTATTTGGTAATATTTTGTAAGTTTGTATATTTTGTGTAAAGTTTAAATCGTTTATCAGGTAGATTGGCTTACAGAGAACAACTGACATCTTGAAACAATATTTAATTTCAAGCGTTATATACATTAGGCAAAAGGTACATTAGGTACACATATATATGAAAATTCAAGTGTTTATTACAAGTAGATGCTTCAGTGGTGTTTAATGCGTTTAAAATAGAATCTATTAAGCGCCAATAATTTCTTGTGAAGTATTTAAAATTCTTAACATGTCGACTCCAATCGCCGAGTTGTTCATTAAGTAACTTAATTACCTTCCTGTTTTATTTGTAAGAACGGCGTAGTAGAGGAAATTACTATACTGAGAAACGCATGTGAGTATAACACACTTGTTAAGCTCTGTACTGTTATCTAGTTATGTTAGGCAATCCGGTTAATATTACCAGAATGTCAGAAAGTAACAAGTGTGCTCATGTGAACGAAAGAATCCGAGGTAACGAGCGGAAGCAATAACAAACTTCTGTTAATAATTAACTTTGTTGGCAACTGCTCTTCACGATATATGTTACGATGCTGTTAAGGGAGTTTGAAAATTAAGTTAAATAATTTTCAGGCAGTTTGTAAGCTAAAATTACAGAAAAAACGTAGCCTATAGCCCTACTCTGTGACAGATGTGTACGTGTGTTGATGTTAAGCTGATCGCTACAGGAATCCAACATCAGTTACTTAAAGAAACTCGTACTCACACTAAATCATTCATCCTTCCACAACGTAATAAACGGCTTTATAAAACTAAATAACAATGTACACATAAACAGTTGTTAACATATTACTAGTAAATTATTGATTTCAACTGTAGAAAATGATTTCGATTTTTGAGTACTAACATCCGTTGAGTGTTTAGTTTGAATTCAAACATGGAGAAAGGTGCACTGTAAATGTCTCTGCTAACGATTATTACTCAACACAGTTATTAATGGAATGGAGTGGTACCTGAATTTTGTGTGCAATATTGTTTTGTTAATGTTAATTTCTGCTTTTATAATTGACTTATTGACTAAACTTTTGTTTGCACCGAATGATTAGTTATTTTGTTTTTGGTGGAGACGTTGTGTATGTCAAATTTATTTTGATATCACTTTGCCTCTGACAGACTGACATAGCTTTGATATCGCTTTGCACCTGACAGACTGGCATAGCTTTGATATCGCTTTGCACCTGACAGACTGACATAGCTTTGATGTCGCTTTGCACCTGACAGACTGACATACTTTGATATCGCTTAGCACCTAACAGACTGACATATCTTTTGATATCACTTTGCACCTGACAGACTGACATAGCTTTGATCTCGCTTTGCACCTGACAGACTGACATAGCTTTTTAATGATTGTTGTTAACTGATAAAAACAACTGAGTTTGTGAAACGTAATTTTGAATATTTTCTGCTAAATCATACAAAAATCTTAATAAATTTAATTGTTATTAGCGTTACATTTTGTAAACTTTCTAAACTTATTTTTTACAATCAAAAAGTTGTGGTTTAACGTAAGAAAAACTGCCTTAAGAAGTATCGTTCTTCTATGATATGTAAGTAAATAAGTCAACGTAGTCCTGAAATATATTTGTGTAAAAGTATGATGGCTACAATATTTATTCGGTATGTGTAATATTTATTTCGTGTTTGAAATAAGCTAATCACTTTCAAATGTCTAAGGTCACTTTGCTTTTTGTTCAAATATTGTAAACATTTTTCCTATGTAAACGCCGTAATGTATACATAACAGCTCTGTTTAACAATTTTTTCTTTGACATTATAATTTAAGAAAAAATTACGAATTTTCTTCTTGTTGCTATCACCTTGGGCAGTATGAGGTATAAATCCAATTTGCTACATGAATGAATCATTCAGTGATTAGAAACAACTTTTTATGTTTAAAATTTTGACAAGGGTCAATGTCAAGGGTGCTGTGATATGAATGAAAAATACACTTAGTAAAATTAAAAAGTCAAATTCATAAATAACAAGACCATTATTTTTTACTCCACGTAAGTATGCAACAATCAAAGTTCATGTTTTTAAACGTGAAAATATAAAATTTTCATATTTCTAAGACTTGTATAAACAAACTTTCTTTAACTTGATGACTTGTTACGTAGAAAAAGTAGTTACAGTTAACCATATAAAAAAGGAGTACATACTTTATTAGTTACCACAACTATATGATAGTGTAATCTGGTTATATCGTTTTACAGAACTGCAGACATGTGCTATGGGCTATTTCATTCTATCTAAGAACCTATGTCTTCTTTTTCTCTGACTGTCTTCCACCTGTCTCTCATCTTCTCTCTCTCTCTCTCTCTCTCTCTCTCTCTCTCTCTCTCTCTCATTCCTAGTCTTTTCTTTCCCATACGAATACATATCTACGTGACTAAAGTGTGCGATTGACATACACAAATTATAAGAATTATGATAAAACAAACAAGGTGAGGTAATGAGAATACAACAATTTATAACGATAGCAACAGGATCTCGCTGAATATTTTAAAGTCAAATATGGTATAAATGCAGAGGAAATAAGATGCTTTTTTACGTAGTCATGTTCATCGTTTGAAAATAACATCCCTTAAATGACATGACCTTAAGGAAACCCTTAAACTTCAGATAGCCCCACAAAAAAAATCATACGCAGACACGTCTGGACATCGCGCAGGTCAGCGTATTGCACCGATCTTCGAATACAGGCCTCAACACGCCTACTGTGATTTGTGCAGTGTATGCGGAACCATCCTGCTGGAACCAGACCGAGTCAGTTCAGTCCTTAAATCATTTAACAAAGGATAAATAAAGTTGTTCAGCATTTACACATATCGGTATGAGTTCACACTGACTGAATTTCCATTATCGTCGAGCTAACACAAATTGTTGTGTTTTCACTGCCCCACCCGTTACATTTAGAATGGAGAATTTTTTTTCTTGCCCAGACCTACCTATTTTAGCATTACGTTTTAATTTATGCTTTTTAATTTTAATAGTAACGTTACAGTTTATGTTAAAATAATGAGCTGTTTTAGTATAGGTAACATGTCGATATAAGTTGTTTCTTCAATTTAATTTTTAAATTAAATAAAGCGCTTTAAAATTACAAATACTATGTAAACGACGAATGCGACCACAGTGGCACTATATCGGGATGCTTCCTGTTTACAAAGAGATCCTATCACGACCCTGTTGTTACGACAGACTTATAGTCTATAAACAGCAAACGAAAAACCCGCGTACTGTTGTGTTCTATAGTATCTATAACGGAATCTTTAAACTGATTTTTGGAAGTCAATAATCTAAGAAATACTAAGCACACACTGAATTGACATTTTCATGGACTTACAGAAAAATATAAGTGTGATCATTTGGGATTAATTTAATTTATAGTCTCCCTTGCTATAAATTATTTGTAAAAATGGTTGGATGTATATTAGCAGACCACATATAAAATATAAGTATTTTTCATTTTGTTACTGTGTGGCGTAGTACTTGGAGAAACGACCTGGATACCGATACAATAATTGACGTAATCTGAAAACATGGAGAAGGTGCGCGAGAAGGTCCAAATCGTGACGTAGCGACACATGTTACTCCCTAGTGTCTCAGAGTAGCCATCTTTTAAAAGTAGAACAATAACATTTATAACCATATACAAAGTCCTGTAAGTTATAATCCGATAACATTGTGTCAACTAGGACTATATTTTTATGTGAGATCTGGGCTTGGGATGTAGATCTATTGACACTTTTTTAGTAGTGAAGTTTTATCTGGCATGTCAGTAGTTTCGTGTTAATAGTTTACTTTTGAATTTTCATAATAATTCATAGATACACAAAGTCTGTACATAATGTATAATTTACAACAAGTAATAAGAACTTACTCCAGAAAAATGTAAACCTGGAGAAGTTTCTAGACTCGGGAATTTGAGATTTCAGTGTACAGTTTTCAATCAGTTAGTAATAATCCATTATCCATCAGTAAAAATAGTAGGAAAAGAAGGAAAATTCTAAAGGACAAACAAGAACGAATTTTTAAAAATGGCAATACTAATGCTGCATTTTGAATAAATAAATAATTTGAGAACTGCTGGTATTTAATATGTGGAATTGGGATTGGAAATCAAATTCTACTCCACCATCGGTTGAGGACAATCTGCTGGAAAAGGAAACCCTCATGAGATAACTACAGTTATGAACGAGACTGGTTAAAAAGGAGAGGGAGAGATTTCTAGAGTTGTGCACAAAATTGAATAAAACAAATGTAAGTGAGCCATTAGCTTCATGGCATCCACAAAATTATATTTAGCGATATTAGATTTTCTGTCAGTAGCAGGTTATTTGTCACAGTGGACGAGAAAGTTAGTGACGTATAAAGAGAATAAAACAGTTACGTACAGCTGACAGAGAACCAGCGTAGGTTAATTCCACGGGCAATGTATGGGGGTCGTAAAGTTTAATGCCGTCTACGCAAACAAAACAATTATTGTCGCCGTCCGCACTGTTTGCTGTTCAACCCTAGAAACGTATTTAAACAAAACAGCAGCGTGGACCGTGCTGCACTGTTCATTATTTTGAATGAATTTAAAATCTGTTACACTTTATACCACATTAACTTTAATACCTCGTACACAGTATTTAGTAACGGCTGCTAGTAAATCACAATATACCATATTGTGGTATATTCATACGTTACTTCATACGTTAACTAGTCAGGAACACAGAAACAGTAACGCAGACACAAACACACACACACACACACACACACACACATACGCATGTATTGTGTATTGGATTGAAGTTTTTAATTTACAGACTAATTCCATTGACGGTTAAAATTAAAAAAAAAAATGTTTGCGATGTTATAACTCTTTCCACTTACATTTTCACGCAATATTAAAAACCCATTTCCAAAAATTAATGTTTTTTTATATACGAACTGAAGCGTTCCAACTGTGTGAGGAGGAAGGGGAAGCTGTACGAGGAGACACCAGAGAACCGTCCGATAACTAGTAAGTTTATAACTTACTTTTGTACATTGTCAATCGGTACGCTGGTAAGCTCGTGGATGGTTACAAACGGTCTACGTAAAAGCCCAAGCAATTTGGTCCTAAACTAAAAGTGAAAAATGAATTATAATGTACTTCTAAAGAACTTACATTTTATGAAACTGCGGTTTTACTGAATAATTAGTTCAAGTCAACATCATCAATAAAGCTCAACGTCACCTGTAGGCCTATGATTGTCAGTTGTTACAGCAAGCGATGCTTGTCACGTACTTGTGAATCAACAGGCAGACGCGATGTTCTAGGACGTCAGCGAACTGTAGATGATGCTTCCAAATTATGGACATTGCCTGATTTACAGTAGAATCCAGAGAACGGACATAGAGTAAGAGACTTTACCGTCCGTAGACTGGTGACTAATGATTTGCAGAAATGGATTACAGTCAGAGATCGATGCTGGAAGCTGTCCGGGCTATCTTGGAAATCTAAGCAAAAGAAGCAGATAGACTCAGAAGGAAAGCCGTCAAGTGGAAATAGAGACACATAAGGGAAGACGAAGGCATGGAACTGAAGAAACTCAGGAACGGCAGAAAACAATGTTGCTGTAAACAGAGGGACGTCTAAAAGAAAAACGTAAACGTGAAGTTGAACAGACAAGTTCGTAGGAGATCTCAAGTAGAAAAAGCAGTCCTAAAAAAAATGCAAAAATGTTAGGTGCAGTATAAGAATCGATAGAAATGTTTAAAGAACAAATAAATACAGTAGTTAATGGCGTATTTATTGAACGCACGTGGTGAAAATCTAATTTGTCACAAAGTAGCACTGCAAAGCTCCTCTGTTCAGCCATGTGTAGTTTCATATATTATATAATTATACTTTAATAATTTTATTTATGCTACCGGAGATTTATGGCTAAAAAACATATGGATATGACTGAACAATGAGTTTCGCTGTTGACGGCTCTACATGAATGCGATGTTGACCACAAAGTTAATATCAAATGGAAATTTTAGTGATATATGTTACGGGATCCATATGGGCCATATGGATCCCGTAACATATATCACTAAAATTTCCATTTGATATTAACTTTGTGGTCAACATCGCATTCATGTAGAGCCGTCAACAGCGAAACTCATTGTTCAGTCATATCCATATGTTTTTTAGCCATAAATCTCCGGTAGCATAAATAAAATTATTAAAGTATAATTATATAATATATGAAACTACACATGGCTGAACAGAGGAGCTTTGCAGTGCTACTTTGTGACAAATTAGATTTTCACCACGTGCGTTCAATAAATACGCCATTAACTACTGTATTTATTTGTTCTTTAAACATTTCTATCGATTCTTATACTGCACCTAACATTTTTGCATTTTTGTTAGGACTGCTTTTTCTACTTGAGATCTCCTACGAACTTGTCTGTTCAACTTCACGTTTACGTTTTTCTTTTAGACGTCCCTCTGTTTACAGCAACATTGTTTTCTGCCGTTCCTGAGTTTCTTCAGTTCCATGCCTTCGTCTTCCCTTATGTGTCTCTATTTCCACTTGACGGCTTTCCTTCTGAGTCTATCTGCTTCTTTTGCTTAGATTTCCAAGATAGCCCGGACAGCTTCCAGCATCGATCTCTGACTGTAATCCATTTCTGCAAATCATTAGTCACCAGTCTACGGACGGTAAAGTCTCTTACTCTATGTCCGTTCTCTGGATTCTACTGTAAATCAGGCAATGTCCATAATTTGGAAGCATCATCTACAGTTCGCTGACGTCCTAGAACATCGCGTCTGCCTGTTGATTCACAAGTACGTGACAAGCATCGCTTGCTGTAACAACTGACAATCATAGGCCTACAGGTGACGTTGAGCTTTATTGATGATGTTGACTTGAACTAATTATTCAGTAAAACCGCAGTTTCATAAAATGTAAGTTCTTTAGAAGTACATTATAATTCATTTTTCACTTTTAGTTTAGGACCAAATTGCTTGGGCTTTTACGTAGACCGTTTGTAACCATCCACGAGCTTACCAGCGTACCGATTGACAATGTACAAAAGTAAGTTATAAACTTACTAGTTATCGGACGGTTCTCTGGTGTCTCCTCGTACAGCTTCCCCTTCCTCCTCACACAGTTGGAACGCGTATTTAAACGAAGAACTTCTGATTCAAAATAGGAGGAGTAGACAGGTCCACCGTCAATATCAGTAGACTTGTACAATTAGTTATTATTGTTTCCGTGCAGTTATCAGCTTTCAGAAGTTGAGAACTTGGCAGTGAAGACCTTTATCGTAAGAAAGAATTTAACTGAAGAAGATAGCCGAGGCAGGCTGTATCGTGTTTAAAAAAATTAAGTTGTACATTAGAGTGTGAATTCGTAAAACCATAATTGGGCATATATGGACTGTTTAGCAAGTCGATAGCACGGCTACTAGACTTAAAGACAACATGAGTTCCCAGAAAGTGTTACAAT
Source organism: Magicicada septendecula (assembly GCA_034769895.1). Taxonomy (NCBI): domain Eukaryota; kingdom Metazoa; phylum Arthropoda; class Insecta; order Hemiptera; family Cicadidae; genus Magicicada; species Magicicada septendecula. Next base: position 1,109,193,396 of record CM068367.1, on the reverse strand, counting down.
AGGCAGAGGAAACGCATTCATGTTACATTTTACTACGTGCTCGTCCGTCCATCTTTCCGCACTTACCTTTTCACGTGACACTAGTTTTGCATAATTTTTGTTGTTTCAAGCCTGAGGAGATTTTAGACTTAAAAAGTATTATAGCATTTTATCTTGCATCTTTTTCTGTAAGTATTTACATTATAATTATTATTTGACGTTGCTCGCAAAATCATTCTTTGCTCTGTTGGAGCTGTTTCAATTAATTATACACTTTAGTTGCTTTGAAATTACTGTTTACATTTTATAGCGTGTGGTAAAAACTGCATTTACATAATGTTATGTACAGCAGTTTGTATGGCAGTTTTGCAACATAAAATCTATTTTCACTGAACTGGGCGTATATCATTCTTTAACTGCTTTTATACCTAGTTAACTTATGTGTTGTCGTACTGGTTATTTTCTTGTTTCATTTCTTTATAAGACAGTTACTTAACGATTATAGTTTGACACACTCATATTTATCCCCCTCCGATCCCCAATATGGCTGTCCACACTACATTCACATACACCCACTCATGCACTCTTTTTCTCCTCGTGCCTCCACCTTCTCTGCGCCCGGAACGCGCTGGCGTGCGTCTCCACATTACATATTCACACGAAGAGGCATATGTGTAAGGGGCATGTGTGGTAGCCCCGGCTGAAGGGGCTCGTCCCCAAAACACCTCAATACTTGTTCATTCTGAACAAGCCTCAAATAACGCGAAAAATTTCAGATATGTTCAGTTCAAGACCACGTCTCTCCCGACCATTATATACACTTTCATAACACCCAGTGTTACAACACTGATTTCAGTTCGTATATCATTGATTGTTCAGCTTCTGAACCGTTGGCTTAAGCCAGGCATCTTCTCACAGAGACGGCTTTCCAATGCTTGGCTTGCGGCTTTCAGCATTTGCCAGAATTAAATCATTCAGAACAGAATCAGCTCGAGTCGTCTCGACTGCACTGTCGCTCTCGGTCGTCTTTATATGTCGTCAGCTGTATGAATGAGCTGCCATGCCCAGGCAGCGCCTCCCCCAATTAGATACATACATATCTCACGGTTTCTCTTGCCTAGAATGATAGCGCAGCCGAATCGGCTTGAGCAGGTGCATACTATTGAGAATGAGTTTGCTTTGATGCATCTGCCTGCCTCTACGTCTGAGTTTCGGCTCCGGAGGTTCCGCATTGGCGTCGGTAGTAGGCGCAGTTGCCATAAGACCTCGGCAACAACGATGATCTGGCACGTCCAGCTGAATGGCTCCCGCGAGGAGATACTTGCACGGCTCGCCGTCAAGGGCAGCTTGACTTTAAGCTCCTGAGAGTTAAGGAAATCTTGGGGCGTGGAGCCGGGCTTGAACAATTAACGAAAATCCTTATAAAGGCCATATAGTACAAAGGGGACGCGCATTCTAACTCTTGTGCTACGATCGAATGACGGCCTTGCACTGGAAGAAACTGGCGTTCATCGGATTGCGGCCCCGACAACTCACACACACACATCAGCTATCAAGACGCTTCGCCCAACATCTATCTGTTGTATCAGAGGGTAGTAAGTAATGCAAATATAACTTGACCTTGCAACTAAAAACAACTTTTCCCGGTATTATTACTTGCCTGTATCGTATCTCCACGGTACATTGTGTAGCATTTCCGCATGATTTATTGATGTGTTTGTTAAAGTACTATGCAAAGTATACTTATTAATAAATTTCATTATATTAAACGTTTGTAAGAAATCTTTCTTATTCTGACCCGCTTGTGTAGTTGTTACCCCGACTTCGATACGTTACAGTTTATAGGGTTCCAGACATTTTTTTTTATTTTGTCATCAAAGTCCATGCAGTGGGTATATTATATCATCAAAGTCTGATAATACAATATCACGACAAACTACAAGTGAGAATTTTTTTGCCAATCATTTTTCATTAAGATCTTGATTGTAAAATACATACAGTGTATAATCGGAACGGATTTCATGAATTTATTTTTTCACACTCGCGTGGAAAGTAGCATATATGTCGTTTGCATATGCATCAACGTCGTATTCAAAAACAGTTGACATTCGTCGCTACTGCAATAACGGTAACACGATTTCCAACACGTCACGTCGTTAACCACACTGGATTTTCGGATGTGAATAATTTTATTTTGCCCATATTATATAATATAGTATGAAGTATGTATGTATGTATATTATTTGTAAATTTAAGTTTTCATTTAATGTTAGTAAATAAACGGGTCTGTAATTATATAATATTGTTTACTATCTACCAAGGAAGAGTTTGTATACTGCATAAAACCAGTTACAAAGTTATAAATAGAAAAACATATTCAATCATTCGTAGTGAAAAATTGTATACGCCAATGAGAGTTTCTTTCTAAAATAAAAATAATTGACATATAAATTTTGGCAAACAAAACAATGTGCAGGATAACACGCACGCACGCGCACACACACATGCGCGCGCGTATAAGTTGGTCAAAAATATATTTTTAATATTTTCAAGTAGCCTTTTTGATGTTATGAGAGTTGTGCAAAGTAATATTTAATTGAAGAGTACTGTAGATGTTAACGAAAAAATGTAAACCAGAAACCCAGTATCTGAGAAATATGTACCAAGTGCTCACTGTGATTGCATTCGTGACGTAATTATTAGGAGAACGTCAGTACTCACTCACATACAACAGGACGTGACATGGATGCATTATTTCGTTGCAACGGGGTCACACGGAGAATGCTTATCTGCGTTTGTCACTGAGACATAATGAGCGTTTAAACCCCTGACACTACGGATAAATAGCTTTTCTAAACTACGTGAAGTTGTAACGAACGAAATTCGTAACGCGATTCCATCAAAGTAAACTAAATAATTCACGACACATATGATGGTGTTTCAGTACAAAGTGCTCGTTATCTAAAGCTATTCGGGTGTGGGTAATAAAATGACACAATGCACAATCGCTTTCAATCTCAGCTGACGTAAACCTCAAACGGGTAAGGTGACGCGCACACACTGTGAGAGTCAGATTTACATTATTTATAATTTACATATCACAACATACTTTTTATAGTTGCTTTATCTGTAGCGTCTCCTCGTCCTCAGCCTGCATTAAAACTCTTACTGAATTGAGGAATGCCAGTTTCAAAACACGCACTCTACTGCCCAGCCTTCGTTCGAGAAGTTTTAAGTTTTCAAAATCAATTAAAGGTGCATACTGATGAGCTACGTATGCAAGTATGTTCATTTAACGTACTTTCCATGTCCATCTAACAAATAACACGAATACAAAAATGTATTAATTGATGACTCATTGAGCACTTGGTGAAACATATTAATACAAAGGTTTTGTAAAATATATAAAAACACTTGGTAAGTTTCACAGATTTTATTTAACTCTGTCAGCTGTTTCGACTAACTAAGCCATTGTCAAAGAGGCGAATGAATGAAATTACTAAACACAGGATGTGAGTAAAGGTGCTGGTGGTGGTGACCATCTGTTTAGGGCGTACCTGGAACATCTGTGTTGAGATGGAGAGGGGGTTTGTAAGAGACAAGGGAAGGTCAGGTGTCTTAAAAACTAAATACAATCATAAATGCAAAATATAAAACACAGTTTTTAAAGACCTTCCATGACCTGAATTTCATCCTCTGGATTCTGTCTCTTCAGCAACTTTTCTGTTATTAGTTGATTGACGAATTCGTCAAATACATTATTATTATCATCGTGTTTTTTAGTGATATTTTTTACTGGATGGAATGTGCCTTTATGACAATGGTTTTTAGGTCAAGTGGAATTTTTAGGATGTGGTGAGTAATTTAGTAGAGGAAAGGTAGCGTAGCAAGTGGGCAAAGGAATATATGGTAGTGATTTGAGGCAACAAACAAGAAACGGCTTCAGGGTAATGTGCTGAAATCAAAATAACATATTATAAATCTTATAGTAATGAACAGGCTAAGAAGTTTAGTAATTCACGAACTTGATGAAATGACCAGTTGTCCGTAGCGCTACACACACTTGTTCTACATCGCAGTCCTTGGGAAGGTCCAGCCAATGGTTTTGTTATACCGGCATATACTCAAAGATTATATTGTTCGGTAACTATAGTGGGACGTGGACTATAAATTATCGTTTATAAGTGTTATAAACGACGCGAACAACCGCATTACTCATTTCCAATTGTGAAATTTACAGACTCTACGCATAATCTCGCAGTCTGTTCTTCTTGATAACAAAGAATTGTTTAGTAGCGATTTTGCTCGTTTTTCACGTTAGGATTTTAAAGTATTAAGAAAGCTCCGCTCACTATTTTTAATAATGCAGCATTAAGAATAACGAGACGTCGAGGATAATAAATATTAATTATGATGGAAGAATTCTACTGTATTGAATATAAAATTGTGAAGGGTTTAATAGTATGTAAAGTTTTAAGCCTATGGTATAAAGAAGTAAAATAAAACCAGCCAGCATCCTTGGGCTCAAAGTAGTCCGGCGTTACAACATTTACATATTTGTTGGTCCAATGCTCCCTGGCTGTTATGTAAACCAAATTACCAGCTGAACGTTAGTAGTTGAAGCAAGGAATTGTGCAACCCAACTGAACTGGAACTTTTTTCAGATCTGTCCTAGAGGAATACATTAAATCTCATAAATCTCACAGTACTGTGTACATTGGTGGCCGGATGACGGTGTGTGGGTGGGTAGCGCGTTTGTCAGCGAGGAGGCTGTGCCTTCCACTCGTGGACGCTGCCAAAGGCGGCTAGCGTGTACACCGCCGAATTGTATGCGGTATGGCCAAGCTCTTCTATACCGTGAACACCGGTATAAGAGAGAATTTGTTATCTGTACGCATTCGTTGAAATTTCTAATAGGCAGTTACTCAGGCATTTCTAAGGCATAGACTACACGAACACAGTGGACCCATTATTGCAACAGTTAATTCCATTATGCCACGCGCTAGACAACCTTGGTTCATCTTTTACTTTTGTTTGGTATCCAAGTCGTGTAGGTATCTAAGCTAATGAGAAGCTGACGCTGCACCGAGAAGACCCTGCAGACAGCCCAGAAGTCGATGCTGTTGCCACAACCACCATGATTAATGTGTCGCAGCATATATGGAATTCACTGCCTAGTAAACTTTCTGCAGTGGAACAGAGTGTCCATAAATGGACAAATGGCAAGTTATCGCAGTAGTCGTGAACAATTTTGCATCACCAGACTGAGAACTGAGCACAACAAATTGATGTCGTCTCACATCCTATTAGGACCCGCATACGCTTGTTGCTGACCACTTACAGTAAAACAAATAACTAAAGACTGTAGTGTTCTTGTCGAATTCAGACAGAAATATGGAGTAAAAGGTAACCTCGAAGAAGAAGAAGAAACCCTATGAAACGAATAGTTAAGGACAAATAGAACTGCGTCCTTCATTAAAGCAGCAGGATTATTGTCTCGGCTCTCACAGGATTGAATATTATCAAATATACGTATAGGCTATCAAAAATAAGTAACACACGTTATTTTTTGACCAATAATAGGCGTAATTTCAGTGCAGGTTTGACCTCGCTTAATCACGTAATAATCCGTATGTAGCAGAGCGTGTCATTTCTACGTTCTTAATGGACTGCATTGATAAAACAACAAATTTAAGTAAAATACACAGTAAGTATCAGGAACACCATTAACCATTGAGACCACTCTATAGGTATAATAGGGTGAGCTTGAATTATTTCTCATCGCTATTGGTTTGTATAGAAACAGTAAGTTAATAGAAATTTAATAGAAAAACAAATGCACTGTCATGGAATATTATTGACTTTCACGACATAACCAGAGACTAGCACGGAATGAAATCGCTGGTCGCATTAAATGTACACTCTAGTGTCTGACAACCTCGAATTTCATGTCCAACATAAGATATACAGAACGGTACCTGTACACCTCTGTTAACTCGAAGCGTGAACATCTTGCGTCATTATTATAATCATTGAGACTAATAGTAGTATTAAAATCATTTATAATTGTACTAAAAAATATAACTCTCTTGATAATGATTGACGTGATGGTAACAACAATGCTTATAATTTTATAAGCATATATTTTATATTTATATTTTATATACATTTTATTTTATATTATATTTATAATATATTATTGGTTAAAAAATAACGTGTTACTTATTCCTGATAGCCTATACGTATATTTGGTAATATCAGTCGTTGGTGGGTTTTGATCATTAGTGGCTAGTAACCTGTTTTATCAATACATTTGCATAAGTTACTGAAGTAACTTAACCAATTAGAATTTGCTACGTAAGGAATGTTTCAGTCATTACAAACTGCAACACCTGCACAACGGAAGCTGCATCAAATAAGCAGTTCATTAATGGAGTCTGCTACAGTTTGCCAAAGAAACTTTATATCAAGAACTCGTCTTGTATCTCACAAACAAGTGACAGAATAATTAAACTATTCTACTGTATACCGTATTCAGTTATAACTTTACTTTGTATTCACAGCTATTTTGTATTTAGTTATAAGGTTTTCTGCCTTTAGCATACTTTTAAGTTAGGTGATATGTAACCTGAGGTTTAAACATAGTTACAAACTCATTTAATTATGGTTAATAACTTCTAACATTCCTAGAAGTTAAGGTTGGTTTGACAAACCTTATAGGGTCAACAAAGTAATTTTGGATATATCATTTTTGTAACTAAACCCTCACTTACACTTGTAGATTGTCTCAGTTAATACATTTTTAATATACACATATCTTGTAAATTCGGTGTAATTTCCCACTAAGTTTGTGTGGCGTACGTTTTAAAAAAATCAAATGGCCGCTAACCCTGATTGACGTAAAACCAAAACCGGTTCACAGAATTTCATATGTAGCAAACCCGTTAGATTATGAGAAAAAAATTATGTTGGAGAATGACTGTTAAAACTTTAATATCAGAATATGAGAAAATAAGACTAATTTATTTTTCTGAAGTCTGTAAAAACAATGTTTGTTTTCTTTGAAGGAAGATCAAATTTCTTTATTTTGAAACTCTCCTTAATCTGTACGAAACTGCTATAATGGACAGTCCAACGTGACGAACGGAACTGTCATCATGATTAATTCAGTTTGCTGAGATGGAACTCCTTTCAATGTGAATTGTCCGATGTTCATAACGTGGGCCGATTTCGGCATGAAACTGTCGTGTAGAGCAGTTTATTGTACAGTTCATGTACTAAGTTATGGTACTATGTAGTTAATGTAGTCAAGTTTACAGACAGGGAACTGACATTCAGAACAGTCCTATATTATTACTATGAAGCCGTCTAGTACGTAATTCAGTGAACGAATATGGTACCGTAAAACTGAACCTCTTGTGAACTGAATAGTATATATGTAATAATGAATAGACCAATGTACCAATACAGAACCGAGCGGTGTAGATCACAAATACGATACCGTCGTAAAGAGTTGTCGAGTGTACCAACACAGAGCCGTCAAACTGAGAGTTCAAGTACACAGAATTATATTTGTCCTAATGTTTAGTCTAGTAAACCGACAATTAAAACTACGCATTAGGTCCCATACGCAAAGTTATGTACAAACAATAGTAGTTTGCAATATGATAATCATATGCATGTCTCTATAGTTCTAAGTGTATCTCTTCTTCAGAGTCTGAAATCTACAAACTATTACTGTTAATTAAAGCTAACAGTCATCCCTCGCCAGTTGCATACGGTAATTTTACTTCTGTTATATAAACAGTCCATTTCATTAAGTAACATGAGTGACGTTTAACAAATAGTGACTGTAAATATGCCATTAATTTATTTTTTTTTTATAATTGATAAGCGAAAAACTACATATTACAATTAACATTTTTATTACATGCTAATTAATTTTTCTAGATGTAATTACTTGGTAAGTACTTGGCATCTTCACAAATTTTACCTTACGGGATTAAAAAGAAAAATTAAAGACTGTTTAATAAGCTTTTAATATCACCCAACACATTTGTTACATTTAATTACATATTTTCTTTCTGAATTAATTTAATCTTATATGCTAGTGTGTGAAAATAATATTATTGAAAAATGAGAGAAACAAATGTTATAAAAACGTATAGTTCTTTCTTGTACAAAAATAAACGATTTTTCTTTCAACGAACTATAACAAACATTAAGTAACGTGTTATAACATCTTAACTTGTGTTATAACTTAGGGAACCCGCATTTATTGGTTCTGCCAATTATACAGGCTGCCTTAGTTGTGATGAGCTGAAATTTAATCACAACAACAAAACAATTAATGTAAAAGGATTCTGGGAAGGGGAGACTGTTGATTTATGCACTCAGTTTAGTCGGTACTACTGATGACATCTCTTTATTACATATGGTATTAATTGCTCTACTTAAAATTCTCAACATATATGATTCAACAGCTTACAGTTTACAAGATGATTAAATATTTTATTCTTTCACAAGGGTTCTCAAAATAAGATGTACATCAATTTAATTAATTCCACGGATCCGGGATTGAATATAGTATGTTAATAATGGTCACCTCGCCATATACAATCTTTAAAATTGTGCCATTTGAAGAATGGACTTTATTAATCTTTTTAAAACAATAAAGCTTTCAGTTTAAACTTATACTCTTTTACTACAAATAAGAATACAATTACTGTCAGTACTTAAAATGTCTTAATGTTGTTAATTTAATTGTCTTTGGTTGGATATAATATTTAGTATTTCATAACCACGGAAGGCTTGCCTCCGTGTCACCTTTTGGATGTCCTCCAGCTCCTCGTTATTCCAGTCCTCGGGCCTCGGTAGCAGCATGTTTGATGTAGGTCAGGTATCTCTCATTATCTTCGTATCCGGGGATGGTGTAGTCCTGAAGTCTTTTAGATCATTGTGGGTCCTGGTTCTCTGCTCTTGGCTAACGGGTAGTAATAGCTCGTTGATTTGAAGGATTACCACAAAAGTTTCATTCACCTGTATCCACTTCACATGATTGTTTATTTGTTGCACTTCACTTTATGGTCTTACCACAGTTTTAATTACATAAGTTTTATATTTTAAGATTTTTGTAGAGATGTCATAGGCGCTAAATTTTCATTATTCTTTCTTACTTGTTTACAACATATTTATATGAATCGCGGTTCAACTATATTAACGAAACACATTGTTTAATAGTATAAAGAATGCCTCTGTGTCTTAACTGATGGATTAATCACTTTAGGAAACAAACTATTTTTACGTTCCACATTACTGCTGTGCGCAGCTTACGGGTTGACCGCTCCATTGCAAGTGCGTGAAAATAGTTAGGGATGAGAGTAGTAATCTCGCGACATTTACCAATCAACATAAAAGTAGTTCCATGTTTCTTCTTTATTTAAAGGATTAAAGTTTGACTAATTAATTAAGTAGAGATATTCTTAGTTATAGACGTTACTAAAATACATTACAGTGGTCTTGTTTAATTATTTAAATAATGTCAAAATTAACAAGTATATTTAGTTTGTTTAGGGGTTGGAAATCAAGTTAATTCTGGTTAGTGCCTGTCTATGCAGGATTAATTAACAAGCTTTACCCTTTCTGTACAATCGTATTTCTTTTATTTTATTATTAGACCTTTTATTAAACATTATTATTAATGATAGCAATACGATTTAGTTTAAATGTGCGATTTTATTCAAAATTTAAAATTTCTCAGCCTACACATTACCTATTTATTAATTATCATATTTTTATTAATGAAATCGTCACATACTCCGCCGCTTAAAACTTAGACTCCGGCTAATTTGGTCAGCAATGTACCGGGAGTATGCTTGGGGATTACCGTGTGAAATTTCTCTCACCCGTTTTTCTCTGTATGTAATTACGAGCTGCATAAGTCACTCTCGACTTGCTTATTCTTACTATCTATATATATACGTCATACTTTACAGACTAATTCTAATACTACATAAAATTCACACATTATAAAACATATTGTAAACATTCTAAATTTTTCTTAACTCTACTACTTATGACTACTACCGGATTTTTCTTTAGTTGTGAGTTATTCTAGTTATAGAATTACTCTTTAAGTAATTTGTTACTCAATTATTCCTCATATTTGATGTCACCTGACTTCTTACTTTGCTCTACTTTTCGATGAATAGGATTCAAGGTTGATCAGGCCTCGTACCTATTTATACGATTAGGTAGCCAAATGTTACTCAAGTACTCTTTTGCAGTAGAGTACAAAACATATACCCTTTTTTTTGCATTTATTTAACTTGCACTCTACCATTTCCTTCTTTGTGATAACGTTTTATCTGCGAAATATGTGTCCTTCGTACATATTTTTGAGTAGAGGGTTCGTACAAGGCTACAGTTACTGGAGTTAAGTATTTGTGAATTTGATAAGGACCGCACCATCGGTATGATAGCTTGAAAGTTGTCTTATCGATTGCACTACTCGTAGGGTGTGTTTTGTACATTACTAACTCACCGATTTGGTACTTTACTTCATTATTATTATGATTTCGCTCGTGATATTTCCTTGATTTCGCTAAGTTTGTTCGTAAATTAGCGCGCGCTTCATTCCATATTTTCTTAATATTTTTATCCCTAATTTCAAGGGGTAACAACTCATGTACTTTCCACTTAGTGGATAATGGGTGGTTAGGTTTATATTTGAACAATAATTCGAATGGGGTAGACTTATGTCCTTCATGATATGCTGAATTAAAGGCGAATTGTATCCAGGATAGGTTCTGGTCCCAAGACGTATGATCGTTAGCATGGTAGGCTATTAAAGCAGATTTTAGTTTTCGCAAATACCTTTCAGCTATATTTCCTTGCGGACGATACTCTGTAGTGGTAATGTGGTCTATTCCTAGTTTGAAACACATGTTCCTGAATTCCTTAGATTTAAACTGTGGTCCGTTATCCGACACTAGATGGACTGGAGTACCGAATTCTTTAAATAATCTATGCTGTAAAATACTTACTGTGGTAGAAGCTAAGGCTCGCCGCATGGGGTACATCCAGACGAATTTAGTAAAAGAATCTACGCAAATTAGTAACATTGTATTTCCTGATTTAGAACGCGGGTAGGGTCCTGAAAAGTCTAAATAAATTTTGGAGAACGGGGTAGCAGGAATCTCTGAGATTAATTGACTTATTTGGCTGTTTCTCGCTGGTTTGCTGAGTGGACACAACTTACATCTTTTCACGAAATTAGCGATCTCACTGTTCATATTTTCCCAGTGATATTCTTTACGAATTCGATGTATGTTTCTATTTATTCCCATATGTGCTCCAATGGTGGAAGAGTGATAGTATTCCATCAGCATAGGTTTAATAATATCAGGGGCGATTATTCGTATATATTTTCCGTTCGCTATTCTACAACATAACACTCTCTTACTTAATATGTATTTCTCTGACTTATTTCCTTTATCGAGTTGTTCAATAATTGGTCTCAAACGTGGGTCTCGTTGTTGATACTGGGCTAAGTCCGTAAATGCAAGAGGAAATTCGGTAATTAAAGTATTAATAATCGGCGTTTCTCTACTCTTGTTTTCGTAAGTATTACTACTCGGCTGGAACATACGTGACAGTGTATCGGCAACTACGTTTTGGGTGCCTCTAATATGTTGTACTTTGAATTTAAAACAATTTAATCTTAATACCCATCTTCCGATACGACCTAACTGTTTTGGGTGATTTAGTAGCCAAGATAATGCTTGATTATCTGTTTCTAACAAAAACTCTTTATGTTCTAAAAAGGGTTTGAACTTCTCAAAAGCGAAAACGATAGCTAAACATTCTAATTCGTATGCGGAGTATTTCTTTTCTTGGTCTGTCAGGGTGCGTGAAGCGTAACTAATAGGTAATCTAGAGTTCTCTACTTCCTGATATATTACTGCACCTAGGGCTACACTTGAACTGTCTGTCTGCACAACAAACGGTTTTGTAAAATCGGCTAATTGTAGTACGGGGGGTGATATGATGCTTTCTTTTAATTTCTCGAATGCGGTTTGGTGTTGCTCATTCCACTCAAATTTAACTCCCTTCTTTCTTAAGGTATTTAGCGGTGCTGCAATTTCGGCTAGATGGGGGATATACTTGTGGAAGTAATTTATCATTCCTAAAAATCGGGCTATTCCTTTCGCATCCCGCGGTGGTAAAAATTCTCTGATAGCACGGGTTCGCTCGGGGTCTATGCTTACCTTTCCGTTGGCTTTTACGATGTGACCTAAAAATGAGAATTGTGTCACAGCAAAATTTACTTTACTGGGGTTTACTGTTAATCCAGCTTTCTCCAATCGGGATAGTACTTCACGTAGATGTTTAAGATGTTGGTCAATTGACTCGCTGTAGATAACAATGTCATCTAAGTAGTGGTACACATATTTAAATTTTATGTCATGAAATAATTTTTCTAATAATCTGCTACATACAGAACTACCTTGGGAAATACCAAAGGGTACCCTCGTAAATTGGTACAGGTTGAAAGGGACGGCAAACGCGGTTAGACGTTTCGATTCTTCCGAAAGGGGTATTTGATGAAATGCCTGATTTAAGTCCATAATGGTAAAAATTTTTGCTTTCGTAAAATAATGAAAAGCACTGTGGATGTCGGGAAGCGGTATAGATTCAAATTCTATCCGTTTATTTAGTTGCCTGTAGTCCACAACTAGTCTATGTTTGTCGTTACTTTTGGGTACTAAAAACGCGGGTGATGAATAAGATGACGTAGAGGGTTCGATGACTCCTTGTTCTAACAATTTATTAATTTGGTTCCTCATTACTTCCATTTTTGGAGGTGATAACTTGTATGGGGCTAAACGTATTACTTTATTGTCGCTCAAATTGATTTTGTACTCTATTAGGTCCGTCAGTCCTAACTTTGGGGTGAGGACATTGGAGAATTGTTTTATTAAAGTCTGTATGTTCCGTCTATCTTTACTTTCCAGATGACCTAATTCCGATTCGTGATGCTTTAGATGTGTAGAAGTAGTGCTAGTACTTTCTCTATTATTTGCATTATCATCCAAGTTATATTTTCGTGAACGATCGAATCCAAAGTAAAATATCTTATCGTGAATATCTAGAATTATTCCTGTTTTACTGATAAAATCAGCTCCCAATATTAACTCGGGTCCTAACTCGTCGCATACCAACATTGGAAAATACCACGTTAAATTTTTAATTTTTACTTTAAACGTGATGATAAGTTTTATCATTAAGTTTTGTTTATTAGCTGTAGCGCATCTAATGTTTACTGATTGACTGCGTTTAACTAAATTGTGTTTAAATAATTTATTGGCTAGCTCTTGACTAATTAAACTTCGCGTTGATCCGGAATCAATCAATCCGAGGGTGGATGTAACACCATGGTCAGCTTGTATATACGGTAATTGACACTCACTGAAATCACATTTATTAATAGCGTTACATTTATCGATAAATTTTCTAACATAGGGGTCTAATTTTCTTTTGTTATTATTATTAATTTGTTTTAATTTGTTGACTCTCAGGGCCCCTGAGTTGTGGGCTCTCAGGGTACCTGTTTTCACGATGCTGCGGAAGACACAGGGTTTCGGATCTCCCTGCCTTACATGTTTTTTTGGATTATGAGTTTTCTGATTGTACTGTTTGCGTTTACAGTTTCTACTGAGGTGTCCAGGTTTCCCGCAGTTATAGCATACGTATTCTTTACGTCGGGTCTCACTGGTTTCCTGTCGAGGTTGAGGCTCCTTGGACTTACCATGGCCATGAACATAGGTTGGTCGCCGAAATGGTCGTCTTTCTCGTAGACTTCTTGCATCTGAGACTAGGGCTTGCGTTTCCTTTCTATGTGGTGTAGTGGATACCGATGCATGTCTGTGCTGATCTGCGTACCACACATTCGAAGAGTGAATACTACATTGTTCAAGGTCAGCGAAAGTGAGGGGTCTACTTATTAGTGCTAAACGGGAGCGTTCTTCAGGAGATAAGCCTACTAGAATAGTATCGACCAATTGTTTCTCACTCCAGTCGACTTGCAGTAGACGTGAAGATTCTCTGATGTCTGCAATATAGTGGGCCAGTCTTTCATGGGCTCCTTGTACTCGAAGTACGGTATTTCTTTTAATCTCCTCGTAAATTCCCGTGGGGATAAAATATTTGATTATAGTAGTATGAAGTTCTTCTACTGGAAGAGTCGAGTTTAATGATTCTAGTACACGATCTCGTAAAGGTGGTTTACATTTGGGTAGGATTACCTGCAGTATTTGCCAATCGTTCAATTGTTGTAGATCTTTTATTTGCAGTAGGTATCTGATAAAACTCAACAGTATCGTGATGCTTAAGCCATCGGTGTAAGGGATTTCATTAATTATTTTCTCTACTGGGTGGGAAATCTTTCCGTAGAGGTCTACATTAAAATTTACGTTTGGTATACTTTTCGAAAGATTGGTGGTTGCATTAGGATTTGTAATCGCATACTGACTAGTGCGAGTATGGTGACCATTAGGCGGTAGGGGTTCTGACATAGTTAGGGTATTTAATTCTCTACTAGGTAACTGTTCATGAGTCGGTTGTATCTTCGATACGGTGGGTGATTCTTGGTTCGAGGTGGAGGGAGGGTGTTCTAAAGTAGGGGATGGAACTGGGGAAATATATAATTTTTGTAAAGAGTGCTCAATTTCCTCCATTCTAGATGAGCCTGACTTTCGTCGTAAGTCGTTGACAATTATGGGTAATTGGCGTAATGCCTCATCCGCAAATTTCTGCACATCGGCGGGGATTACGGTGACGTCGGGCCAGCTTAATAAATTATTCAACCGGCGTGTTAAATGTTCTATTCGTTGCGTGACGCGCAATATTACAGTAGGTGATTTTTCGTCCTGAACGTTCTGAGATAATACCGTCAGTTCCCTATACTTCGCATAACAGGTTTCTCGTTCGCTGTCATAATCGAGTTCACGCAATCTATCTAACTGCGAGGGTATATCTGATCCGGTTTGGCGTAATGATTTTCGTAATTCAGACACGGTTACATTCACGTGTTTTAAACCTCGTAAAATTGCTTCGTAGCATAGCTCATCTCTTAATAATAGATCAGGATTAAATTCAGCCATTTCCGTAATGTGAGTGGCTATAGATAATTATTCTACTATTTGCATTAAATGCTATATAATGCTTTCTTTTTTTTTACACAAGAAAAATAAAAATATGAATCAATCGTATTCTTACCCTTTTTTTTTTTTTTTTTACAAATAAACAATTAAAATGTGATGACAACCTTTATCATTTTACATTGGTAGAGAGAGAGAAATCTCAAACAGGCTACGTTCGACAAAAGGGGGAATCTTCGGTTACTAAACACAGGAAAAGACACGCTTCTTATAACAATAGAACTAACAAAGAGGGTGGCGTATTGTCTAACTCAACTTGCGGGAGGGTAACTATGACAGTTTCACACAGGCGCGGACAAGAATTCAACCGGTCAGATTTTGTTTATAAACCGACATGTTGATGAATGAAATTTTTGACAAGCACGTACCTGATGTTATTTCGTATTCTTGTGGCGTCTTAAGTTAACATTATGTTCATTCCTATATCTAAATCATAATTAAAATTACTTATTTACTATACTATTATAATAATTATTATCATTTTATTTTATTTAAATTTTAGACACATTTTAGAGTAAATGAGTGAATAAATCAACAGGGTGTGTGTGGAATATTGGGACACAATTACTTCGTAAACAACACAAGACACAATTTTTTTTTTTTACAAAGGAGTAGCAAAATTTAAACAAATTAGCAGAGTGGCGCAATTTATAACATCTTAACTTGTGTTATAACTTAGGGAACCCGCATTTATTGGTTCTGCCAATTATACAGGCTGCCTTAGTTGTGATGAGCTGAAATTTAATCACAACAACAAAACAATTAATGTAAAAGGATTCTGGGAAGGGGATACTGTTGATTTATGCACTCAGTTTAGTCGGTACTACTGATGACATCTCTTTATTACATATGGTATTAATTGCTCTACTTAAAATTCTCAACATATATGATTCAACAGCTTACAGTTTACAAGATGATTAAATATTTTATTCTTTCACAAGGGTTCTCAAAATAAGATGTACATCAATTTAATTAATTCCACGGATCCGGGATTGAATATAGTATGTTAATAATGGTCACCTCGCCATATACAATCTTTAAAATTGTGCCATTTGAAGAATGGACTTTATTAATCTTTTTAAAACAATAAAGCTTTCAGTTTAAACTTATACTCTTTTACTACAAATAAGAATACAATTACTGTCAGTACTTAAAATGTCTTAATGTTGTTAATTTAATTGTCTTTGGTTGGATATAATATTTAGTATTTCATAACCACGGAAGGCTTGCCTCCGTGTCACCTTTTGGATGTCCTCCAGCTCCTCGTTATTCCAGTCCTCGGGCCTCGGTTGCAGCATATTTGATGTAGGTCAGGTATCTCTCATTATCTTCGTATCCGGGGATGGTGTAGTCCTGAAGTCTTTTAGATCATTGTGGGTCCTGGTTCTCTGCTCTTGGCTAACGGGTAGTAATAGCTCGTTGATTTGAAGGATTACCACAAAAGTTTCATTCACCTGTATCCACTTCACATGATTGTTTATTTGTTGCACTTCACTTTATGGTCTTACCACAGTTTTAATTACATAAGTTTTATATTTTAAGATTTTTGTAGAGATGTCATAGGCGCTAAATTTTCATTATTCTTTCTTACTCGTTTACAACATATTTATATGAATCGCGGTTCAACTATATTAACGCAACACATTGTTTAATAGTATAAAGAATGCCTCTGTGTCTTAACTGATGGATTAATCACTTTAGGAAACAAACTATTTTTACGTTCCACATTACTGCTGTGCGCAGCTTACGGGTTGACCGCTCCATTGCAAGTGCGTGAAAATAGTTAGGGGTGAGAGTAGTAATCTCGCGACATTTACCAATCAACATAAAAGTAGTTCCATGTTTCTTCTTTATTTAAAGGATTAAAGTTTGACTAATTAATTAAGTAGAGATATTCTTAGTTACAGACGTTATTAAAATACATTACAGTGGTCTTGTTTAATTATTTAAATAATGTCAAAATTAACAAGTATATTTAGTTTGTTTAGGGGTCGGAAATCAAGTTAATTCTGGTTAGTGCCTGTCTATGCAGGATTAATTAACAAGCTTTACCCTTTCTGTACAATCGTATTTCTTTTATTTTATTATTAGACCTTTTATTAAACATTATTATTAATGATAGCAATAAGATTTAGTTTAAATGTGCGATTTTATTAAAAATTTAAAATTTCTCAGCCTACACATTACCTATTTATTAATTACTATATTTTTATTAATGAAATCGTCACAGTGTATTCTTGTTAATTTTCACAAAATATAAAAATATTTTTTTGGCATTTAAAAAACATCTCTTTGTTTTTACATATTCAAACCAATACGGCTGACGCTAGATGCAAGATTTATTATGTTTTAATGTATTTCTGATACTTTTATTTATGTTTGATATATGTTAGTTATTTAGGAATCGGTTAATCTTTTCTTTAGTAAGATAATTTTTTTAAAGGTATATACAAGTATACTGGCATCCAGGTATATATAATACATAAATATATATATATACAACCTCTAAATACAATTTTTAATTGTATTTTGAAATACAATAAAATACTTATAGCGTGTTATTGAACTCAACGCATCGTGAATCAAGTTGCGCCTAGATAATATTGTTAATAAACGTGCCGCTATAATTTGGTATTATTTTAGGACTCTGCCACACGGACACTGGATTTGTTAGATTAATAGATACATTTGTGTCTAATCATAAAAGCTGCCCTAAGCAAATAAGTCTGTATCTAATAATAATGAACCAATAAATTGTAAAAGATAATTACGATAAGTATCTATATATATATAAATATAATGTGCCCATGGGCTTTTAAATTACCACACAGACTACGGATACTAATTTAACGTACCTCATTAATAACAAATTTACTCGTACACAAGAGGAAATGTAACTCATAAGCAATGTTTGATTTGACTAAAGAATTTTTATTTTTATAAACCACGATATAAACAATAGTTTAGTGCAGACAATGGCATTCAAAGTATTTTATTAAACTGCACTTGAAAATACAGCTCTTCATGAAATTCTCTTGTTTACTGCAGAACTGGGGCTATGGAAATCAACTTCTAAATCCTGTTTGAAATTCTATTGTTCTCAACATAATGGTTCTCGGCTTCATATATTCTGGCGTATTCATCACACGGGTTCTTTAATTATTCCAGTGCACTAGAAATAATGAAGTAAACACACTTGTGCAGATTCACATGAATGTGAAGTAAATATTTGTCCTTAATCGCCTGTATAAACAGAACAATATATATGACCTTTTGAGTGAGTTCGACGTTTGAAATATGGGATCTTTACATGCATTTATTCATTGTACTCTAATGGTTACTGTTAAAAGAGCATGCTCTGAAGTTATTACAACGTAATCAGTATTCAGTAGCAATCCTTGTCGTCTTGAATCAATTTTATTTAGTACAGTCTAATTACTGCAACACGTTTCATTACCTAATCAGAAAAATCAGATAGTGGACGTACCAGTTTGATACCATCTCCATCACTTACAGAAGAATTGCCATGGTCATTTACGAAAACACGGTGTCTCCAGTGCTGTTTGCTCGACCCTCTGATGTTACTCACAGCTGTTCATACAAGTCTCTTATTGCTTACGGATGTTACAGTGGGCTAACGGTAACACAGCTTAATTACCGATAATGGTCGGAGAGTTTGTCAAACTGTCTGTACATCAGATTAGAATAGTGTTTAGGAGTGTAAGTGGAACACTTCGCATTATATCCAACCATGTTAACTAAACTAATAATAGGTATCTCCTTTCTCCAGTTTTTTTCTAATTAAAGCTTATCCGATGATGCATAGCTGGAACCAAAAATATTGAGTTTATCAATATAAGACCCTAATTTTGTAAAGAAACCTTTATAATTTTCTATAATAAAAAATGTTTTTTTAAGTAATAGCTACTTTAATTGCTGATGGTTTTTAAGGTTACAGAAGTAACCTTATAAATAAATAAGTAATATAAATTACTTACAAGCAAACAATTTAGACTGATATCTTTTATAATTTCTGAGGAAAATGTGTCTATATTCAAAAAACATGTTTTTTCTGAAAACAAAATCTCACCGATAAAACTTAAAATTTTAACATGTCAAAACATTTCTCAAACACAAGATATTTCCTACAATTCTTCTTCTTCTTTTTCTTCTTCTTCACTAGTACGAACTCTAGACTCCTCTTTCACTGCCCCTTTTGCCTTATATTCTTTAACTTTTTTTTCATGGATTTTTCAGCATTTGTAATTCTCCTGTCTCCAGTCTTGTATATTAGTGCAAAGAAGTATTTTTAAGCTTTAGCCTATAATTTAAGCTTCCATTAACAAATTACATTTATTTAAAATTGTTTTCGTTTACCTCCAACCAAAATCGTTATCTTACCTCATGCACTTAAAATTTCAGAATATATAACTCTACAAAGGTTTTTTCAAAACGTAAGTCTAAGTTACATTATTTAGGGATTAATTTTGGTCCTAGGTCTTCCCAAAGTACACATTTTTCAGTACCGTTATATTATATAGTTCTTGAAATATGAGATTGACAAAAGGCATAACATTTTCAGGCAGGGGAAAGAGTCTATTACGGTCACATAATTTGTTAATTTTGTTATCTTACGATAGTTGTATCAAAGTATCGGCACTGTCTGGACACAAACGTCTTTTATAAACTTGCACATACAAAAAAGTATTTAAAAAATATTTTCTATTGAACTAGGGACTTTTTAAATACGCCAGATTGAATATATATTACATTATAACTATGCATAAAATTATTTTAAGAAGTTTTTGATTTTTTTGGGGAGCGGATTGCTACACTTACGACAACTTAAAAGGAATTCGACTGAAAACAATTAACTCAATTTAAATACGAAGCAATTCAGTAGACATACTTTATTCAGTACTCATGTTATTCAGTAGCCATACTTTACTTTTACACTATATGTCCATAGAGACACATACGCCTGCGTGCATATTTTACGATAGGCCTACTATTCTGTCTTGAAGTGGTGTATTTTTGAGTCTGCATGTAAAAAATTTCAAAAAATCTAGCACTATTAGTACAAAACTCCTTCTTGACATAAAAGTATAACATTGCAGGCCCAAAACAAAACCACTGTAATCGAAGAAGAAATGAAAAATTATGTTTGGAACGTAAACGCACGTAACGTTACCTACTACGATGGCTGTAACTGTCGGCTTATTACTCTGAGATAAACGCGTCAGGCGCACTGGTGATGTCTAGCTGTGCTGTACATTCTCTCAAGACATCAAGGCATACGAGCATTGTTAACGTCTCAAAGTGGCCGCTCAGCTTCAATTGTGATCTGGCGTCACTTGCAGGTAAACAATACCTGTCATATTATACGGCTTACACATAGACTAGTATAAACACGTAACTATACACATACCAGTATCTATCGACATCTAATTTCTAAATATCTAACGTTAAATAACGTATTTTTTCCCTTATTCTTCATTGACTACTGATTTACTGATTAGTTCGAACTGGGTACATTCTTCATAAATGATAAGATGGAAGAACGAAAGCAGCAGTGAATGGAGCACGTCTACAGAGTGGACCACTAGAGGCTAGTGAAGCGCGCTGTAGACGACAAACCAGTTGGCAGAAGATCTGCGGGTGGGTAGGCCCTGGAAGAAATGGCTGCGGTGAAGACGGAACAGGCTATAAGCCTACACCGTAAAGTGACGACGGTGCACTGGTATTTGGTTGTGTTTGACATACATTAGTCGACAGGAAATTCGAGCTACGGGAGATCTACTGCTCACGCCACCATAAATGGGGGGACATTCGCATGACATAGAATAAATAAACTTGATAGACGTTCATTGACAGTACTTGTATGTTTTAACTTATTTATTTTAAATAACACTATTTTTAAATGCAATAAAACATTAAATTTTATTTTATTCTTTTCAAATTAATTGAGAAACTGCTTACTCATCAGTATAAGCATAATTCATTTGTATAAATGAATTTTTTTAATTTAGTATGTTTTGCTTCTGTTAGTTGTTTTACAAAACCGCGGCAAACATTCTGTGTTACACAAGGCTGATTAGTTTATGAAGAACAAATAGATGAATACGTATATTGAAGTTGGCTAATCACGTTATAAACGAGAAGGAAATAGTGGCAAGAAGTAAACAATAAACTTTTCTCAAAAGAAAACTGGCTACTAGTGCAAGTGTTTGTTTTATTTAAAAGACGTCGTCTTTTTTGTGGTGTTCCAACTAGGGCAAACTGTCATAACAAGCATTTAGTAATTCTGTCCTGGACATCTACTATTGTTATTATCCTTTTACTTCACGGTTCAGCCTTTGAATTTTGAGGTCGTTTTCACTTAACCGCAACTACAATTATATGCTACATAAAAAAGAAACAGCAAGTATTCTATCACAAAAAATATGCGTTTGCAATATTTAATTTTGTTACACTTTTCTTCCATGTGATGAACACACAATGGTTTGACTTTTTGTAATTCCATTATCAAGTGATGAGAGACATGTGACAACCGTATTTGCATCAAGTCCCGACCATTTTTTG
The DNA here is from genome assembly GCA_034769895.1 of Magicicada septendecula. NCBI lineage: Eukaryota > Metazoa > Arthropoda > Insecta > Hemiptera > Cicadidae > Magicicada > Magicicada septendecula. The sequence continues at coordinate 1,109,171,614 of CM068367.1, read as the reverse complement.
TTTAATAATTTTTTCAAATTTAATACTGAGTACTTACAAGTCGATATATACAGTTACTCTTTAATATATGAAGCACCCTGCTTTGTTTTTATTGACATTAGTATTACGGTAACTTTAATAAAGTTAAATATGTTATTCAACATAAATATTCAAATATTTTCAAGTGATTGTACAAGTATAATTTTTAGCTCCTTCTTTAACTTTCCAAAACTTTTTATAAGTTATTATGTTAGTTTAAATTTTATTTTTAACAATAGTATGTATTTTCCTAGCTTTTAATTTGCCACACGAAAATTAAAAATTCAACACTATAATTTTTAGTAGGTGATTGTAGTTAAGTTTTCTGTTTACTTGAGAAAGTAACAGCTGTCAATGTCTGTAATGAGCAAAGACTGACAGACACACACAAACACACCACACATTAATATTTATAGAGACCAATATTGTTACGTCGGTTGCACAGACAGTGGTTGTACAGTGGAAACAAAACAACTGACAATAGATAAAATCCCTATTTACACCTTTAGTGACAGTTTAAATAAATACTGGCTACAATAAACTGTCATATGCAAGCAATTTTTCCAGCTTACGATTATCCAACACACATTAACGTAACAAACAATAAATTCCATTTACTTAATAGTGTCACACTTAACAATGCAAGTCACCAATTACAGATGACTTCACACAAAATTCACTATAATCACTTTACACTAAACGTATTCTGAATCATAGTCCTAAGCGGACTGACTCGCTTCTCAATCCTGTATTTATATCCAGGCTGTGTGGCGTAGAACGTGATATAAATGATCTGGATGCAGGTAGAACAGTCGACCATAATTTGGAAAGCGCGTCAGGAAATATCTAGAAGTTGCACGAGCATTGCGTAATACTACCGCTCACACAACGCGTTCAAAACGTTGTGTAGACACACATGTTATCTGTTGTCTCTGTAGAAATATTAACAGTAAAGAACATCACAGAAAGTACACGTAAAGAGTGACTGACAGAGTATTAGGATTAAGTCTAGCTGATCTGTTATGGTCTAAGTTGAAGATATTGAATGAATTGCAAGCCTGGGGAAGTATACAAAATAACTAACGATATAAACCCTCGATACAATATAGTATAATTATAAAGAATTATCACTTTATTTCTTATAAGTGAAAAAATAATATGGCGTTTTACACACACACACACACATTCGCCACTGAGGGCATATGCGACCTATTTAATTCCGTGTTGAGATAAATATGTAAAGATGTCAGTTACTTTTTTTACTCAAACAGTAACGCGCGGGTTGACTAGATGAAATCTCTTTATTGTGTGACATAATCATCTGAATATCTTGCAGCTGGGAATAATTGAAAACGTGAGTTTTTCACATCTACGGTAGGGGTGTTGAATGTGTGCTGATTTACAAACACTATCAGTCCGCAGAATGGATTACATAAAACAAACATTGGGTGATTTATTGTTTCCACTACTAAGCACTACACACCGTATTGTGTTACGTAGGCCTATACTTAGTCCTCTCCACATTAAATATTTTATTACACTACGATCAATGTAATCATTGCCAACAAACATGTCATTTAAACCGTAATTTGTTACATACGTATGTGTTTGGTGGTTTAAAACGTGTAGGCCTACAATACGTTTTACTGAATGTCAATAACCGTTCACTTAATGTACCTAGTTGAGGAAAAAATTAATAAGTCTAATAGAAGTGCGTATGTGTGCGTGCGCGTGCGTGCGCGTGCGCGCGTGCGTGTGTGTGAGAGAGAGAGAGAGTGAGAGTGAGAGCACTTTAGATATAGTCTAGACTTTGCCATAATAATCTATACTTTCTTTTTAGAAGAATGGTTCTGATACACTCTTTTAGTATATCAGATATACTTCTGATAAATACACTCTTTTTAGAAGTTTTCTGCTTCAATTCCATCTTCTTCATTCATCCCTACTAATGATGTATATCCAAATTATTGTTTAGCATTCAGAAATATAAGTGTACATATCAATAAAACTTAAGTATCTAAAGATTTTTTTATTAACTAAAAACTAGTAAGGTCCTCGAGATGTAGAGCTCACTCACTATTTTGAATATAATAATTTATTTTTATATAAAATCAAATTAATACATTTTTGTTTTGTAAGGCTGTGAAAACGTTTTTAGTACGTAATGATTCCTAGTGTTAGAGAGAAACACCACAACGAAACAGCACACGTCGCTTTCCATATTTTACATTTTATAATAATTATTTTTCTTTTTAGTGTTTTTGAATACATATACAAATGAAGTTACAAATTATAAGACAAGTATCAACCTGAATTGTTCTACATTAAAAATAATGTTTGTCTTGTAAGGGACTGCAGTCGTCTTATAAATGTCCTAAATAACCTTTTATAATTTTTTCAAAAATTTACATTCTATTTTTGGCCACATAAATTAAAAAGTTTTTAAAGATAAATCTTCTTTCAGATGTCGATTAAAATTCACTTTAGTCTAATAAATGCCGTGGACTTTTATAATTTTTTCAAATTTTTTATCACTTTTTTATCATGGGAGTCATAAAATTTGTAGATTCCAAAAGAAAAGACTACATTCATATTTGGTTAAACTTGTCTTTAATTTGTTACCCTACATGTTTTTGCGACATTTTTAAAAATTTTGCCCTTATACTGTATTTATGTCTCCTACTCCTCTACTGGGGAATCAATTTCAAAAACGATAGGAATCCGAGAGGTTTAAACATGGACGCCCGCTCTAAATTTGGTTGATACATTCAAAATTTATCGTGAGAATTTCCCCGGATAGACAGATGGACGAATGGCAATCGGTCGAGTTAAGACTGAGAACTCAATTCACTCGTTAAATTAGTTGCATAAATTAATTTTGTAAATTATTATGAAGTAAAACGTCACTGCTATTTGTTTCTATTCAATTCTGACATTTCGGGGTAATCGAGTACAGAAAAGAATGTTTACATTATATTTTCAATACGGAGTATATCGGTTACTATTGTGTATTTCATTCGTGTGAGTGTTAAACGTTTAGTCTAATTGCATACTTCAATACTTTATATGCTATATTTAGCTCCTTGTGCTTACCGGTTTCAGTTTGCCTCTTAAATGAATCAGAATATTTGTGCCAAGTGAATAAAATCGGCGCTTATACAAAAAAATCATACTGCATTTAACGAATACGCCAAAGAAAAATAGGTACTGTATTTAGCGGTGGCGTTCTCCCGTACTGTGTTTAGCGTTTAGCACACAATCTACTGGAGGTAATTCCGCTGCGCCCGATTGGTGCTGCACCCTGGCGGTCGCTGCTGATCGCGAGTTGAAAAATGCCAGAATAAAGGTTTCTAATCTTGTCTGAATTGCTGTTTGAACCAAACACCACGCCTCGCGCTCCGACAGAGAAGTTTTTTTAATTGTACCATCTTCCATCTATGGCAGGCTAGATTAAAACAGATCTGCTGTAAGTGAGTGCAGTATACGTATATATATTAATTTGAAGTCATGTAAAAGGAGTTGGTTTAATAAGTACAGGAATGAATGAAATTGTTTAACCTATTACACTCACGCCACGTGGCGAATTAGAGTATGTGTAAATTGTATTAATTGTATAGCAATTGTATAACAAAATGAGTTAATTGTATAACAGTAATTGAAGTCTTAACTAAGGCCCCGTAATTGAATTAGAGTACGCAAAATAATATGTAATTTAGCCAAACTTAATGTTTTCCAAGATAGGGCCATATGCCCGTATAACCTGTTGCAGAGTGTGTCAAACTTTCATTTCAAGTAGGCCTAAAGCAGTGTTTAATATTATAAATGGATTTTGGTGCGTGTGAGGGTCCTGGGGGAATTAGTGTTGGAGCTTCTCGCTGATAATATTTGTATGCTTAGGGTCCCTCGCTTCACGTCGAGGAACAGCCCCAACCTGAACAAATGAACATCCAAGACTCTCAACTTCATCTGCCGGAGGAGAACAGCGAGGACAGGCCACACCAACACTAATATGCTTTAGACCAGGACGTCAAACTTCACACCACGGAATAAATCAGGTGACACCAACCCAATATTACTTTTCACACAAGGGAATGTAACCCACTAGAACTCGTGGGCATATAGCTACTCACCCTACAATGACTTTAAACTTAACTTTACATCTTTTAATTGGGTCCCTGGTTAACGGGACAGAATAGTGCGCCGACTTGGGGGGAGGGAATCTTTTGTAATACTTTTTATATTAAATGTGAGCCCAGAGGTTGGCATGTGTCTGTGGCTGATTACCATTCAGGCATGTAAATTTCTTTCTAGTTTTCAGTAAAAGGGTTACCTTAGTGCTAGTAATTCTATCATTCATCATGTAATTTCACAGGTTAAATTTAGTTTTCAATTGATTCATTAATTTCACATATTTATATTCAGTTTCAGTCCTATAATGGATAGGAGTTTCTTTTGTTAGTTTCAGTCGGGTCCCCAGTTTAATCCTGTATAGGCGGATTTTCATGCAGACTTGAACATGCTCCTGGGACAGGTTTAGTTATGCACGATCTTGCCTAGGAACATGCCGGCCTTTGGGCCAAATTAATTCTTAAAGGTTATAAAGCATCATGACACATTACTGTTTTTAATATTTCACAAAATTTATCATGCTTAAATTCTTTTTAATTTATTATGGTCACTTGTATTTTTACTGAATTATAATTATATTTACTCCAAGTCTAAGTGCAGTGTGGGAGCACTTTATAGTAGTATCAGGCATTATGCCAACCCCTGAATTTTAGTATGGTCTGGGGGCACTGGTGTTACACACACATATATATATATATATATATATATATATATATTTGGGTTATTATGCATTAAGATCTTGCAATAGGTGTTGCGTGCAATAATATTTATGAATTGTAAATTATGTACCTCCTGGGGTGAAAGAGGTGTGTCAAGATATTAATGTTGAAAGTTGTAATTATCCTGTGATGTGGAACGTGTGTATGTGTTGTAGTTGTAGACATATATATGTTTATATGTCCATTTATATGTGTTGTATATTCATGTGTATTTTTGGGGGTTAGGTATAGGGCTAAGTGGGGAAAAGTAACCCCAATTGGAAAAGAAAATTTTTATATTCATTTCATTTAAATTTTATATTTATTTGTTTGAAGTAAAAATTTAAAGCAAAAACATTTTAAAGGAGAATACAATGATTTTGTTGGGAGATAGTTATTTAAAGTTTGGTTATAATAAAAATTTATTGGTTGTTAATTTTGGAGTTTTAATTGCAAGTCCCGTCTCACTGGATCCAGCTCATTTTTTGCTTCTCTAGGCTTTTGGCCTAGTTTTACTTATCTTGTGGCCCCTCTTTAGTTGTTAAAAAAAAATAGAAATTTTATAAGTCAATAAAACACTTAAACAGGGGTTACATTTGGTAGCAGAGCGTGGTTCAAATGTAACCCCTCTTTAAGTGTTTTATTGAATTATAATTTTTTTTTGAATATAAACATATTCAAAAAGAAACATAAAAAAAACATATAATATTGACATATAAACATACATATGTATACAACTACAACACATACACACGTTCCACATCACAGGACAATTACAACTTTCAACATTAATATCTTGCCACACCTATTTCACCCCAGGAGGTACATAATTTACAATTCATAAATATTATTGCACGCAACACCTATTGCAAGATCTTAATGCATAATAACCCAAATATATATATATATATATATATATGTGTGTGTGTAACACCAGTGCCCCCAGACCATACTAAAATTCAGGGGTTGGCATAATGCCTGATACTACTATAAAGTGCTCCCACACTGCACTTAGACTTGGAGTAAATATAATTATAATTCAGTAAAAATATAAGTGACCATAATAAATTAAAAAGAATTTAAGCATGATAAATTTTGTGAAATATTAAAAACAGTAATGTGTCATGATGCTTCATAACTTTTAAGAATTAATTTGGCCCAAAGACCGACATGTTCCTAGGCAAGATCGTGCATAACTAAACCTGTCCCAGGAGCATGTTCAAGTCTGCATGAAAATCCGCCTATACAGGATTAAACTGGGGACCCGACTGAAAATAACAAAAGAAACTCCTATCCATTATAGGACTGAAACTGAATATAAATATGTGAAATTAATGAATCAATTGAAAACTAAATTTAACCTGTGAAATTACATGATGAATGATAGAATTACTAGCACTAAGGTAACCCTTTTACTGAAAACTAGAAAGAAATTTACATGCCTGAATGGTAATCAGCCACAGATACATGCCAACCTCTGGGCTCACATTTAATATAAACAGTATTACAAAAGATTCCCCCCCCCAAGTCCGCGCACTATTCTGTCCCGTTAACCAGGGACCCAATTAAAAGGTGTAAAGTTTAAAGTCATTGTAGGGTGTGTAGCTATATGCCCACGAGTTCTAGTGGGTTACATTCCCTTGTGTGAAAAGTAATATTGGGTTGGTGTCACCTGATTTATTCCGTGGTGTGAAGTTTGGCGTCCTGGTCTAAAGCATATTAGTGTTGGTGTGGCCTGTCCTCGCTGTTCTCCTCCGGCAGATGAAGTTGAGAGTCTTGGATGTTCATTTGTTCAGGTTGGGGCTGTTCCTCGACGTGAAGCGAGGGAACCTAAGCATACAAATATTATCAGCGAGAAGCTCCAACACTAATTCCCCCAGGACCCTCACACGCACCAAAATCCATTTATAATATTAAACACTGCTTTAGGCCTACTTGAAATGAAAGTTTGACACACTCTGCAACAGGTTATACGGGCATATGGCCCTATCTTGGAAAACATTAAGTTTGGCTAAATTACATATTATTTTGCGTACTCTAATTCAATTACGGGGCCTTAGTTAAGACTTCAATTACTGTTATACAATTAACTCATTTTGTTATACAATTGCTATACAATTAATACAATTTACACATACTCTAATTCGCCACGTGGCGTGAGTGTAATAGGTTAAACAATTTCATTCATTCCTGTACTTATTAAACCAACTCCTTTTACATGACTTCAAATTAATATATATACGTATACTGCACTCACTTACCGCAGATCTGTTTTAATCTAGCCTGCCATAGATGGAAGATGGTACAATTAAAAAAACTTCTCTGTCGGAGCGTGAGGCGTGGTGTTTGGTTCTAACAGCAATTCAGACAAGATTAGAAACGTTTATTCTGGCATTTTTCAACTCGCGATCAGCAGCGACCGCCAGGGTGCAGCACCAATCGGGCGCAGCGGAATTACCTCCAGTAGATTGTGTGCTAAACGCTAAACACAGTACAGGAGAACGCCACCGCTAAATACAGAACGGGAGAACGCCACCGCTAAATACAGTAACTATTTTTCTTTGGGGTATTCGTTAAATGCAGTATCTGATTTTTTTGTATAAGCGCCGATTTTATTCACTCGGCAAATATTTACTATTAATACAGTGGTTTCACAGTAGCCTCTGAACACTATAGTCGCTTTTTAATAGCGTTTGTAATTTTTCTTATCAGTAGGCTAATAGACCTTGCTTTATTTACCACTCAGGTGGCAATAAGTTCAGTAATTTGCTTTTTTTCGCTTCATTAGCTTTTTTTAAAATTTTACCACTAATCTCATTTCAGTAACATTAGTTGAATTACATACCCACGGGTTCTTGTCGCCTCGTCTGAAAATATTTCTTCTTTTCGGACAGGTTTCTATATCAAACCTTTATACAACGTATTATAATGGTGATAAGATTCTGTATCCATCAAGAAAATTAAACCACATTAAATCTCCACTTTGTTAGTCATTAACATCAGTGAAATACGATTAATCCTTCACGGCTCCACAAAATCCATCATATGGCGGAACCCCAATCACTAAATACTCGATACGGAAACAATATCCTTATGTATTTATTTTATTTATTTAGACACGCCTACAACATTTATTTCCTCTCTTGGATTTCTTGTTTGTTTTTGCTTCCCGTTTTTTCTACTTTCTCTGCCACTTAATGCCAGAATAAACTATCCGAAAATGTAACAGAACCCTAAGGCTAACAAGTCATCTCTCAGTTACAGAGAGATTATTTTATTACAGCACAGCCATTTCAGTCTAAGAAAAATAATAATAACGTACAAAACGTAGTTGTCAACACGTTTTAACACTATATCACTGAATATAGTTTAAGGAAGTTGTTATCTGTTTCATGGTGGAGAAACAGGTGTTTGTTGGTAGAATTAATATCACTAAATAACTCTGGAAAACAAAAAATATGATTAACTATACATTGACAGAGAAACAATTCAAGTTTTATTTGTTTTAGCACGAGTTTTAGACAGTGAAACCCTTATGATCAACCGCTGTTCTTAGATTGAATGTATATTGTAGTCTGTAGATAACATTTTTATGATGGGAAAATTTGATCACATATGTACACAAACAACTGGATCTTACATGGCACAGACACAGTAAACATTTAATTACATAATGACATTTGTAAACTTATGTATGTGCGATTGAAATGAACCATAGGTCTAACTGAATAACCATTACCTGTTTTGATTACTCTGTTGTTGCGCTAATGTATTGTTACGACGGTCTCACTGATCGTCGTATGGCACAGTGGAAAACTAAATACAAGGCACCAATAAAGTTAGTGATATCCAGCTTTAATTATCACAATAACGTGTAGACAACAAGACAGTCTCTTACAGCAACTCAAGTAAAATTTGTGCACACGCAATAATAATGTCAACCAATAGAGTACCGGTAAATTATAACACAATAATATTTCACCGCATTACTTCGAACCTCACTTGAATAAATCGCCACTTAAACTTGAACTGACCATCGCTGGATGCTTATATTTATACCCCGATGAGATGTCAGAATAATCTGTCACTTTTTAAATAACGTGTTAAACAATTGCTTATTAAATGCGCTGTCTAATCCACTAGAAACAGTGCAAACTGTCTGGCCTTGAACACAGTGCGCTGACCGATGCGGTCTGGAATAGCCTCGATTATTGATATGCATGATAAGTGTCACGTAATTGTCTTTCATCTCAAAGTAGCAGCAATATGTACGCACACACACATTACAGCTGGACTCTGCTGGGATAGCCGACAAACACGTAGAACGACACACTCCATTGTCCGAGAATGTTCCGTTGCGTAACAGTATATTGAACGAACACAGTAAACATTAAATTATATAATTTACATTCGTAAATTAACGTATGTACGATCCCACCGTACGATTGAAATTCACCATAGAATCACCATAGACCTGCATGTGTCTGATTAATCATTACCTACTTTGATTACTCTGTAGTCGCGGTATATAACGGCACACTGAAACTATACTACGGTGATACTAGCTCTATGTTTAATTAGGATTAACTACATAGAATTATTGTGTCTGTCGCCAGGGAATATTAATTAGCTGTGTTAAGGCAGGTGCTACCGGTCCCGTGCAGTTTGGTTTACGCACGTACACACACACACACACACACACACACACACACACACACACACACATTTTATTATTTTGTAGATAGAGTAAATTGCGTGTGTTGGAGCATCTGGATATGGACATCTCACACAATTTACGTAACGATGAGTTTGTTTACATATACCACCTCCAATCACGATACTTTCCTTTTACCGTCTTCAGGACGGCTCTGTATGTATTATATTATATAATATAATAACAGTACGTTAGTCCGTTATCAGGAACAGTTACAGCTTGGGACACTTACGAATTACAACTACAAGATTTCAATTATAATATTGTCCCCTCCCATGGGTTGTACTGTTGTCTGTCCCTCTCTAAATACTTAACTTATTCAGTCACTACTGAACTTATTCAGTCAATACTTAACTTAAATTATTCAGTCACTGAACTGGCAACCTGTTTACTGAATATTTCAGTCACTAGGAAGTAAATTCATATTGACAGAAGATTCGAATGCGATGGATTGCTGTTTTTGGGAATATATCGTGACTATTACCAAAGAAAATCTAATTTAAACTGCATTAGAAAATTTGCATGAAACTCTATGACTTGAACACTAAAATATTCGTTTGGCCAATTGATTCAAGAAAAACGGCACAGCTAATCGATTGCTTTATAGTAAAGAACATTTCTAATTATTACTTCAAAATTAATGGAAGTTAGAACGCAAGAGTTCTGACCTCGTATTGTGAATATTAAGTAAATAATTCACCCATTTTTTGTCCAGTAGACGGGGAATATTATGGTATATAATAGAGAAAAGAATAAAATCAAGCGTATTATTCTGAAATAAAGTAGTATAAAAAGTAGGAAAATCTGTAATTGACATACGACAGTTAACTTGAACTACTGTACTGGAAAATAACTGCACTACAACTGTTTTAGGAAAACACAGTTTTAACTACAGCCGAGAAAATAGTTGTAACAGTAAGCAGGTAGCAACAGACAACTACTCCCCCAACTTAACTAAATAATCTCATTAAACAATTAAGTAATAAAAGAAATTTGAGACATTAAACTAAATTGAAACAACAACTGATAGCCTGTAGAACCAACAGACGAGATTTGTACCAAACGTCAGGTTCCTAGAAGGTAACCAGTAGAATATTGTTACGACGGTCGACGATCTAACTGATCGTCGTATGGTACAGTGGAAAACAAAATACAGACACCAATAAAGTCACTAATCACCAGCTTTAATTAATAACAAATAATAGTTTGTAATCACCAAGATTATACTTGTACTGACACTTTTTGGATGACGTGTAAACAAGTGGCTGTACAGGCGCTATCGATTCCACTAGAAACAGTGTCGATGTCTGGCCTTGAACACAATGCGTTGACCGGTGCGGTCTGGAACAGCCTCGCTTGTTCACGTAATGTTTTTTCTTCTCAAAGTAGCAATATGTACGCTCACAAACATTACAGCTGGGCTCTGCTGGGATATGAGATACTTGTAGAACAACATTCTCTATTGTACGAGAACGTACAATACTGCATAACAATATTTAAGGTCTAAAATGAAAACTATCAATCAGGGTACCGTACGGAAATGAGCCAGGCATAACGAATAAAAATCCACAGATTTTCTTACTGTTTTGAGAACATATTCCAACCGCATGTGGAATAGAGAGGAGGAAATATATATATATCAGAACTGCATTATATCACAAATTGAAGTAAATATGAACCGACTTGAGAACATATCCGTTTCTTAGTTCAGTGAGTAAAATGTATACGACGAACGGTCAGTTTCACTATCAATCAACGATTTATCAAATATTGCAAAGAAATTAATTGATTATTAAAAGTGAAAACTGAAAACTAAGAATATTTTCTTTTATAAGGTTACACTTTGAAAACATAACATAGGCTATTTTCGATATTCAACAAACATTTATATATATATATATATATATATTATATAACTTTACAACTTTGTTAACTTCGGGAAGCTCCAAGTTCAGGGCGATATATATAACTTTACTGAACTTGCAAACTTTACAAATTATGGTGTGTGAACTGACCTACCTGCTGTGCGTTCTTGCGTCTTCTTCTTCCGACTAGGGCCGTAGGAATTTGTGATTTGAATTCGCAAGTAGGTTAATTCAAAAGTATAAGCACAAAGTGTATCGTTATAATAACTGTGAATAGTTTTGTGATGTTGGTAGATTTCGGAGTACAGCATAACAAAACAGTGTTGGGTATAAAATTGGGGTTTATTATTCTAATAGCACATAAAATGAAAAACTTACATCTAACGTAATTCTTACGTACTAAAGAGTAATGAGTAATTTGATCAATGTTTTCAGAACGAATATTAGCTTCCAGAAGGAAAGCTTATAAATACGAATTTATACGAACTTGTTTCTTATTGCTTTTTAAAGTTGATTTTTCAAATAATTTAATTAATGAGTTTTCAAGATTTTAATATTGGTTTTACTACTTCAGAATGCTTCTAAATACTCTTAAATAAATTAGCCGTGAATCTTGTTCTACGTGCCATTATTTACTTGTGATTGGTTTCACGTATACTGCAGTATAAGTTTCTTAAGTGATTCAATATTAAGATTTGTATAGCGTTTTTTATCTATGTCTATTTCTTATCTATTGCTTCTTACTTAACTTATACTTGTTCTACAGATTATCACAAAATTGAAGTTCTTATTAACTTAGAGTCTCTGTTTTTATAGGCATCTGAATGAAATTGACTTTACAATTGATTTTAACAAAAGAAAGAAAAATGTTCTGTTTATATAAAAAGTATAAATGATTTTTGACTTTCCTGGTACTGAAGTTCTCGAAGATGTCCTCTGGGGTCCCTCGCTGTCCTAGTCCAATCAGCTAGTGGCGATGATTTCCGCTGCGTCCTGGATTCCAACGAAGAGTTCAGGGATCAGCAACTCCGTTCCTTCAGCAACTGTTGATGGATTTAACGTCCGTGGTTTAACTGCTGCAACTGCTTCAGGCCCTCGGTCCGGATACTCTGCACTTATGTGTGTGTGTACCTCGTCTCGGGTGTCGCTCTGTGTCGTCAGTTCTTCAGCTCGTAACACGTTGTAGACGGCCTCGCTCTGTTGTAGTCTGGGTGTGACTTCTAGTAGTGTATGGTCGATCTCTTATATGCGTACGCCAACAGTTTGGGTGTATTGCGCAGTACGCTTATTTGTTGATGAATAAGACTATCGCACGAAGACGCCGCCACAGTTCAGTCGTTATAGAAGAGTGTCTGTGTTGTTCAGAAGTTGAATCTTTACAGAAGTGTGTGTATGTGTGTGTTCACTGTTTGAGTCCTGGCAGAAGAGAATGTGTGTGTACTGGTTGAATGTTAACAGAAGAGTGAGTTTACTGGTTGATTGCCAACAGAAGAGTGAAGAGCGTTCAGCTCGAAACCAACGGTTGTTCAAAATTTTTAGAATGATCTGATTGGCTGAAACATTCTCCCTTCTACTTAAAATTTAGTCACCTCATTCCGTGAGAACTAAAAATAATTCCCACAGTCCGAGAATTATTATTATTTTTAATATTCTGGAATACACCAGAACCAATTGTCGGTCGGACGTCCGGTTGCAATTTGTATTGCAATTATCTTGGCCTCAAGCTACGTTATGCTTAATCTAACATACACATTTGATTCGCAATTTTTATAATTATAACATATACAAATCTGAACTCCCTAGCTCTCTTACTATGGAAGTTATTTAAATAAAATGAATTATCTCCTTAACTCTTTAATTATATTTATTGAAATTTGCACACCCTATTCTTAATATTTCGGCAAACATTTTGGCTATTTTGGATTTTGCCTATATTTACTCGTTTCCGAAATATTAATGTTTTAAAGTTAGGGCGTGTCCCTAATTTATAACGGTGCGTGTGCGTGGTTACATAACGCCGCCGGGCGTTTTACAAAAGTTTTGAATGCTAGCTACAGCGCGAGATATGGATCTATCGATTTAAATTTATTTTATACTTGATTTTTAAAACATTCTACATATAACCCCAAATATATGGGATTTGGTACGTTATAATATATATATATATATATATATATATATATATATATACATAACTCAATGTCTGAGGATTTGTTCCTTTGTATTGAATATAAATCCACACCGTTACACCGATCGCCACCAAATTTTGCACAGGTAACCTTTTACACAAGGCAAAAACACAGCCTAACTTAGAATTTTATGTTCTGCAACGTTGCACGATTTTGGTCGTATTAAATATGCCCTTATGTTGATGCGTATAAAGGTGTCAATAACACTATGGAGATCTGAATTAATTACCATAGCTACAAGTAAATAAACAAATGCTATTTATCGGCATCAGAACTGTACCTTTATCCATTCCTGCAGTACATTTTCGGTGTTTGTAATATGCGATTGTATCGATATATTACTGTGCCGGTGTTTGCCTAACCCGGTGATCGAAGGTATTATAAAATTTGTAAACTCGTATATTAACGTCAGTGAGCCGCGATATTGGAATGGCACTGTTGAAACGGCGCGCGCCATCTCTTGGCGAGTTTTGCTGTTTGTTGCATTGTGACTGCTTAAGGCAGTTCCATTCCGGCTCGCATCGAATCAACAGGCTCTCCAGCTCGAACAGACATCATTGCGTAGTTGTTTCTTCTGCACTAATGGCAAGCTAAATTTACGAGACGTCCCGGTAAGTAATCATAGCATCTTATAGTATGCGTCAAAAAATAATTAAATTATTTAACGTAAATGTGTGCAGCCGAATGCGAAAGAAGAATGTACTTGGTGCGATCTGGCAGTGTGTGTTGTAAAAGATTTATTCAATGTTCAGTATATACAGCTCATATCTTTTTCTCAATTATTATTATACAAGAGTCACTGTAATTATTTGGTAAAGCATTATGTAAATTTATAAGCTAAAGTCAGTACGTGTAGACGGAGTTGAATTGTGCAAGGTAGGCACGTGCATGCAATAGACTGCACGAGTGTTCTTTTTAAGTAATTATGGCAGTTAAAATAAATTGTGAGACCACCCTCAGATGAAACACTAATTATATTTTGTTTGTGTATAACGGTAACTGCATTTAATGTGGTCCTTTTTCGGCAAATTGCAATAATTGTGTCACCTCGTGGCAAGGCCAACTTGTTCAGTTATGTCGGCACTCGTTGAAGCAAGTGCAAAGTGACTCTTATTAGACACTCTTTAAATTTATTTTTTTATTTAGTGCTTTCATTATCACCTGGCATACTTGATTATTCTCAGGCCATTTTCAAAAAAAAAAAAAAACAGAAACAGAAACTTTATGCTTTTATCTTGAGTTGGTTGGAAGGCCCGTTCTGAGGTTATTACCTGGAACTAGGGTGCACATTTTTGCGAACAGCATTCTAATCTTTTGTGAATTCCCAGGGTTCTCGTCCTAGTCAGAGATTCTGGTCTATGCTGATGTAACTACACCTTCATCAGCCATGAGCCATTACACACACACACACACACACCTGTTCGGAAGAGGGAGTCTGTTGAACAACCACAAGATGCATCACATGCTCACGATTAAGGTGATATGAACTCTTTTTATTTTCGTTGGCCGGGCCTGCCGTTCTCCTGAATTACAAATTATTTTTCTTTTGAAACCATGTGCCCACGCTGCTAGACAGTCCGCTCTGGGGTGTGTCAGCTGAACACTCATTATGAACATCATGTGACTTTTATAATTTAACTCCATAAATCTAAGTACTATGTTTGTAATTGTGTGCTGCACTGGGGGAGCGTGCCAGAGTTTTTTTTTACTCTCAAATATTTGTTTTTGATATATATACAAGAGTCATTACACTATTCACTATAAAATTTAAGTCACATGTTAGGGGTTCTGTTCCGGCTGGTTCAGAACGGGTTCATATTTTAATTTCATTTCGGTTTAACATGTAAGGGCTGGGGGTTTCGTTTTTCAGGCTGTTTTCTGGGGGTAAAAGGGACATAGGTTTTTGTTAGGCACATGTTCATTCAGTTTGAGGCAGGTTTGATTCCTGTCACACATGGTCGGGTACATGCGGGCGAGCTACCACATCTGCTAGGGTACAATAGGCGGTTATTATAATATCAATTATGCACAGCCATCTGCCTTTAAGAGAAAAGAAAATTTATATTTGTGGGCATATACTGATAATTTTGAACTTGTAAAGGCATATTGATGCCACTAATTCTTCTCAGTTGAATTAAATCATTTTCATTAAGGAGCAATTACTGATACATGTATCCATCGGGATTTGTAACACATAGTTAACATTTTAGAAAATAATAGCAATTGCTTAAACTCAGGTGATGAGGGTTTTTCCACTTATATACTGTGCAAGAAACTTAAAGATTTTCATATGCTCATAATGGGCCAATTATCAGATGTTATCAATTCATAGGGGCAGTCCGGCCTATCTTTATGCTTTTGTAGTCAATATCACCTTTTTGGGTTTTTTTTTTAATATTTAATTTAATGGAAGTTAATAAATTATGGTGACTGGAAGTTGAACAGTTATGATTGCCGGTCTTGGGGGCTTTGCAGAAAAACTGCCTGTCGGTCAGGTCGAACATGGGTATTATATGGGTATTAGGTGTCTATAATATGTGTATACAATTATGAGTCTATGTGTCTTTATGTTTCTGTATGTGATGTCAATGTTAAGTGTTAGTAACAAGGGGGGGGAATTTATATAATCTACGGAATGTTGCTTGATATATATATATATGTATATATAGATATATAGATATTGTCTATTGACACAATTAAGGACATGTGAACACTATTTATTTACTATGTATTTTGTGGTTTATTGCTGATTGCCATGTGATAATTATGTGATTTGTGGGATATTTACATGTAACGAATTATGGGGAAAACAATAAAAAGAATGTTATTGTTAATTAACAGCTGAGTTTAATTGCAAGTCCCGTCATACTGGACCCAGCGCATTTTTGGCTTCTCTAGGCTCTGGCCTAGTCTTAAATAACTTGTGGCTTCTCTTTCAAAAAAAATAAATAAATAAAAAAAAAGTTTTTTTTATAAAGCATAAAAAAGGAAAGAGGGGTCACATATGGTAGCAGAGCGTGGCTCATTCTAGGGTTGAACCCTTGGGTCCTTGGGTGTGACGGGGCTTGCAAACTCGGAAATACTATGCTATTGTTGTGCCATTGTTTTTTTTTTAGGTATATGCCCATGTAGGCTAGTTTAGGTTGTATAACTTGTGAGTCTGGTCGCACCAATGAGGCGGGTATTTGTGGTCGGAAAATTTGATATGTTGAACTGCCGGGGGGTCTCAAGCGTTGCCTGGGTGATAGAATGTGGCTGATTCGAGGTCGGAGTATAGTGTGTGGCATTAGCGGGATGCGGTATGGCCCGATCGGAAGTCTGTACCGTCACCGACTAAATTCCCGAATTAGGAATACTGACTACTAGTTTGTGTCTGTGAGTTATGTGTTGGTGAGACGTGTGTGTCGGATTGATGTTTGATGTTATGTATGTTAAGTATTGTTGGTTGTTGCTTGTCTCCTTCTGTGGTGTTAGTAGATGGTTCAGAAGTAGGCCAGGTCTCCGCAGCGCTAGAGAACCCGGGGGTCGCCCAAAGGAAGGACAGTACTTGGGTTTTTCCTAAATTTTTGTGATTATGTTTGATCGTTATGAATGGTGTATTGTGTGATTCTGGCGGGGGTAGGTTACCAGAGACTACCAACCCTATTTCCGGCATTCTCCAGAGACTTCCGGTGGTGGATGGAGAAGATGAGGGCAAATTGTTGGTTTTTCTGGACATCGTCCTGGAGTTGGCGGATTTTCCGGGGCTGTCCGATGATGTCCTCTTGTCCCTTATATACCCGTATTGCCGGGGTTCATTGGCTGAGCTGGTCACCGACACTCTGCGTCGTGGTGGCAGTATCGACTCTCTCCATGGGGAGGTGTTGGACTCTTTCATACCCCGTCGGCAACGTGAGCATTTGAAACATAATCGGTTCTATCGTGCACAGGCCAACGGAGAGGCGTTGGGGGACTTTGTGCAAGATATCCGTAAAATTGCCCGGATTTTGAGGTTGGGGTTGCCCGAGAAGGATATCGTTAGAATTATTTTAGAAGGGGTGACGCCCCAAGAGAGATCCCGTTTGGTGTTCGCGGACCGTCCACGTTGTTTTGCGGACCTCGAACGGCCGTGTGTGGTTTCTAGAACGGTCCAGGAGATTGACGAGTCCCGTGAGCAAGTAGCACATGGTAAGGTAAGACCCGAGACGCATGGAAGGCGAATTGTTCCATCATCATGTGGTGCCGAAATTCAAATCATAAACTCTTGTAACGAGAGGCGCCGTCGTTCACCTAATGTGACTTGTTTTAGGTGTGGTAGATTGGGCCACATCAGGCGATTTTGTACCGGGGTTGGGTCGAGTCCAACGTCCCTCCCCAAGGCGCCCAAGGTCATTCAGAAAAGGGTCAATGAGGGGAAGATATGTCGGAGGTCTTCCCCTACCTGTCGCGGGTCTTCTAAGGTACGCGCCTCCAGGCCAGTTGTAGGTCCCAGTTATTTGGGCATCAAGGTCCTCCAAACCATCTCTAGGCCCACTTCCGTATGCCCCTTCTTGCTGTTGGAGTTGAAAAAGAGTCAACTCAGAGCATTAGTTAACTCCGGATCAGCAACATCAATCATTTCATCCAAAGTGTGCGACGACCTTGAACGACAGGGTTTAATTAAAAGGTTAGAACAGTCTTCCGTGGTGTGCTGGACGGCATCCCAGGAAATTCTGCCCATTTCCCGGGTAGTTTCATTTAAGTTTAAAATCGAGGGATTTTCTTGGGTGTGGAGCTTTCTGGTTTCTCCTGCTCTGGGAGTTTAATGCATTATTGGTGCCGATTTCATCTGCAAAAGTGGTCTCGTTATTGACATCCAAGAGCACCAATGTTATTTTAAATTTAATCGGGGAGTTGTAATCCCTTTCCTTGGATATCAGGGGACCAGGCAAGATAACCAAGAGGTTAAGTGCCCCGACACATCTAGAGACCACCTCTCCCAGTCCCAGCGGTCCGCAATAGATCAGTTGTGTGAGCGTTTCCCCACTGTATTAACTCCGGCCCTTGGGCTCACACATCTCTTGGAGTATAAGATCCGCCTAACGGACTCCAAGGTGGTGCGCTCCCACCCTTATAAATTTGCCCCTCCGAAGATGAGCATCTTGAGGGAGGAAGAGTTATTAGATCAAGGGGTGATTGAACCTTCTCAGTCCAGCGTTCCTAGTGCCCAAGCCTGGAGGTAAGCATAGGATGGTCATCGGCTACCGCAAGCTCAACCCCAACACTGAGGTAGATTCAGTCCCACTTCCTGACCTTCATTCCGCGTTTGATTGGTTCAGCGAGGCGAGGTATTTTACCATCATTGACCTCAACTCTGCATATCACCAGATTCCGTTGACGAAAGAAAGTAGGCCCTACACGGCATTCTGTGTTCCGTGGAACCTCTATCAGTACACTAGGGTTCCCATGGGCCTAGCGGTAGGGGCCCAAACTCTCACCCGTTTGCAGTCACAATGCAACAAACAGCAAAACTCGCCAAGAGATGGCGCGCGCCGTTTCAACAGTGCCATTCCAATATCGCGGCTCACCGACGTTAATATACGAGTTTACAAATTTTATAATACCTTCGATCGCCGGGTTAGGCAAACACCGGCACACCCCCACCCCGAAAGGGCAACCTGGTTGCCCCACACTTGAACTCGGGAGAGTACCCTGCAGTGTACCCCCTTCCAGAATGAACCTAGTGGACTCGGTGCTCATAGCGGCCCAGCGGCACTTGCTCTCAGGATAACAGAGGCTCAGAAGGAAAACGAAAGAGATGAAAGAAGACGTGTAATGTGTAAGTGTGCAGGTGCTGCGCGCTGACCTGATCAGGGCCAACCCACAGCAAGAAGGGACAGAGAAGAAAAGACGAAAGAAAAGTTCGGGAGCTCCCTGAGTTCTGACCTCCTGAGGCTTGTCCACCCAAGCCAGGAACCGAATGCCACCTTAACAGGTCCCCTTGCCCTATATTCTTACGGGAGGGATTCCCCGATATGAAACTAATTGTCAACAATACCGTCACTGCACGGGGCAAGGGAAACAGGGGAAATGATGGTCTCCATGAAACTATAATCCAAGGGTATGCCCAAAACGTATCGTGTCGATGAAGTGCCTCACCGACCTCATCGACACGACACGTCTGGCTCCACTCTCTAACTCCTTTTTTTTTTTTCTTTTTTTGCTTTTCTAATTTTTTTTTTCAAAGGGGAAGGTTAGGAAAATCGGAAGGTGGAAGGTCAAGGATCATTGAAGGTCATTAGCTGGGACTAAAGTTAAGGACATGGCTTCCTCCGGACATAAGGACAATTGGAGAAAACCAAGGCTCGCGCAGGCAGGGGCGCATCCCTGAAGTAGACGAACCCCACTTGGACTGTGGGAAACATCTACCCGCTACCCTATCGTTCTCGATAACACCCCTGGAGCACACCCTTTTAAAATGACAAAATCCCTACTCACACAGAGACCACCAATCATTCCCCCCCCCCCCGTCAGACCGTTTACCCTTTTCTACATAGTTTCAATTTCGAGATATGTGTGGTAATCTCCTTCGGATTACCACCCGGCTCTACCAACCGAGCCGTCACTGGTGACGCGAACCCCAGGATACGATATGGCCCCGACCAGCGATAACACAATTTAGCGGCTCTTTTATCGGCAGCTGAGCTGATCGGGTGGCTCTGGCAGTAGACCAAATCTCCTACTTTGAAGGGATTTGGAATTCGCCCCTGATTGTACCGACTACGGACGCGCTCGTGCGCTCTCAGCAAATTCTTCCGAGCCTCCTTCCATCTCTCTGCAGTTCCGTTGTCTGGCTCCCGTGGTAGAAGATCATCAATATTCCACAAGTTAGTCAACGGGAGTGCGGGCGAGAATCCAAACATGATCTCAAAGGGAACGGCCTTATGACTGTCATGCAGTGCCGTATTAAAGGCTAGCTGTAACCACTTCAGATTCTGGTCCCAGGTTGTCTGTTGCTCCGCATGATAAGCAATGAGTGCGGACCGGAGATTCCTGTTGAATCTCTCCGCATGGGTCGGCTGTGGGTAATAAGGAGAGGTGGTTACATGTTTTATTCCGCTGGTGAAACACATCCGCCTGAACTCACCCGAAACGAACTGGGGACCATTGTCGGAGACAATGATGGTCGGAAGACCGAAATGCTGAAAAATGTGGTTCTGAAGCGCGCTTATGGTCAAACGAGCTGTTGCCTGCCGTAAGGGCAGTAGCCAGGCAAACTTCGAAAAAGCATCCACGCAAACAAGCAGGTAAGAATTACCTGACTTGCTACGCGGGAGAGGTCCCACGTAGTCTATGAATAGCTTCTCCATCGGTCTGCTTGCCACGTCCGATGACAACAACCCTAACTTTGTGTTCTGGGTAGGCTTGCTCAAGCCACACAGATGACAACTCTTAACCCTGGTTGCGATGTCCCTATCCATGCCCTTCCAGATGAAGTTTTCCCTAATACTGAAAATGGTCTTCGAAATTCCCTTGTGGCCTCCTACTGGGGAATTGTGATAATAGCTGAAGACCATGGGCACTAACTTGCTAGGCAGCACGATCTTAGGGGCACGTCCCTTTCTCTCTCGACAACACAGGACGCCCTTGGACAGGAAGTAAGGGGCCTGTACGTTACCCTCCTTTATATTCTGGATGATAGGACCCAGCTCTTCATCGTTCAACTGATGGGGTAACACATCAGTGAAGGCTAACGGAAAGTCTAGCAGAACAGAACAGGGTTGCTCAGATTGGACTTCACTGGGCTGGGAAAACATGCGTGATAAAGCATCTGCAACCACATTTTGGGTTCCCCTAATGTGTTGCACTTTGAACTTGAAGGATGAGATCTTGACCACCCATCTACCAATTTTACCCAGTTGCCGGGGATGAGCAAGAAGCCAAGAGAGAGCCTAATTGTCGGTCTCGAGCAGGAACTCAGCGTGTTCCAGAAAACGCCTGAACTTATCTAGAGCGTACACAACAGCTAAACACTCTAGCTCATGCACTGAAGACTTTTGTTCTTGCTGGGTCAACGTTCGGGAAATGAAAGCCACAGGCTGCCTAGCACCATCAACTACTTGGGACAGAACCGCCCCGAGCGCAATCGAACTCGCATCCGTCTGGAGTATGAACGGCTTCGAGAAGTCTGGCATTCTCAGTACTGGAGGGGAAATGATGGCTTCCTTCAGGGTCTCGAAAGCCTTCTGTTGTTTTTCCCTCCATACAAATTTGGCGCCCTTTTTCCGGAGTTCATTCAGAGGTGCCGCAATCTCCGCCGCGTTTGGAATAAAACGCCGATAGAAATTGACCATCCCCACAAATCTCGCGATGCCTTTGGCATCCTTTGGTGGGGGAAAGTCCCTGATTCCCTGTGTTCGCTCAGGATTCACAGTGACACCTCTATGGGAAATCAGGTGGCCCAGGAAGGAAATTTGTGTCTGGGCAAACTTCACCTTTTCGGGATTGACAGTGAGGCCAGCACCCCTCAACCTGCACATCACCTCTTCGAGATGACACAAATGCTCCTCGTACCCCTTGCTGTACACCAGCAAGTCGTCAAGATAATTGAAGACGTACGAGGGCTGGGGGTTTCGTTTTTCAGGCTGTTTTCTGGGGGTAAAAGGGACATAGGTTTTTGTTAGGCACATGTTCATTCAGTTTGAGGCAGGTTTGATTCCTGTCACACATGGTCTGGTTCATGCTGGCGCGCTCCCACATCTGCTAGGGTACAACAGGCGGTTATTATAATATCAATTATGCACAGCCATCTGCCTTTAAGAGAAAAGAAAATTTATATTTGTGGGCATATACTGATAATTTTGAACTTGTAAAGGCATATTGATGCCACTAATTCTTCTCAGTTGAATTAAATCATTTTCATTAAGGAGCAATTACTGATACATGTATCCATCGGGATTTGTAACACATAGTTAACATTTTAGAAAATAATAGCAATTGCTTAAACTCAGGTGATGAGGGTTTTTCCCACTTATATACTGTGCAAGAAACTTAAAGATTTTCATATGCTCATAATGGGCCAATTATCAGATGTTATCAATTCATAGGGGCAGTCCGGCCTATCTTTATGCTTTTGTAGTCAATATCACCTTTTTGGGGTTTTTTTTAATATTTAATTTAATGGAAGTTAATAAATTATGGTGACTGGAAGTTGAACAGTTATGATTGCCGGTCTTGGGGGCTTTGCGGAAAAACTACCTGTCGGTCAGGTCGAACATGGGTATTATATGGGTATTAGGTGTCTATAATATGTGTATACAATTATGAGTCTATGTGTCTTTATGTTTCTGTATGTGATGTCAATGTTAAGTGTTAGTAACAAGGGGGGAAATTTATATAATTTACGGAATGTTGCTTGATATATATATGTATATATAGATATATAGATATTGTCTATTGACACAATTAAGGACATGTGAACACTATTTATTTACTATGTATTTTGTGGTTTATTGCTGATTGCCATGTGATAATTATGTGATTTGTGGGATATTTACATGTAACGAATTATGGGGGCAACAATAAAAAGAATGTTATTGTTAATTAACAGCTGAGTTTAATTGCAAGTCCCGTCATACTGTACCCAGCGCATTTTTGGCTTCTCTAGGCTCTGGCCTAGTCTTAAATAACTTATGGCTTCTCTTTCAAAAAAAATAAATAAATAAAAAAAAAGTTTTTTTTATAAAGCATAAAAAAGGAAAGAGGGGTCACATATGGTAGCAGAGCGTGGCTCATTCTAGGGTTGAACCCTTGGGTCCTTGGGTGTGACGGAGCTTGCAAACTCGGAAATACTATGCTATTGTTGTGCCATTGTTTTTTTTTTAGGTATATGCCCATGTAGGCTAGTTTAGGTTGTATAACTTGTGAGTCTGGTCGCACCAATGGGGCGGGTATTTGTGGTCGGAAAATTTGATATGTTGAACTGCCGGGGGGTCTCAAGCGTTGCCTGGGTGATAGAATGTGGCTGATTCGAGGTCGGAGTATAGTGTGTGGCATTAGCGGGATGCGGTATGGCCCGATCGGAAGTCTGTACCGTCACCGACTAAATTCCCGAATTAGGAATACTGACTACTAGTTTGTGTCTGTGAGTTATGTGTTGGTGAGACGTGTGTGTCGGATTGATGTTTGATGTTATGTATGTTAAGTATTGTTGGTTGTTGCTTGTCTCCTTCTGTGGTGTTAGTAGATAGTTCAGAAGTAGGCCAGGTCTCCGCAGCGCTAGAGAACCCGGGGGTCGCCCAAAGGAAGGACAGTACTTGGGTTTTTCCTAAATTTTTGTGATTATGTTTGATCGTTATGAATGGTGTATTGTGTGATTCTGGCGGGGGTAGGTTACCAGAGACTACCAACCCTATTTCCGGCATTCTCCAGAGACTTCCGGTGGTGGATGGAGAAGATGAGGGCAAATTGTTGGTTTTTCTGGACATCGTCCTGGAGTTGGCGGATTTTCCGGGGCTGTCCGATGATGTCCTCTTGTCCCTTATATACCCGTATTGCCGGGGTTCATTGGCTGAGCTGGTCACCGACACTCTGCGTCGTGGTGGCAGTATCGACTCTCTCCATGGGGAGGTGTTGGACTCTTTCATACCCCGTCGGCAACGTGAGCATTTGAAACATAATCGGTTCTATCGTGCACAGGCCAACGGAGAGGCGTTGGGGGACTTTGTGCAAGATATCCGTAAAATTGCCCGGATTTTGAGGTTGGGGTTGCCCGAGAAGGATATCGTTAGAATTATTTTAGAAGGGGTGACGCCCCAAGAGAGATCCCGTTTGGTGTTCGCGGACCGTCCACGTTGTTTTGCGGACCTCGATCGGCCGTGTGTGGTTTCTAGAACGGTCCAGGAGATTGACGAGTCCCGTGAGCAAGTAGCACATGGTAAGGTAAGACCCGAGACGCATGGAAGGCGAATTGTTCCATCATCATGTGGTGCCGAAATTCAAATCATAAACTCTTGTAACGAGAGGCGCCGTCGTTCACCTAATGTGACTTGTTTTAGGTGTGGTAGATTGGGCCACATCAGGCGATTTTGTACCGGGGTTGGGTCGAGTCCAACGTCCCTCCCCAAGGCGCCCAAGGTCATTCAGAAAAGGGTCAATGAGGGGAAGATATGTCGGAGGTCTTCCCCTACCTGTCGCGGGTCTTCTAAGGTACGCGCCTCCAGGCCAGTTGTAGGTCCCAGTTATTTGGGCATCAAGGTCCTCCAAACCATCTCTAGGCCCACTTCCGTATGCCCCTTCTTGCTGTTGGAGTTGAAAAAGAGTCAACTCAGAGCATTAGTTAACTCCGGATCAGCAACATCAATCATTTCATCCAAAGTGTGCGACGACCTTGAACGACAGGGTTTAATTAAAAGGTTAGAACAGTCTTCCGTGGTGTGCTGGACGGCATCCCAGGAAATTCTGCCCATTTCCCGGGTAGTTTCATTTAAGTTTAAAATCGAGGGATTTTCTTGGGTGTGGAGCTTTCTGGTTTCTCCTGCTCTGGGAGTTTAATGCATTATTGGTGCCGATTTCATCTGCAAAAGTGGTCTCGTTATTGACATCCAAGAGCACCAATGTTATTTTAAATTTAATCGGGGAGTTGTAATCCCTTTCCTTGGATATCAGGGGACCAGGCAAGATAACCAAGAGGTTAAGTGCCCCGACACATCTAGAGACCACCTCTCCCAGTCCCAGCGGTCCGCAATAGATCAGTTGTGTGAGCGTTTCCCCACTGTATTAACTCCGGCCCTTGGGCTCACACATCTCTTGGAGTATAAGATCCGCCTAACGGACTCCAAGGTGGTGCGCTCCCACCCTTATAAATTTGCCCCTCCGAAGATGAGCATCTTGAGGGAGGAAGAGTTATTAGATCAAGGGGTGATTGAACCTTCTCAGTCCAGCGTTCCTAGTGCCCAAGCCTGGAGGTAAGCATAGGATGGTCATCGGCTACCGCAAGCTCAACGCCAACACTGAGGTAGATTCAGTCCCACTTCCTGACCTTCATTCCGCGTTTGATTGGTTCAGTGAGGCGAGGTATTTTACCATCATTGACCTCAACTCTGCATATCACCAGATTCCGTTGACGAAAGAAAGTAGGCCCTACACGGCATTCTGTGTTCCGTGGAACCTCTATCAGTACACTAGGGTTCCCATGGGCCTAGCGGTAGGGGCCCAAACTCTCACCCGTTTGCAGTCACAATGCAACAAACAGCAAAACTCGCCAAGAGATGGCGCGCGCCGTTTCAACAGTGCCATTCCAATAACGCGGCTCACCAACGTTAATATACGAGTTTACAAATTTTATAATACCTTCGATCGCCGGGTTAGGCAAACACCGGCACACCCCCACCCCGAAAGGGCAACCTGGTTGCCCCACACTTGAACTCGGGAGAGTACCCTGCAGTGTACCCCCTTCCAGAATGAACCTAGTGGACTCGGTGCTCATAGCGGCCCAGCGGCACTTGCTCTCAGGATAACAGAGGCTCAGAAGGAAAACGAAAGAGATGAAAGAAGACGTGTAATGTGTAAGTGTGCAGGTGCTGCGCGCTGACCTGATCAGGGCCAACCCACAGCAAGAAGGGACAGAGAAGAAAAGACGAAAGAAAAGTTCGGGAGCTCCCTGAGTTCTGACCTCCTGAGGCTTGTCCACCCAAGCCAGGAACCGAATGCCACCTTAACAGGTCCCCTTGCCCTATATTCTTACGGGAGGGATTCCCCGATATGAAACTAATTGTCAACAATACCGTCACTGCACGGGGCAAGGGAAACAGGGGAAATGATGGTCTCCATGAAACTATAATCCAAGGGTATGCCCAAAACGTATCGTGTCGATGAAGTGCCTCACCGACCTCATCGACACGACACGTCTCGCTCCACTCT